>OZ025692.1:0-2500 GCA_964019335.1 Diplonema japonicum
GTTTGCGGGTTTGCGGGTTTGCGGGTTTGCGGGTTTGCGGGTTTGCGGGTTTGCGGGTTTGCGGGTTTGCGGGTTTGCGGGTTTGCGGGTTTGCGGGTTTGCGGGTTTGCGGGTTTGCGGGTTTGCGGGTTTGCGGGTTTGCGGGTTTGCGGGTTTGCGGGTTTGCGGGTTTGCGGGTTTGCGGGTTTGCGGGTTTGCGGGTTTGCGGGTTTGCGGGTTTGCGGGTTTGCGGGTTTGCGGGTTTGCGGGTTTGCGGGTTTGCGGGTTTGCGGGTTTGCGGGTTTGCGGGTTTGCGGGTTTGCGGGTTTGCGGGTTTGCGGGCGGGTTTGCGGGTTTGCGGGTTTGCGGGTTTGCGGGATTTGCGGGTTTGCGGGTGAGGGACATGTTGGTGAAGCACTGCTACAGCGGCGGGTTGCAAGCGGTGAAGGAGCAACAAGGCCTCCTGGGTGACGGGAGGAAGCCTGCTGACGTTTACCTCCCGATGGGGGTGGAAGGCGAGGGCCCTCTGGCCATCGACGTGACGGTGGTCCACCCGTGTGCGAGCGCCCACCTGGCGGCGGCAATGGCGGTTCCGGGGGCGGCTGCGGAGAAACAGGCGGAGTCGAAGCGGGCGAAGTACGCGAGCGACTGCGAGAGAGCCCGGATACGGTTCACCCCCTGTGCTCTGGAGACGTTTGGCGGGTTCGGGACCGACGCCAGGAGGGTGCTGAAGAGGATCGCGGCGGAGGTGGCGAAGAAGAGGCAGCGGGACGCGACGGAGGTCTATAGGACCATGACAGAGGAACTGAGCGTAGCCCTCATGAGAGAGGTGGCAGTGGAGACGAGGAGGAGGCACCCGATCAAAGAGACACAAGCACCGCCCGACCCACCCCCGGCCCCAGACATCCCCCCCGATGGCCCAGGAGACGAGGAAGCCCAGGCAGCGGGCGCCCCCCCACCCTCGACGGAGGACGCGTCAGGCACGACAAAAACCGAATCAGCCGACATGCCCGCTGGAGAGGAGGAAGTGTGCACGACGCAGGATGGCCCCAGCGCGATGGAGGAGGACCCGGCAGAGGACATGCCAGAGGAGCAGGCGGAGTTGCAGACAGGCCCTCTCTCATTGCAGGGGGAGGACTTCGGCTTGATGGAGGTGGAAAGCGAGGACGGGCTGGAGGGCGGTGCTCCGCAGGCGGACATCCCCGCCGCCCCCCCGGTCGTCGGAGGGACGGACTTGGCCCCCGCGGGGGAGGGGGGGACCCCTGACGCGACGGAGGTGAGGGAGCCCTGGGAGGCAGTGCCGCTACCAGACGTCTCCAGCCCCGACGCGATGGAGGATGATACGGCAGGGAGCTCGCTCGCAGAAGGGTGGGTCCCGCAGGCAGGCCCCGCTGCCCCGCGGGTGGACATCTCAGGTTCTAAAGAAAACGAAACAGCCGACTTGTCCATGGGGGAGGGAAGTCCTCAGGAGGAGGAGCCCGGCTTGATGGAGGAGGACACGGAAGAGAGCGGGGATGGGCAGGGCGGAGGGACGTCGCTGGGATACACCTCCACCCCGGCGGAGGAGGTGGGCCCGACCGACATGTCCGTGGAGGAGGAGGAGGAGAAGAGTGATTCGATAGAGGGTGGGGAACCCATGGAGGGGACGTCTCAGTCGGACGCCTCCGACTCCTCCTCGGAGGGCAACACTGGCACAGAAAACACCATCCAAGCCGCATTGCCTGAAGGAATGGAGGAGGAGGACGCGCAGGGAACGGACCGGATGGAGGTTGAGGGGGGCCTGACTCCGCCGCAGGCATCAGAGGGGAACACTGGCACAGAAAACACCATCCAAGCCGTATTGCCCGAAGGAATGGAGGAGGAGGGCTCGCAGGGGACGGTCCAGACGGAGGTTGAGGGGGGCCTAACCCCGCCACAGGCATCAGAGGGGGATGAGCCTATGGGGCCACTCCTGCTCGAGGGACGGGCTGAGGTAAGTGGAGAACCGAGCAACCACCAGTTTCCCCTCTCTCCGTCCCCCTCGGGAAGGGAGGACGACCAGATGTCGTGGCAGGGGCCGCAGGAAGGGGAGGGGGGGCCCTCACCGTCATCTTCGATGGAGGAAGTCCTCTCGTCCGCCCCAGAGTCCAGCAGCGAAGGCCCCGGGGTCGGAGAAGGGGACGCAGAGTTGCAGAGCGCCGGAGGGGAGGGAGGTTCGGAGTCACCCGGGTCGGCCAGCCCGATGAGGGAGGACGAAGGGAGCCCCGATCTGGAAGCGGCAGAAGCCGGAGGCCCGCCAGCGGCGGTGAGCCAGGAGGTGGAGCGGACCGGGCTGGGCGCGTTCTCTAGGGAGCAGATCATGGCGATCCTGGAGGCGGATGTCTTCTCTCCTGTACCCGCGGGAGAAAGCGGCCTGGGGACGACACAACCCTCACAGGGAGCGGCGGTGCTAACCCCAAGGGCCTCCCAGTCGGTGCTCGGAGGAGGGTGCGACTCCCCCATTGTGGCGGCGGTGTTGGAAGGGGCTGCCCGAGGCCCCCCT
>OZ025692.1:7500-475133 GCA_964019335.1 Diplonema japonicum
TTGTCCGGTTCCTCTTCCTCACTTGCCGGGTCGAGCGGAACGGTTTTCGGTCCCGCACTGGCGTGTGGGCTTATGTAGGGGACTGCTCCTGCTATGATCCTCCTGATCTGGTAGGCTACCACCGGATCCCTCTCCTCCTTCCACAGCCTATTCGTTTCAGGGTCAGCCCCAGCCTCGAGTCCTCGTACCGTGCTCCTTTCCTTCGTGAGGTCCCCGCACCGGGCCTTCCTCACAGCTTCCCTGAAGACGTGTCCTCTTTCTGGCCATCCCATGTTCTTGCAGTCCGTCATCGGCTCCAGCTCCATCCGATGTACGGCAGCCATCTTTTCATCAGGTTCCCAACCGGACCTCTTGGCGCCCCCCCTTCCACGTAGCGTTCTGCTATTTTCTGCAACCTTTGTCGCAGTCCTTCCTTTTCCATGCCCTCGGATATCATTTTGAGGGACCGGTACGCCACTAATGAGGTAGGGTCGTTGGTGTGAAAAAAAAAAAAAAAAGAAGAAGAGACCATGCCTTCCTCTCGGGTTAAATTTGTCATTGTGGGCTTGATTTTCATATTTATCATCATTTTTAATTTTCATGTTTGTCATATCAGTGGGCTTCCCCTAGTATTTGTGTGTCTTTTGAAACAAAAAAAAACACTCACAAGTCCCCACTTTTTATTCTTTTCCCCCCCAAAAAGAAGTTTCGTGCGGGGTGCACTCCGCCCCGTTCCACTTTCTTCCTCTGTAGCTTAGCAAGCTGTTCAACGTGTTGTTTATTTTTCCCCCTCAAAAAAAGCCCCCGGCCCTTGGGCCAGGGTGTTCAAGTGGGGAGGAGGCGCGTCCCTCCTGTTATTTAGTTCCTCCGAGAGGGTGGTCCCGCAAAAAAACCCACTCTTGTGTTTTCTCTTTTTTTAATCTCAAGACCTACCGCCAGCGGTGGTTCCATCCCCCCCCCCCCCCCCCCCCTTTTAAATAAAGCTATGGTGTTTCAATGAATCTCGCTGCCGCAGATGTGTTAAAGATGACTGGGGTTCACTCTAGCGCACTACAAGGTCCACACACGGGACACCCATAAAAGGGGCCCTGGAACCCTGCCGTGCTAGGGGTCTCAGCACCCATTGGCTCAGCTTTTTCTTTTTAAATTTAAATTGGGCTTTAATAAACTTCGAGCGCTTGGCTCATTGCACTGCAAGAGCCACATCCGGGCACCCCGATAAAGGGCCCCTGGACAACTTGCCGTGCTGGAGTCGCAAGACGTCGGTAAAAAATGATAATCAGTTGTCTTCTTTGTGCCGAGTAAGGGCTTACTTCTGCACTATACCTTCGCTTTAAACATCGCAGATATTGATGTGTTGAAATGCTTGGAGCCTACTATTGCACTGCAAGAGCCACATCCGAGCACCCCGATAGGGGCCCTGGACAACTTGCCATGCTTTCAGCTTTTCTTTTTTTTTAAATTTGGGAGTTTCAACAAATCTGGAATGTGTTGTGTTTGCTGGGGCTCACGACAGCAGAAGCTCTTGGAGCCACAACAAATATTAAAGCACAAAGGGATTCCAAAGCCCTGCTGGTGCAGCTTATCGAAGAATGGTTGTGCGATAGAAAAAGAGAAAATGCCGAGGTTTGCTTAATTTTTGTCACTGCCCCTGGCACAGACTTCTCTGCAGTGACTCGCTTAAAGGGAGGTGTCGTTACTCACCTAGACCTAGCTAATGGTCTTGCTGCCCGGGGGAGGGAACAAACCCAATGTACGGAAGGGACAAGGGCGGAACGGGGAGAGGGCAACACAACCCCCAACCCCGGACGACGGCGAGGTGGAAGCGAGGCAGCAGAACACGATCGAGCAAGTAGACTGTAGCTTTAGAATCGTTGGTAGGAGGTTGGTCAGGGTTTGCCCTTGCTCTCGCTTTTCTCTGACTTCCTTTGCCTTTCCCATTTTTACAGCCTTAGGAACATTTTTTATCTTTGGCAGGCAAGCTAGAGTAGCATTTTTCTTGTGTCTTTATTGGTTGTTTGCTGGTAATGCCTGTCCTGTTCTGCTGTGCTATCCATTCCCTTTCACAAATACTTTAGTATACTTAAGTATCTGTACTTCTTGGAGAACCTGCCTGAGAGATGTGCTTGACAAGCCACGCACTGGGTGCAGCAAGAGACACTGCTGAGCACAGCTACTTCGCTTCGATGTTAAAAGGACTGTGCTGTCGTGCATACATAGTGTAAACCTGTGGTGTGGTAGAACATAAGGAAATGCCACAAAGCAGGGCGAGGCTTAGATGAATGAAATAGGAAAGAATCGATAAAAACTAGCGTTTTTGTGGCCATAGCTAGTTTTAATGTGACGATGAAGCGAAACCCGCAGTTTGCAACAAGAAGGGTCTGAACAGGTCGTAAGTCCTTACACGTAAGTGACAGCTTCGGTATGACCAAAAAGATAGAAAGATGGAATATATTTAGAGAAATAGTGAAGAACACCTCAGTCGTTAACTCTACCTTTCAAACCACTTCAGACGTGTGCACCAATCTTCTTGTGCGCCCACATGGCCCCTTGCACCGAGCATACGTTCTCCCCTCCGCAGCACCACTTGCACCCGTAGTACCCAAATGATGGCTCACTCTTGCAAGTACTCTGGCATCATCATACTGCATTCATTCTCGTGTTTCGGGGAAAGTTCTTCCTCCAGCTTGTTTGCTCGCTTTTATTTTTCTTCAGAGTGCAGTTGGCATTAAAAAAACAATAAACAAGAATAATAAAGCATTTGTAACTTACGTTAAAAAGCCTAAATTAACCGTTACAGAATTAACTGGGGCAATGTGGAAACACTGCTACGACAGATCAATGAATCCGCAGAGCAACAAAACGGACGTTTTTAGGAACTGGAAGATGCAGAAATCAAGAAGAATACTTAGTAACCAAATGAGGAACCAATCACTTGTACTGATGTTGTTGTTTTCAGAAAGGAAGTGACAACCGACCAGACAACAGACAATACCGAATAGGTGCATGACATAAGCAAGGTGCAAATAAGTGGTAGGGAGGATCGTGTCGCGTATGTGCGTCAAAAAATTATATGCCTTCAGATGATTGTGTTGGGCGATCTGTGAGTGTTGCTGTGCAGTAGTTTTTATATCATACATCATAAAGTGGTGTGTCGGCCACCACAGGGGCAGCGCACCCCTCGAAAGTCACACCGTTTATCTTAGGTGACGCCGAATTCAATAAGCGTATGCCAACGAGGCCGCGCAACTAGTGAAAAGGTGGTCTAACGAATGGTCACATACTCGTATGTTTTTGATAGTTATTTCGTCAGCGGCAAAAAGAGTAATCGCTGTGCCAAACTTGCTCCCCGCATCCACAACTACATCTACACCCGTTCCTATCCCCTGGATAGTGAGAGAGCGCGGTACGCTGCTCATACGAATAGGCGGGTATTCCCCTTCCAGAAGCACAATCACATCAAAAGGCCTCGAGCCCAACAATGCCTCGTCTACAGAAGGGAAAGGGTGCGTCTCCGTCAAGCCCAAGCTCTCAGAACCAATATACCTCACTTTAGCTGCGGTTTTTTTCGACTGTTGCTTCACGTACAACGTCCTTCCGGATTCCTGCTCTGTGAGCTCACGCAACCTCCGTGTTGCGCTTGGGTCAGGCTTGTCTATTTGCATATCGTCAGCGAAGCGTGCTTTCTCTTGCTCTTCTTGGAAGGCTTCCTTCAGCCGTGTTGCCAGAGGTGCCGCTGGGCGCCTTGCAATGATCTCTTCTCGCTGTGTTGCATATTCCGCATCGAAGTACTCATCTGCCTCTGCATAGTGCCTCACCCAGTTGATACCTTCCGTCAGGGATCGGGGCTCGACGGGCTTCTTCCGCCCTGGACGCGTGGCGTGTCTGAAGATATGCGCTGCACGGATGAAGTCGCGAAGGAACTTAACGCTGCGGATTCCCTCATTCCAGCTAGGCGTGGGCTTACCCATTTTTGCAAGCTCCTCAACATCACTGATGTAGGGGAACTCGGGCTCCGCAATGTTTTCCCAGTTGTGCAGCTCCTCTTTATAGTCACTGCTTGAGGCATTCAGGAGCACTTCGAACTCCTCTTGTGTGATTCCCAACTCATACTTCGCATGGTGAGATGCCCACAACATGCAGCTGTCTGGTGTTATCAGTGGGCCCAAGTCGGGTGATGCCTTCACAATCGAGTCCTTGAAGAAGCTTATAGCTTGGTAGAACTGGTGCTCATTTATCAGCTTGAGTGCAGTGTTCCACAACTCACATTCTTTCATATGAGACTCAATCCTCACAAGCACAGCATCAAGGGACAGGCTGTACTCCGCTGCTGCCAATTCAATCATTTCGTCTAAGGGTTTTAGAGTGCTGCCACTGCATATGCCTGCGAAGCCATCCCTTCCATAGCTGCACGCCATGTACAACAAGTGGATGCCGACGATATCCTTGTTGCGTTCGAAAGATAATTCAGCAAGGTTTTCATAATCCTCTCCCGTGAGCAGGAAAGCTACGCCTCTAGTGTTCATAAGGTTGCTACTTTTCTGTGTGCCGTGCAACTGTTGCTGCATCTTCGAAGCAGCCACCCCTATTGCCTCGCGTTCGTGCTCGATGGGCACCGACTCGGGAGTTGGTTTGGAAGAGTCTGACTTAGCATCGCTGCTGACACTGCTCTGGATGCATTCAGCCGAGCCCTCACTGCTCTTGGGGAAAAGACCTTGCACCTCGTCCAAGTCATTGCTGATGTCATGAAGGTTGCGCACCGGCGCACCCTGAACTTCAAATGCCGCCAAAGCATCCTGCAAAGGGGTTTCTGCATCGCAAATATCTTGATCCACATCCGAGAGTACCATTGGTAGAAGCCCTGCGACGCAACCCACCTTGTTTTGTATGAAGGCAGTCGAAGGCTGCGTCAGGAGCGGCGGGTACTGCTTAGGCAAATTGCCCATTAGCTTTGGTGCAACTCCCTTCTCCTCGCTTCCCTGGTGCGTAGTCTGTTCCTGAAGCTCTTGAATTTCACACATTTCAGTCTTCTTTTCGTTTCCAAGAGGGCTTTTTGGAAAGACAGATGCGATCTCGTCCTGGTCTGCATCCGAGTTCAACATCGATAGCTTCATCAAAGTCGACCTGCGTCGCTGGAGCTTTTGCGTCTCAGGTTGCTTCTGGTGCTCATCACGATTTGTGATTGCATCAGTGAAAATTCTAGAGGTTTCCGTGTTTGGGTTGAGCTTTGTCGCCTTCGCAAACTTCCTGAGCTCTTCGCTGGAATAGAGAGGCACGTGGATGAAGGGGTAACAAAAAGCGATTGCCATCCCCTCTGTTACCACAATAGCAAAGATACAATTCAACAGCAGCTTGTTGGGTGTGTTGTCAAAAGGGGACCACACGCCGTGCAGGAGCCCAATCACGACAAACAACAGCAGTGCCGTAAAATTCAGTGACAGGACACCTCGCACACATGAAAGAGGCGTCCTCCCAGACATCAGACGCAGCAATATATGACCGTGCTTATACTGCTGCTTCAGAGACACTTGGTAGAGATCTTCATGCAGCCACGCCATGAAGCTAAATGGTGCGGATTTTAATTCGTGCAACAGAGTAGCTCCCTTCGAATGCGAGACAATCTTCAACGAGCGGCGTCGTAGCGCAGGGCCGTGACTTGATCGCACGTTTTGATTGTCAACACTTTCGGCCTGCTCAGGCATGAGTACCACATCTGAAGTCGGACACCAGTATTTCAGGATAATTTTCATTTTATTCTCTCTCCGCTTTACATCAGTCCTAAGAGCGGGTGCCAACGTCACAACCACCAACAATGCAAAGTAAGCCACAAGAGGGATCTTGAAATATTGTGCTCGGATTGTGTCTTGCAAACTGCTGTACTCGAATGGGAGTTGCGGCGGGAGCTCATCAGCTACTTCACCTGGAAACTGTAAAAGTGGCATCACAGTGAAAAACGACGTATGCTGTGTCTCACACACCCACCCTCCAGAACTGACGTGCACCAACTTGACTCCCTTTTGAGACCACTGCTTTTTGTGCTCGTCCCAGTAAACGCAAGCCCACGGCTCCGAGGTGTTAACAGGATTCTGGGGATCCTCATTGATGGTGATCCTGATGGGGTGTGCAGCCAGTCCGCTTACCCCGATAGGCTCCGAGTGCAATTTAAGTTGCAGGTCAACAACAGGGTACTTGGATGCTAAACTAAGCGGCGGTTCCTCAAATACTATTGTTTGGATGTCAACGAAGTCGGTGACGTCAAGTCGTTTGGGTGCCCACTTGTAGGTGTTTAGACTCACCACAGTCCTATTGTATGTACTGCCGAATTCGTCAGTTGTAACCATTGGGTAGTCAAGCCTTACCATGAGAGGTGGCGACACTCTGTGCACACACGTCTTGCTCCCTACTACCTCCAGACATTGATGTTCCCCAGGAATAGAAGTCGAAATGTAGCCAACCGCAAGAAGATCCGCCAAGTGCTGCAGAGAAGAACTGTGGCTCGTGAGCTCCAGTTTGCTTAGATAGCTAGACACATTCGCAACGTGGTTAATATAAGCCATGAGCTGCCCAATGGTCTGGCTGAGATCCGCAGCTGACGCAGCATTGATTTTTGACACATTGGCAGAAAAGGTGCTGTTAGGATGTTCGCCATTAACGTAAGAAAGCAGTTCGATGGCAGTCTCGATAAATGACTGTGTGACGTCTGCTGCACTTGCCGAAGACTTCCTGAGGATCTGAGCCACAACTTCAGTGGCGGGGCTCGTTGGTGCCCCCATCCTCCCGTCGCGGACACCCGATACCAGTGCATTCAATAAGCCTTGTCTCTGCTGCTGAGTAGAACTCGCTTGCAGGATCTGCCCACCTCTTTTGGCACCGGACAATGCATCTTGTTGAGACTTTAGGTCCATAACATGCAAAGCATTCAATACGCCTGACTGCAGCGAGTCCCCAGTCAGCGTTGCCGAGTTACTGAGCACATTATCAACTACCCCCGACACATCGCTACTGCCTAGGCGCTGTGCTGTTACTTCTACCGAAGCTTCTAAATATGCGGACTCGCCGTAGCTGTCGTAGACGGTGACCCTGAAGGTGACAGTGGACGTTTTCACGACGTGAGGGCTCAGAATGACGAGCACGGATCTGATGGTAGGTGTGGTAGTCAATCGAAACTGCTCCTGCTTCCCAGCAGAGGTGATGAAGTATCCTAACGAGTAGCTAAGCTCTGTAGCTTCCGGATCGCTCCACCCCTTAGCGATCAGCTCGATATCATCGACACCTCCTGCAATACTGTTTGCAGTCGGTCCTTTAATGGAGAAACTCCCGGCTGCAGGTGGCTTATTCACCACAATACTTATGGAAGACATCCCGGCGGCTGCGGCCCCGGGTGCCGTAACGTTAAGTGTAAACGTATAGTCTCCGGATAGGGTGCCTGCTGGGATTACCAAGTTTTCTTTCGTGTTTCCTAGCTGTGTAGTGCTGAGATCAAGAGTTGTTCCGCCCGAAACGGTCCATAAAAATGACAAGGATGCCACTTCCGAGTCAGAAGTCACCTTCCCTAGCAGTAGGAGTTTTGATGATGGATTGTGCATGTTGTTCGGCAGAGACTGCCACAAAGAATCAGTGGCCGGTTGCATCCGGATTATCTCCACAATAGGGATTGCGCCTGCAACCACTGTGGCGTGCACAGAGACTGGACTGGAGACATGTGAACCTTTTGAGACCACAACTGTAAATCTGTACGCCCCGACTGGCATTTCACCCCCGGTCTCAACTTTCCAAACTCCTGCTTGCGAACTGCTGCCACTACAGGTTTGCAGCTTTCCTGTGCTTTGGCAAACTACAGTGTTGCCTCCAAGAACAAAGGTGCCCTGACACCCCTTGTCCACCCACATGCCATCTCCCTGATTGCCGCCGTAGGACACGTGAAGCGTACACGTCCCAGCTAATACCTTTGACAGTGTTGGATTGAAAGGATGGTCAGCGTTGCTCAAGCAGTCCCCGTCGGCATCTAGTATACATACAGACCACACGTAGCTCATTTGCTGAGGTGAGCCATTAGGGTCCACGCTGCTTGTAGCGTCGATGCAAAGATGACAGCCAGATGAAGGTGCGGCAGAGGGCACCACCCGATCGCCCCCAGAGATGAATGCCACAAGCGGTTCAAAGACAACTTCTACAGAAATGTCCACAGTCGACACCAACAACGGGTGATCTGCTGAAGTGAGATCCACTCGGAAAACATAAATTTCGCCAGCTGTTAGAGTAGAGGAAGCGATATCCAGCGTTGAAGTCGATGCAGAAGAACCCAACACCAAAGAAACGTGCGAGGTACACGACCAAGCAAATGACAGCATCGCTTTTTGTGCTGCAGTGACTGTTGTTACATTCCCTCCTTTGCAATTAGCAGGACCGCCGTTCACCTGCAGCTTTGTTCTCAACATCCTTTTTGTGGTTCGGTAAACTGAACCCACCACCTCCATCCTGGGGTATGACAAGACGCTTACTGTGACCTGTGTTGTGGCACCACCAGCGTTCCCGAAGACGTCTACAGCTGTTAGCATGAAGCTATGCGTCCCCATTGGGACGATGTCTGCAGGAAGTGGTACTAACAAACTCGTCTCATTTTTCAAAATCTCTTTAAGAGCAGCGATCGCCAAACTATCAGTACTCGTCGTTGTCATACTCCAGCTGTAGGTTGGAGGGGTGGGGACGGTGTGCGTAGAAGAAAGAGCATCTAAAACAACTCCATCACACGTTCCAACAATAGACGGTGCTTGAACTCTTGGTATCGGGGCTTGGGTCACAGTGCCACCAATGGCGCTTGAGATTACATGATCATCAGCGCCACAGTTTGCAAATTTGCTGCTACAAGTCAAGTCTAGCACCTTCAGTACCACGCCAACTATGTCACCAGGACGAAGCGTAAAGCCGGGACCGAGTGTTGTCTGCAGTACCTTGTTTGATGTCCACGTGCAGGAGCTACCTATGCCAAGGGCAGCAAGTACAGTGCTGTCCCAGTACGCGGCACAAGAGGTGGTCACATCGGGATTTATGACGCTTGCTCCTCTGTCAGTAGATCTTGCAAAAGTAGCAGTCACAGCAGTTCCTGTGGACAGAAAGGCAAACACGGGCCCATTATTAACACGCGAATAGTCAACGGCAACAGGCAGCTGCGTGATCATGGTTCCCGTTAGGCTGTCAGAGGCTACAGTCACCTTGAAAGCTACACTGCCCACGAACTTCTGATGCACAAATACTCCTAGGTGCAGTTGCAGAGGTGTCTCGTATGAGAAAGACCTCAGCTTACACATCAGCAGCTTGTCGTACGCGTCTGTCAACGCAAGCGGCACACAGGAAGGAGGGAATGCATTGAACCACGCCTTTCCTGATGTAGCTAAAGTAACATTCACAACAGGCTCCCTCACGACAGATCTCTCTGCCACGGAGGCTAAATCTACCAGGATGATGCCACCGTACTGTGCAAACGTGCCGTTGGGGTTGCTGATGACACTCTGGACGGACGGCTCTTGCACGTTGTACACAAGTCTCTTGGAGGCAGTGTCGATGTTGTCACCTGTCAGTGTTGCTTCAAACAGCAGGTCACCTGTGAAGGTGTAGTTGTGTGAGACCTTGAAGGAGGCAGAGTGCTCCTCAAAAGGGCGCACGTCTGTGTTTATGCAGTAGAGGGTATTTTCGTTGACCATGTAGCACATGTTGGGGACCACCTCCCAAACCGCACCTGTCACCTGCACAGTGATCCGCGCGTTTCCGATCCACGAGTCGGCAAGGTTCTTGAAACCCAAATAGTACTCCCTGTGCTGCGTGTAGATCACAGTACTTCCGTTGTCATAAACGTCAAAGCTGAAAGCAGCATTGCTAATGGGGAACAGAGTTTCCACAACAACAATATCGCTGTCTTTGTTGTAAGGGACGGCTGCTTCCACTCTTACACTAAGGGAGCCCCGTTTCCCTTTTGGAATGTACGCCATGAACCCAACTGCCGTGTCCTGTGCCTGTGTGACAGGAGCTACTTCTGTGCAGTTAAAACCGTTTAGCAGCGAGAAGCAGTCTCCAGGCGTAAAGGCCCAACCATTGCCCAGGTGGACTTGGAAGTCAGTTATCTCAGCAAGTACAGTTCCACGGTTTTTGAAATACATCACAAAGGAATGGTTCTTGCCTGTCTGCACTCTCGAAGGTCCAACAAGTACCACATATACGTCTCTGCGTTCCGCTTTGCAGAGCGTTGCATTTTCCTTGCAGCCATAGGTACTCACAGCAGGATACTCCGGCATAACAGTTGTGTTGAAAAGGAACTTCTGCTGCACAACTGCCGTTACATTTACTGTGTCATCTGCAGGTGAGTCGACAAAGAGCGCAAACTGGTAGGTATTGGCCACTCCTTCAGCAAGGCGTTCGAAGTGACACGTGGCTATCGCACTTGAGAGCGTGCACCCCTGAGGCAGCGATACGAATTGCGAGCCATGTGTTGTCTTAAGAGTTGCTACTACCAGATCTATTACTATGTTTCGGACATTAAGTTCATAAAGCGACACATGCCCATAGCGAGGAATGTTTAGAGGGTGTATAGAGGCATAGAAGCCATCTTTTTCTATGGAGACTGTGCTGATGAGGCGGTTGTTGCCAGGAGGTGGGACCTGCCCCGGGATATCAATGACGGTATGGTCGAAGACATATGTGTCTGCTACTAGTGTAAGATGCTGCGACAGCCCTGCCATGACCCAGCCCACGACCTGGTACGAGTAGACTTCTCCGGTAGGGGGTATCTCACTCGCCAAGCATACTATCTCAAAGCTCGTTACCTGGCATTCTGTTGGGTATGTCACTCCAGGTAATGAGTTGTGGAACAACTGCATTCCCGTTTCGACACCTACCCACGTATCAACACCCATCTGGTTCCATACAGAGAACGGGTTACTGACGGTGTTCAGTACCTGGGCATCTCTGCGCGTTGTGACTGTGGCGTCACCCAAGACTTTGACTGACGCGTAAGCGGACATATACGAAGGGCCATGATTCACCACGTCAACTGTGAAAGAAAATTGCGAGTTCTGTTTCGCATAATTTCTGAATGTAGTGCCCACGGCCACGTCCCCCAGCTGTACTGCAAATCGTTCCTTGGTGATTAGAAGTACGCTTTCATTGAGCATAACACGGTTGCTGATTGTGCCCGCAACGTCGATCGAAATGTTGCCTCTGAAACCTTTGCTCACAAACACGTCAATCAGCAACTCATTACTGCCACCAGGCGACGTGTCGCCGAACCAACAAAACAGTGAGTTCTGCAACAACGGATTAGTTACGCATGCAGTAGGGGGGCTCTGCACCACACCACCGTTGCTCACCGTCACCGTCGCGTTACCACCAGCCACCCAACCAGTGCCAGTATTCCTAAGAGCGACAGAGAATGGCGTTGAGAAGCCAGCGCTCAAAACTGAAGCCTCGGAAACCATAAACTCGGCACTTGGCAGTGCCACGCCGAAGGAGGCTGAGTCACTGTTATCAGAAGTGTTCGTGTCGATGTTGCCTGTTGTCGCCACAATAGTTAGCCCGCACTCTATCGACACCCACCGAGCTGGCACGAAGTTCACAGAAACGGAAGTCACACTCCCCACATGAACATCGCCAAGGCTGCAAGTAGCCACATCACCGTTTGCAACGCATTGCGAAGGAAGTGATGCGAATGAGCCCGGCAACGCTGTAAAGGTCACGACCACACCACCGGCGCTATAGTCACCTATATTCTCAATAACCGCAGTCACAGGTATGCCTACTCCGGCATTAACGATGGTTCCCGGCACAAGGAGCTGCGCTGTGACATCGGAAGCAACGACGGGGATGTCCTGATAAATAGAAAGCGACAACGCACTGTTATACTCATCTGTCACCGTAAGCAGTAATCTTACTGACCTCGAGGCTGCGGTATTGATGCCAATGGAAATAGATGACGTGTGTATGCCAGAAAACTCACCCATAGCGCAGCTAAATGAGGAAAGCGACAACATGGTGCACGATCTGATCACCAATGGAGTCACGATTGTGGCATCCTCCAAGGCCACATGGAGCTGTACTGACTGGTAAGCGATAGTTGCTGCTTCGGCAATCACCGAAAAGTTGATGTACCCAACCACATCTGCTTCTAAAGCAGTAAGGTTCTCCCCGATCATTCTCATAGATTCACCAGTGTTGGATACAATCAAGCTAGCCTCGTTATTAGAGAACAACGCTTCGAGTGAGAGTACTGATATCGTAGCACCCACCCGGGTTGTAGCAGAGGTTCGACTCGTGGCGGTTATAATGTCTAGCTGCTGTGTTGCCAGGGGCGCTAGCTCAGCAATGGTGCAAGTGATAGTTGCCGGATTCCACTCGCCAGTGCAGAACGAAGGCATCAAAACTATGGTGCCACCTGAAGCGGTGATCGTGACCGCAATGCCGGAAGACCATGAAGTACTGTGGACCGACTTTACCGTTATTGTCCAGTAACAATTGCTGGACCTCGTACAAACTGTGGTTGCGGAGACAACACTCACAGCCACGTCTCCTGGGCTCAGCACGTACTGAGGCATGGGGTTTACAAGAATCCTCGAATCACCGAGCACCTTGAGACCACCTATCAGCTGTTGCACATTTGTGGCACGCTTTGACACATATAAAGAAAACATCCCTCGTTCCTCCTGCCCATATTGCACGTCGCCTATGAAGCACGTCCACAGACTGGGAGCCAGTACATCTGCTGTGCAGTTATGAGGACCTATTGGCGTGAATGCCTGGTTGCCAACCGTCAAGGTGATATTTGTACCAAGGGCAACAGATCCCGGCTGCATGTTACGCACGCTGTACGTAAATTGCTGCGACACACCAGTGTAAACTGAAGAAGACCCCGTGACTGTTAACTCCACGTTGGGCGTTCTTGTGAACGTTGCCCACTTGTCGATATTGTTGTAGACAAATCTTTCTGCAGATGCCGTCGTGCAACTTCCAGTCATGTTCACTGACTCAGGCGCATTTGAAAGCGGCACAAAGACTTCGATATCAAAGGTAACCACTGCACCAGGCATCACTGCGCCAATGGCGCATGTTGCGTGCGTAGTGCTTGTGAGGTTACACTTCCGATGGGGTGACATCACACCTTCTGTGACTGTTATGGTGACGACAGTCTCCTTTGCCTCATATGTCCCGATGGCTTCCACAGTTACTGTGAACACGGCGGACCCACCAACCGCAACAGTAGTGGAACCTTGCACACTGATGGCAAGGTCAGCATATGACACAGCTCGGAAAGTAGCGACGTTCAGATAAACAGCAGCAGGGCTGTCTACAAGGTAGCACACAGACCACGGGCCGGAGCTAGTGATCTCGTTGACATACTCGACTGTGGACCACTCGCCTAGGGGCGAGACGGATGTTACAGTGCGCTCAAATATGTTGGGAGTTACGCAAGGCGTCGATGAATTGTCAGTGGTGATGAATACTTTGTCTGTCCCTTGCAAGAGGGATCCGTAAAAAGTTAGTGCCAAAGCCTGGTCGATCAAAGGAGGGTCCGACACCATTGCTACTGAGCTGATACCCCCTTGCATAAACAAGGGCTTCCCGACATGATGCCAACCGCTGGTGTCTGTGTATGCGCAAATCTCAACTCTACCTGCTTTGTACACCGCAAGGTTTCCAAGGGCAATTGTGTCGGGTTCACCTGCTTGGTCCACTATTGTCACCGCTTCGCCTGTGCCGCACTCAGCATAGGCATCCACCCATTCAAGCTTGACGTTATTGCTGCTCGACAACCCACCGTTGTCAGCCCTCAGAACTACTTGGATGAGCTCTCCTGCAATAGGGTTTTCTGGTAGAAGTGTGTAGGAAGAGGCACCTGTTTCCAAAACCTTCAACGGTAGCGGCAACATTCTCCACGCGTTGGCCTTGTGCTTGTAGCACACTGTGTACGAACCCGCAACCTCAGGTGCCTGGACCACAACAAAAGGCGGGGCAAATAGCTGGATGATAAAAATAGACGTGTCAGTGCAATCCATTCCAATTTGTACGATGTTGACGTATTCTGTGACTTCGCTTCCCAGCTGTTCTCCCCCTAGGAAGTCCAGCTGCATTGGGTACGAACCTTTCACCACTGTTGAAGGAAAGAAGCTGTTAGGATACGTCACAACCTCTTTGATGTCACCAAATTCATGCCACGTCTGGTGCGCCACGGAGTAGCATATTTTAGCTGTCATGGTGACGTCGAAGAGAACACGTGCCCTGCTCCACTTGTCAGACCGTATCTCCTCAGCGTAAACAGCATGCTCCTCAGCCTTGTCTGCGCACGTATCGGTGGATGCGACATACGAGATCCTGTCGAGTGGTGTACTCCCGGTCCCCGAAGTGAGGAAACCTACACCCGTAACCATGAAAGTGACTGGCTCCTGAGCAACAATATCCAACGGGTAGTACAGGTAATCGATTGCTCTTTTGCGATTCACACGTAAGTAAGGCGTTACTTCTTGCGAGGGAGAGTTCTTCCTGGTGTAGCAAAGCGTCACATCTGCAAACATCGATGTGAAATGGTCACCACCAACTAACAAAGTGGCAGCTGTTATCTGCTCACTGTTAAAGGAGCTTATGAGAGTGGCTGCTGTCTGCGTCTCACCAGGGCAAGTGCTGAACGTCCACGAGACACTATCGCCAGCTGAAAGACCCGTGCCTGTGAAATGAACCACAAGATCCGTGTCAGCGAGCACTTCGTCACCCCCCGTGACGAGATAGGAAGATACACCCAGTGCTACGACAGCCACTTGATCGATACTGCTCCATTCCCGGGTTCTGAACTTGTAGCATATGATAACATCTTGGCTTGGCAATAAAATGCTAGTCTGGGGTGATGTGGACGAAGGTTCTCTGACAAAGTCCGCATTCAGCACAGTGTCAGCAGAACAATTAGCACCAACAGCGTACCCCGCTTGATCCTCGCCATATGCAGACGAGAGGTAATTCCCTCCAAGGAAGACTGCCGAGATAGTAGACTTCTGCACTGCGTTACGTGGTACGACAGAAGTGGGAAGTTGTGTAATGTTCAACAAGTCGCCTACCTTATGCCAAATGTGCGACGCGCCCTCTAAACGAACACACACATACACCTGTCTTGTAGTGGGTATCGATATTGCCACACTGACCGACGTGTTAGACTCCACCTGCAGCGAGTGGATCAGAGGTATCTGCCAATTAGTGAAAGGTGTGCTGTCATAGCATGATGCATTTTGTGGGATTACAGCAACCTTGTGCTTTTTTACATCACTCACCACGTGCCCGTGGAAGACTGCCGACATGCGCACTCCTGCCAGCAGGTCACTTAGCCCAGTGGCATTGTATACTCCTTCAATTACTGCAATAGACCCAACCTTCAACCATGAACCTATATACAGCGTCTCCAGGGTTCTCTTTTCGACCTTGTAGCAGAAGTCCATCTTCGGAAAATAACCTGCCTCAACGAAAGTGCACTCCCCATATGTGTCGTTTACCAACACTGGCTGCGAAACCTGTGTCACTGTGCCTAAGGCTTGTCGATCGTTATAAGCATCCTCACACCCACGGTGTTGCTCCACTAGCATGCATAAATCTGTGCTTGGGCCGTCTACAAAAGATAGACCTTGGCCCCATATCTTTAGCACCACAGACCCACCACGCACCACAATGACAGGGCTTGTTTGGTACGAGAGGACCTTAGGGGCTATGATGTCAATAGGGTGGCCTACTTTAAACATGGGCGATGTAGATGATGCTTGAAAGCAGATATCCACTGTTGTGGCCACCTGAACACTCATTGTTGCCATTGTGTGCGTGTCATTAATCTGCGTTGTGGGGTACGAGTACCTCGACGAGCAGTCTGTGAGTGTGGGAACCCATGACACGCTTCCTGCTACAGGGCTCGTGAGCACGATGGGGAACTGCTCCTGCACGAACAGTCCAGCAGCAACATCGTATGAAGCTGGTCCTGAATAATGCACGGTTAGGTTCCGTGCCAACTTTGTCCACTGGAATGTCTTGTACTTGTAGCACAGCTGGTAGGTACCTGCCACAGTAGGCATCCAGATGGGGCAGACTGGTGTCGTTTCGCTGCTTTCTAAGAACATGCCCCTGCTAGATTCACAAGAAGAACCATACTTCACAACGGAAACACGATCTTCGGCTGTCGTGGACAGCGACTCACCTCCCTCAAACAGGACTCGAGTATAAACGGAAGCAACGGCATTCAGTGGGTAAAAGCTGCTCGGAAGTCGCACCACACGAACCACATCGCCAACGGGATGCCAAGGACCGCCACCTACCTTGAAGCAAATCACGTATTTGCCAGGGTTGAAGAACGTGAACCTTCCATACGCTGTGCTGCTGTTTGCTGCGACTGCTGATGTGACTGTTGCTGTGAATGCCGTTGATGTCTCGTCGCACGTCTCAGTGTTTGGGATCCACCCGAACTGATGCTCGTGGGCCCATGTCTTGAAGCCACCGCCGTGGAAAGTGATGTTCATTGCTTGGCTGATCACAGGATCGGGGTATTGAAGAGTGAAGGAGGCCGCTGACGGTAGTACTTCTACAGCGGCGCCAACAGGAACGTACACACCACAGCCAGCAACAGCGTAGCAAATTTTGTATGTGCCAGGTGTCGCAGGCAACCACTTCATTGACGTTGCGGCATTGTTTAAGATGACAGGCGAAGAAGTGGACGTGGTGCCCCAGCAATCATACGGTGCCTGATAAGGAACAGACACTATAGAAACCCTGTCATAAGCAGTGAGTCCTAGCCCTGTAAAAGAGAGAGTCACAGCGCGCCCTACATAAGTACCATCCGTCACATCGTAACTGGTTTCGACTACAGACGCCTGCCCTTTCGGCTTCCCGTTGCAATCCCATTGCGATACCCCTGTAAGCGTTTCTGTGATGCTGTACAGTGTAATATTCTCCCACGTTGCAGTGCTGGCAAGCTGATAGCATATCTGAACGTAAGGCTCTGGCGGCGTCTCGTCTAAAGTGAATGACACGGCCACAGTCGTTCCACTCGCGTCGTGCTTTGCATCTAGCTGCCGCAGAGACCCAACATCACATCCAGGCCCGTACTGGTAAGCTATCTTATCGTCGGACGTCAAACCATCACCACCAACAAGTGAAAGCTGGACAGCAGCGTTCCTTGGTAGGATTCCTGGCCCTTGCGGGGTGGCGGTTATTGGCAGCATTTTAACAAAGAACGGTATAGTAAGATCTTCTGGGAGGCCACCAAAAGGCCTGTAGCATATCGTGTAGAAACCAGACTGGTTGTATCCACCCGTGGTCCACTGCAGCGTTGCAGAGTCGACAAAGACAACGGCATCAAGCGGCTCACAAGTTTGGCCATGAATAGCCCAGCCCACTAGGTCTGCCGCTGTCAAAAAGGCCCCCGATAGTGTCACCAGTGTATTACCGCCGTTGTATGTAGGTGTGCTTTCGAAGCTGTACGTCTGTATGCCAACCTTCCGCACCTTAAAGTATGCGAACTTAACCCACACCGCGTCATGCAAGTAGCAGAGGTCGAAGTCCCCCAACTCATTAACAATAGTACTATACTGCTGTACTGTAGATGTCGACGTGCTTTCTGCCCACGAGCTGCCAAACCCTGGGCAGTCGGCACCACGAGGTACATGGCGTACATCAGTAGACGCTAGCGAAGTACCTGTTATTGAGGCAGTAAAAGTGCCACCTATGTACCCCTCAGCCGGAGAATAGGTCACTGAGTCAGGGCCGGTGTGGATTACAGTAATCCTTCCTATCCTCTTCCAAGCTCTGTTGCGGTGCTTGTAGCATACATCCATCGTGTTAGATTGCGATGCTACACTGAACACAAAGCCTATGTCAGCTACCGTCAGGTCGACAAAGACACCATCCCCATTGCCTTGTGCCAAATAGCATGATACTCCTACTTCAGCAAGTACCGCCTGGTCGGATGAGTGCATGTAATCTCCACGGAAACGTATTTCAGTACTGACAGAACTACGGAATACCGTTGGTGTGAAAGACACTGGGGCCCTCCCGACAGTGAGGCTTGGACCTATCTCCGGCCACCATGTGCTGTTTACCTGAAAGCAAAATGCCCAACTGCCAGGTTTAGCAAAGCGCCACCAGAAAGACACCATGGTCGAGTTGGCCGAGAGAAGCGGTTTTGAAATAGTAGCGTGTGTCCTGTTGCTGCAATTACCCTCGGAAGTGTGTATAGCAACCAATGAGTGTGACTTGTGGAACAAGGAACCATTCATTGTGACTTCAACAGCATCGTCTGTGATGAGAGGGTGCTCGGGGTACGTGGCATAGCTGATCGCCACCACTTCGCCAGGTAGTGCGTACCATGAACTCGATTTGTTGTAGCAAATGATTATTGGTACATCGCTGTCTATCCCCGACAGCTGCACAGAAACGAAGGTACTATTGACAAAGTTTAAACCTATGACATGATCAGCAGCCACATCAGAGCATGTAGTATCGCGTGTCCATGCAATAGTGTCGTCAGGAGCCATACCGTACCCCATAATGTCAACAGTGGTGGGCGCATGCTGTGTCGCTGGTGTTGGATATGACGTAAAATTGTGCCCACCGCTCCTGTAGACAGTTAGAGGGTTCCCCACCCTGACCCATTCAGGGCTCTTCGCGTTGATTGGGTCATGCAGCGTCACACAAACATCAAACTGCTTTTCATAACTTCCTATATCTCTAGGTACCACCACCGTGAACACCCCATCGCAGCTTGGGCACACACCCAGCCAAGACACGATAGATATCTCAGAAGGCACACACTCAGCATCAGTGAGCACCAAACCCGCACGGGCCTCGCCACCGAAACCAACGCCTCGCAGCGAGACGGTAAATGGGTTTTCCATCAACGGGAACAATTTGCTTTCATACGACACAGCACCCACTGGCAACACAGTTAAGGTATCTACCTTTTGCCAAGAGCCGCTTTTGTATCTGTAGCACGTGGAGTAGGTCCCAGGGTCAAGGTTAGCAACGAAGTCTACGGTAGGCTCACCAGAAGAACTCATCGAGGTAAAGGTTCCAAAGAAGGCTGCACTACTACAATCAGCAGTTACCGAACCAACTGCCCATTGGTCACTTTCAGTCAGAGACGATCCGCCCCCGAAACGGAGCAGAGTGGACGCAGTGCTCACGACGTTGTCCGGAATTGAGAACGAAGGCAGCCTACCAACCACAAGCACGTTGGTGTTTATCTGTGCCCACTGCGAGCGGTACAGCTTATAACATAACGTGTAGGTGCCCGGTTCTCCCATCACAATGGAGCCACTGACATGGAGCTGTGTGAACGTGATGTCCACAAAATGAACATGAGCAGGCAGTGTCTCATTTTCTGCTAGTGTGAAGTTCGCTCGCTCATATGTACTAACGAGGTCGCAAGACGCACCTGGCACAACAGCAAACAGATCGTTTTCCAGTTCTAACGAAAGGCCACCGCCTGTTATGAAAAATCTCACAGACTCGCCCGCCATTGGGTTTATGGGGTCCGACCGCCATGAGATGGCGTTGTAGGCAACCGTCACGACTTCATCTAGTGGTTGCACAGTGTTGTTAAAGACAACACACATGGTGTAGGTGCTTTCGTGCTTGAGAGTCATTGATGCGTACATCAAACTCGCTGTCGTGGGAATGGTGACAGACTTAGCAGCAACTCTGCCACTGCATGTCTCACCACTGTCTACCGTAAAAATGTTGTGGCCTTCAGATGTATCAAATCCCCTGCCCTGGATGGTGATAGAGAAGCTCTGTCCAGGAATCGGCGTACCGGGTGTGGTCGTGTAGTCAGTTACCACTCCTGAAAAAAGCATCAGGGAGCCACACGGCTTCCATCTGGCACGTCTGTATTTGCAGCATAGATCTACAACATCGTCGCTGGAAGTGATTGTAAGCACTGCAGCAAGGGCTGCACCCTTCTCTGCGACACCGCTGCTAGTGGTCGCATCCACCGGGCACTCTCCCACAGGAGCCCACCCGAACGCATCGTATATGCTCATCCCTTCCCAGCCATAGAATGCGATCTCTTGTGGCGAGTCGCGGGTCGCACGATTGGGCAAGTTCCACGTCGGAAGGCTGCCTACATACAACATGTTGCCAACCTCATAAAAAGGACCAAAACCGCCACTGTAGCATATTCGGTAATACCCCGCTTCGGGGAATACTTGCAGTGTCCCTGTTAATAACGTCGTATTTGTCTCATCTTCGAAATTGTACTTCGACACTGAGTGCACTGTGCCCATGCATGTACTGTTGGAAAAAGCCCAGCCAACCAGCGGTACTTTTGCATGTGGTAACGGTACTGCTGGATGGAAGTTGATGTGTGACGTAAAACCTGCCAACGGCGTCTCAGGGTCTGTGATATAAAAGACGGGTGTTGTTGTGACCACAAGCTTAGACCCCAGTTCGGCGCAGTAGGGAGTGCAGTAGCACAATTGCACTTCTTTCACACCTACCGGGACTGTGATAAAACCAACCACAAGCTCAGTACTCTCCACGTGGGCGATGTACTTCGGAGTGACAGACGACGCGTTGCACGAACTGCCCCATCTCACCCAAGCAACTTTATCGCCATAACCAAGACTAGGGCCTCTGATATTCAACCTGATAGGCCTAGCGCTAGTTGGGTACGTCGGAACAGTCGTGTAGGACATGGCACTGTCCATAACACGCGGCTGTCCAACAACCTTCCAAGGCTTTCCATAAGCACTGAAGCATATATCGATCACATCAACTCTTGTGGTGTTAACGTACAAGATGCCTGTGACTTTGTTGGCTTCAATAGATGTTATGAACCCCGCAGTGTTTGCAGTTTGACACCCTCCGGCAAGTGACCATGCTATTCTGTGCACAGCAGTGTCCCCAAAGAGGAAGCTATCGAGTCCGCCGCCGCCTCGGATCGTAACTACTGTATCAATGTGCCGCACAATGGTCTCAGGCATAGCGGAATACGGGTGCGGGAAAGTAAACACACGAACATCGGGCACACGAGCGTTATAACAGTTCTTTAACGTCCGCCACCCATCGTCCGCCTTACCGGGGGCCAGGCGTTCAGTGTTTACACGGTAGCATAGACGGTACTCACCATGCTCAGGGAAGGTCAGGCTAGCTACAGCAACCGTGCCCGCTGTATCCACAGACAGGACAACATTATTGACCGCAGCGTTCTCTATTTCAAGACATGAGTCGCTCCCGTTCAGAAGTGCAAGCTGCCGAGGTATCGCTGCTATTCTGTCGTAACTTGTAAGCCCAGAACCACGAAGAATGACGCGTGACGCTTCTTCGCTTTCTAGGTATGCTGTTTCGAACTCGAACTCGGCCACCCCAGGCTCCACCTCAATAGTCGTAGGACGTAACAAACCGAAGAAGTCCCATTCATGAGGACCAACACGATAACACATCTCAAACGTACCGTGCGAAGGAAGGTACATGCAAGACCGGGCCTCAAAACGTGAACTAGGCCACGAGTGACCCATATTGCTATATGCGGGATAATCCCCTGCAATCGGCCACGCAGACTTGCTGAAAGCCTCTACATCCAGCTGGCCGCAAGTATATCCGAAACCTCGTCGGTAATGTGGCGACTGTGGTCCCGCGGCCACATATGACACAACTAAAGGGTTTATGGAAGGGCTCGGGTTAAAGAAAGGTGTGCTAGCATCATCACGGCTCCTCCGGCTGCTGAACAACATCTTGAGATTACTGTAGATAAACTCGGAAAAGCTCAGCAGCTCATCCTTGTTTGAGTCAGCACGTATGAAGTAAGCATATACTTCCGTCTTCTTCGGAGGAGTTGACCATTCGAGAGTGAGCAGATGCATCGCCTCCTTCACAACCAGCTGCCCGTCGTGGTCGGCATCAACATAAATAAAGAGCTGCACTGCCTTGTCTACAGCTGCAATGGTATAGTTCCCTCCGCTGCCGTCGGACTGCTGCAGAACCTCGCCTATGCTAACGATACCGTTACCATCAAGATCAAGGTTAGCGAACAATGTCTGGGTGCGGTACAGATCGGTAGCATCACCATGGAAGGCAGGTGGACTTGCGCCTAAACCACAGCAACCGGAAACACGTAAAAGTGATACGAACTCGTTGAAATGCAAGGTACCATCTTTCGGGTCACTGTCATAGACATACAGCATGTCGATGCTGGAAATCACGAATTCAGAGAACTCAACAGCACCCGAGCCATCGTAGTCAGCCAGCATGTACATGTCGGTGTACATGGCGAGCGACGAATTAAGCAGCTCCCATGCTGTGATATTTCCAGCGTAGAAAGGTTCGCGTTCTGTGTTCAACTCCACAAAGGCTTGGATCAGGTCATCGAAGTTAGCAGGTCGCTTGTACAACGCTACAAGATCAGCACCGAGGAACCTCACGTCGCAGTACTCATTGTCTGTCAGTTCATTATTTGCGTGATACAGTGCATCGGTTAAGGATATTCTGCCATCGCCAAAGTGGTCCATGTCGCCGATCAGCATAGACGTGTTAAAGGTGTCTGCCTGTGGCCCCTGCATATAAAGCACTTCCTCGCTTTCAAGCTCGCCATTACCATCGATGTCGTACTCATAGAACCAGCGCCTTATCCTTTCTGCCACCGTAACATCCGCGTAGGGATGGGGTATTATTTCCCACAGGTCGACAAGGCCATTTCCGTCCTTATCGAGATACATCACAATGTCTTCCGCCTCAGGCACGCTCGAACCATTCGTAGCATTTAACAGCATGTAGAGTTGTGAGCCATCCAAAGTCTCTGTTGCTTCAAGAAATTCAATCAGCAACTGTGTCACCTCCTTGAGGTCTAGCTGAGAGCTTTTGTCCTTATCTGCTTTTACGAACACATCAGGGCTTCCCATAACCATCTCCCATAGCTCCACATAACCAGACCCATCGAAGTCAGAGGCTGCGAATGTTAGCCCTGTGGCTGTGCTTGTGGGTGAGTACACCTGCGCTTCACTCAGCCCGATGGCATCGATAGTGTTCAAGGAGTACAATGTAGCCTTGTCCCCGTACCAGCGCATAAGGACGTGAAAATGAAGTGGCCCATACTCAGCCAGTCCAGACCCCAGCGTGTCGAAGCACATATAGCCTGGTCTGTACTGGTTAGCATCGCAAGAGGTGTAGTTGTAAGCTCCCTCCATTGTGACGAGGACACTGAGGGTGTCCAGCCGCTCCCACACGTTCAACAGAGCATGATGATAGCATATCTGAAGGTTGCCTTTCATCGTGAGGTTTAACGCTGCTGACGACACGCTGCGGAACCCCCAGTAGAGCGGTGGGTTGAAATCATTCAGATCGACGGCAACGGGGTTCGATATGTTTCGTGGCGGGACCTCCGTGGATTCCAGTCCCAAGGCGGAAAGGTAGTTGGGGTAGTGTTTCACCGCCAAAGCATTGTGATCCATGGTCACGTCGTTGCAGTCTGTCCCCTCGGCAACATAATTTATGAAATCGAAGGTTGACAACCACGTGCCGAAAATGATGAATTGCTCTTCATATCCGTGTGACAGGGTGTAGTGCCCCTTTGCGTGCACCTCCCTCGGCTCCACCTCCGTGATGGTAGGAGCCACGATGTCCGCCTTGCCACCAACGTCAAACCACATGACGCTATTGGGGTATGGCTCGGGGTTAAGACAAATACGCGTGTGCCTTGTGATATTAGTCTGGGTCGCAGTGATCGTCATGATATGGTGGTCCTGGTCCAGTCTGGTCGTGAGGTTCATGGGCGTCCATATCCACCAGTTGCGGATAGTGCCATGCTCATCGCGGTGCATGCAGTCCTCGTCGAACCGTATCTGCATGTCATCATAAAGCCCTGTGTTCTTCACGGGGAGCTCGTACTCGTAATTATGTGCAATTGTCAGATTCGTGACCCACTTGGTGATGTCACCATAGAACGCGTGGTAAGTGATCTGTATCTCATGCAGTTCCAAGACGCTTATGTAGAAGTTTGTATTTATCCTGAAATCACCTGCCACGTCACTATCGACAGGGTGCGGCGAGGCTGCTGGGTGGTCTATCCGTGAAGTAGGGTACTCAGAAAGGCACATGACGCGCTCCGTCGGAGCATTGACATGGGACGACGTCAATGCGATTGTCGCGTTGGTGTAGTACCCATCTCGAAGCCCATACATGTAGGTGAGAGGAATCGGAGTTGCCTGCCCCGTCAGGAGCCCAGTAGCGTTCGTGGGGCAGCTCGTCTGTCCATACAGCATCACTCTGTGATGAGCAAACATACCCCACCCTTGCACCTCCATCGACCCGTTGTAGCCAAGGTATACAAAAATTCTGTCGCAGTATTTAACACCCAAGCACTTTCCCCTAAAACTAGGTGCCCTCCATAAGTTATCAGAAGACCCTGGTTCATATGCGGGGTTGGGTATTATCAGCGACGGCCCTTGGCTGTACTTCAAGTTGTCATAGTTGTTGATCACGGATAGTACGATCTCTATACTCACGCGTATCCCTGACCTGTGAAAGTATCTGCTGGGGTATGGGTACACCGACACACACAAGTCTAGGTCGATGCTGTGTTGCAGTGTTTGCGCATGCGTAAGTTGGAATGAGGCATCGTAATTCCTTCCGATCTTTCGGTAGAAGCGCTTCCTGCCATCCCTGCGACCCACAAGGCCACCAGTACCATCTCTGCCGCGTCCTTCGTCGATATTCTCCCACCACCACCCCGAAGACGGGGTTGAGTAACTCGTAAGGTTCAAAGGCGTTTCAAGTCCTTCAACATATGCGTTCTCACAGTCGTAAGAGAGTTTCATGCGCATCTCAGAGCCATGCAGCCCTACCCCGTAAAGCGTGTGGTTGGTGGTTGACCCGTACGGTATGGACAAGTACCGGGTAGGTGCCCCGAACATGCCTGTAACAGTCTCAGCATATACAACAGTGAAGTAGTTTCTTGTGTAAAAAATAGCAAAATCATCACACACGGTAGGATCCGTTGCCGCCCCTTTGCTATTTCCCCTGCAAGATACTTCCTCCCAACTGTCTCCGTGCCTGCAGATAGATATCCTTGTCGTGTCATTCACGGACAGGCCTCGGTTGTTGAAATACACAGAACCTGTGTCCGTGTTTACGTAGCAACCACGGGGAGCTGCACTGCTGTTGTACTCTTCTAGTGGAATCCCAGCGGATTCAGGAAGAAGCTTAAGCTGCTTTGCAGCAGTGCTGCACTCGACGGCAGTTGTGATGTACGATAGTTCAGCATTGCACCCAACGGTCTTTACATAACCAGTGTCGAGGAATCTCTCCGCAGTTTTTCCATCTCCTTCTGAAATGCACATTTTCAAATATTCGATTGGTACTTCGGTGTGCAAGCCCGTGATGTTCAACTCGGCATACGTCCCATTGAAGCCAACGTTCGTTAAAAACATAGGAGACCCTACCCCTGAAATGTCCAGATCATAACCGCATTCTTGCTGAAACGAGACCCGGTGCCAAGGTTTGAAACCGTGCCCATGGACTGTCAGAGTGGGAGTATTGTATCTATAGACACGTGTGTCCTCACCTATGTACCTGTACACATCATACACCTCCACGGCGTTGACCCTGATGGTGATGTCGATGGTGATGCCAGTGTCTAACCAGTTGTATTCAGAACCCTCAGGCCATAACGATATGCACAACTTCAATCCAAGCGCATGCTGATAGGTCTGTGCAGTGCTGAACCGTACCCAATGCCTACCTGTCATGTTGGTCACGTTGGCACCAGCACTAAACTCGTAGAGGTTTCCGTATTGGGTTACATTCATACAGCTCCAAGCCATCTTCAGCATCATGCCATCTTCAAGACCTACGCCACTAAGTTCGTGCAGTCCGGTGTCGCCATACGGCACCTCAAGATGGTTCGTTTTGATTGAGTCCCGGCAGGATCCTACGCAAATGTGCTCGATTTCCACCACCGAGAGCCAGATTCCAGAGTCAATCCCAAAATCGTAGCCCGAAGCGTCCTCTGAGACGCAGATCTTCATGCTCTCGAACGGGTACGCAACGTGGATATGAGCTAAGGTCATATTTGACTTCAACCAATGATTGTTGATTGTGTCCTCCAAACCAGTGAGAACAATAGGTGTCGACCAGTCGCCCCGCCCACCAGGGCCGCCATCGATCATGTCATAAGTGGCATTGTGCGTGCATCGGGGGAGGATGGCTGCACGTACCCACGACTTCATACCATGACCCTCGATGTACAGTGTCGTGGCATGCCCTTTGTAAACGCGAACCCTCTCTCCTGACCGCGCGGAGTAGCCATAGGAGTACACATTTTCAAATTTGATTTGGACGTTGAGTCGCAAACCGGTGTCAAAAAACTTCAGATGCGCAGCAGGGTACACACTCAAGCAGACCCGCAGAGGTTCATCGTTTGAGACGGTTATCACATGCTGCAAGGTCTGAGCTGGTGAAAAAGTTACAGTAGCATGGAGTCGGTCATCGCCATCCCCGTGCACTGCAAGCCATTCTGTCACATTACTTGGTGTTTCAAGCCCTGTGATGTCTTCATCACACGTGGATGAGAAACTAACGAATTTCATTCTCGTGTCGTGCCTCAGCCCCACGCCAGCCAGCCTGTGGCTCGATGTTGTGGCGTATGGTACCACAAGCAATGTTGTGTTGTCAATAGTCTTTAGCTCCATCATCGTTGCGTATATACCAATGTCGATACTAAAGTCCCAGAACATGTCTGTGGAGGCGTACCCTCTTTGGAGCCAGTCGAAAGTGCGGGGCAGCAAATACCCCGTATTTGTATCAGCAGGAGACTCATACACCCCAGGATACTCAGACAAACAAATCTTTCTTTTGTTGAAGCTGGACCACACTTGGCTTGTAGTCAGGTTCACCGACGCCATGGTCGTCCCGTTCGTCTCTAGATGCACAGGAATGATTGTCAAATCGCGTCCCCACCTTACGCTACCGTCGTGCCCCCTTGGAGAATATGTGTGTGGGAAGCGCGCACCGCAGTATGGGAGAATAGCCAGTCTCTGCCACGGGTACATCCCTACGCCTGCGAGGCTTATGGTAGTGGGGTACCCTGTGTACAACATCACTTCGTCGCCTGTGGGATTCCAGACGCTGTAACTGGCAGCACTTGTCACTTTTACTAAAATAGACATTCTGCGACCAGTTTCGAAGAAGGCTCGCGATGGCGATTTGTAAGGGGACAGGCATACCAGCAGACGCTCGGAGTGCTGGAAGGACTGAGTTTGTGTGAAAGTAAACGAACCGTTGTAACCGTTGTAGTCTGCGGGACCACCATTGACATACATGTCAGACGTGAAAGCGAGGTACCTATCAGCCTCCAACGAGGCAGACATATTGATAGGCGTCATGGTGCCGGTCACAAATTCATCAGCTGTGTCGTTGCAAGCATAATGAGCGAATTTGATCTGCATAGCATTGCCCAGCAGTGTCCCCGTCAAGTGGTGCGTCGATACAGATCCGTAGCTCACCCATGTTTCTGTAAGGCCATCTATGTAAGCCAACTCCACAACACCCAACTCCCAATTTCTGTAGTGGATGCTAAAGTCCGTTCCCTGCGCGTACTCGGAGACGCACAATAACAGTCCTACAGTTGACGTGTTCACATGCTCAAGCAGGAGCTCTACATCAGCACCAGTGGTGTTCATCCACGTCTGTTGATCAGACGACAGCTCATACGTCTCCCCCATGTAGTTCCCGAGGTTAGTGAGGTAGATGGGGGTGTGTTGCTCGTCATAAAATGACGATTCTTTGCTGCACTCAGGAAGGAACGCAACACGATGTTGCCTGACACCCGTCGCTGCTTTTTCGTTCCCCACACCTGACAAGAAGGTCCCGTCCGACTTTAGCATCCTGTCGCCATATGCACCATCGGGGGGTACCTGCGTGAGGTCGCCGTAAAAACCACGTCCCCAGAGCCTCAGTGCTGTAGGGTTTCCTTTGTACACAAAGATCTTACTCCCTGGCAGATGATGGGTGTCCCATGCAGTGACACCCTGAACGTCGATCACCGTTTCCACTTGAAGCCCCGTATCAATAAAGCCCACCCCGTCGTTCCACAGCTTGATGCAGATGCGCATGTCTGTCTCGTGTCTATCAGTCTGGTCATGAGTCAGCGTAAATTTGGCCTGCGTGTTGTAAAGGGATCTGTACGCAAGGTCTATAGATGACGCACTGCCAGCATGATATGGGTAGCTCTCGGTGAGGTTTGCAGCGTACATGAACGAGGTTTGGTTGTATTCATCAGTACAACGCTTTTCTATTTTGATCTGCATATCAGGCAGCAAAAGGGTGCCAAGTACATGATGTGTGGTGGTGGAACCGTAAGGAAGGGACATAACATGCACTGGATTGTACCAGAGAGTGTCGTGCGCCCCACCTATTGCCCGTGAGATCTCTTTCAAGCGAACAACACCTATCTCGATCCACATGTCATCAGCGTAGTCAGCAATTGAGAAATCGGTGCCAGTCGAGTACTGAGAAAAGCAGAGCCTCGCACCCCAGAAGGCCTCCCCGACGTGTGATGTATTGATCCCAATCTCCGCCTTGACACCCATTCCTAGGTGCGCGTAGTATACCTCGTGCCCCCATGGCACGTTGGACTTCAGCCATGCTTCCGACCTGCCTTCATAGCGCGACTTAACAGACACCAACGGCATAGCCTCCCCGCGGCCTGACAAGTTTGCACTTGTGCTGCAATCATCTTGTATAGACACTCGATGATGCGACCACAGCCCGTCTCCAATGATCTCCAATGTCGTCGGCTGCTGGTAGTAAACCCTCACCTTGTCTAGCGAAAGCACTGAATGCTCGTATGATACTATGCTTTGCACCTTTATTAAAATAGAAGCATTCAGCCCTGAATCCACGAACGTCGTTGAGGGGTAGCCCCACACGGCAACGCAAATTAACAGTTCCCTGCTGTGCTGGAAGGTCTGCTCTCTGGTTACTTGGAACGCGCCACCTGACATCACTTGGTACACATTAGTACCAACTTCCATTACGGTATCACATATCTGGTCATTGACCACGCAAACACAAGCACCGCTTGTGATCGAGTGGTAGAAGATAGAAGAGCAGCTAATATTGGCAACAACGTGACCAACGCAAACACTGATATCTGTTGTCGTTGGTAGTACAGTCGTTGTTTCCTGCGTACCACTGCAATAGGTGTTTGGATACAGCACAGTGCCCGTGGCATCCCACCTTCCTCTGTCTCCAGGGTACCCCACCTTTGTGATATTCATAGGCGTATTCAACCCAACCACAGACGAGTTGCCGCACCCTTCTTGCGCTGTTGCAAACTTGAGTTGCATTGTTGGCAGCACCATCGTCCCGTTGAGGAAGTGCGGCGTTGACTCACCATACCGCAGGAACATCGATGTCGACCCATCAACGGCTGTCAGCTCCACTACCGCCATCGTGAACTTGTTGTACTTATCGAAGATGCTGAAGTCCTGTCCAACTGCATACTGTGAAATGCACAGCTTGAGACCTTCCGTCGCACGTCCCGTGTGCCTTGGCAACAGTTGTACCTGCGCGTAGGTGCTGTCTCTCAATCCCGTAAGAAATATCGGATCTGCTTGGAGAGTTGTATTGCCCGCAGTATCATAATGAGGCAAGTACGTCAACGACGGTACAGAGCACTGCCACAAGAGTGCAACACGCTGGTGCGCGTAGAGACCTTCGCCTATGAGTTCCAGAGTAGGGTTTGTCCCCTTGTAAACAAGCAGGTAACCTGCGGGGGCAGGTGAATAATAAGTAGAGGACGCGAGGTCGCTTCTAGGTACTGTCTGCCCTGTGAGCCGTACCGCTTGCAACTTGATGACAACATCAAAGGTCACACCCGTGTCGAAGAAGTATGGGTTAGGTTCACCATATAGGTCGAGGCACACTCGCACGTCTCTGCGATGACTGTTCGTTTGTTCTTCAGTTAGGTTCATCCAAGCACCGTTGTTAATAAGCCCTCCTGCCGATGTCACATTGATTGGTGTGCGGTGATAGGTGTCGCTCATGTTGCAGTATGCTGCCAGCTTAATCTGCATGTGCTCGGCAACCAGAGATCCCTCGATGTAATGACTCGAAGTTGCACCATACGGCACCACCACATGTGTCAGGGAGTCGATTGTGTTCAAGACCACAACTCCGATGTTTATAAGGGTATCTATGGGGAAGGACGACCCGTGGCTGTACTCAGATACACATATTTTCAGCTTGAAGGGGTACCTCGTGTGGATCTCAGAGAGCTCGACCATTGCCTTCGTCCACCCGTTGTCTGTCTGGGAGAAATCAGACATGTGGGGGCGGCCATCCAAGTGTGTGAGTGCAATGGGGAGGTGAATGTCAGTGAGGTTGCTCAGTGAAGGCAGACAACTCTCCTGGAACGATACGCGCTGCCCCTTTGCCAAGCCATTTCCCTCAACAATTAATTCTGGTGTTGTGCCTTCATACAATAGTAGAGACTCTCCCAAGGTGAAGGTGTTGCTGTACGCTGTAACTGAAAGAAGGTTGATTACAAAATCAATAGTGAGCCACGTATCGAAGAACACGTCAAACGGCTCAGGATAGATGCTGAGACACACAGGAACCCTGAGCTCGTGCCGTTTGGACTGTGTTAATTCAAATGTGAACGTGATATTGCTGCTAATGTTCAAAGGTGTTGCCACCCCAGTCACGACACTGCTGCAGTTCCCCAAGGAGTTCATTCCTGTCTCAGCAAATTTAATTCTCATCTTCTCCCTGAGTCCTGTCCCCGACAGGGTGTGGGTCGTGATAGAACCATATGGCACTTCACCTGTAGTGTTGTATGGGAGGCTGTTGGCGTACAACCCACTGATGCTGGCCAGCTCTACTACTCCGTATCGTATGCCTGTATCGATCGTGAAGTCCGACCCAGAGGCAAACTCAGACAGGCACATTTGCCTTTCCGATAGTGCCACTTGCACGTGCTCCCACCCTAACTCCAGCTCACCGTAAGTGTCGCCTTGCAAGTTAACGATGAACAGGGGTGTTGCCTGTGGCTGGCTGCTGCTCGATGAATCAAAGAGCCATCTGCCACACTCAGTGAGCAGCGATATCCTGTGGTGAGCATACAGCCCGTGGCCGATCACACTTACAGTAGTTGCATGCCCCACATAGACGAGGACCCTCTCACCTAGCACCTGTGCAGACGTGAATCGAGATTTTACAACACCCCTTTTGAAAAGCCCATCCTGCATGAAGGGGAAGACGCTCCTCCCGTATAGCTTGCCGCCCCATGAGTACACGCCGTAGGTGCCTGCGTGAGAAAGGTCGATGGCCATGTCAGCTGTGAGCCCAGTATCGAAGAAGACGGAGTTTGGAGACGGCCACACTGCTATGCACACCTTGAGGCTCAAGTCATGTCGGTTGGTTTGGAACTCTGTTAAATTGAAGTACGCAGCTGATCCGTCTGAAGCAGCTACCTGCAGCTCCACAGGGTATTCACGAGACACATTGAACCCTATTTCACTACTGGAACAGCTGTTGCTGAATTTTAGCTGCATCCCCTCGACTAGTCCCTCTCCGACTACCTCGTGTGCTGAAGTGGCACCATAAGGAACAACAAGTGACGTATTGCCTCCAACTGAGACTACTTCAACAATGCCGAAAAAGAAACCGCTGTCGATGGAAAAGTCGTTCCCTGTGCTGTACTCGGACAGGCACACACGCAGCCCACGATGCGCATAGGACACATGCTCATCAAGAAGGGCGACTTGCGCACGCCTATATGCAGTTGTTTCATGCCAGTGCGTGAGGTTAGTCATAAACACAGGTGAACAATGCCAGCACGACATATTTGCGTTCCCAGAGCATGCCTCTTGCAAACTTACCCTCTGATGGTTCTGAAAACCTCTGCCATGGATTGTCAGAACAGGAGCATTGCCCTTGTATGTCAGTACCCGAGTTGGTGCAGCCGTTCGGGCCCTGGGGAATGCCCCCATAGGGTACCCTGCCTTGTCGTGCATTATCCACCTATTGTCATGCATGTACCACTCGTTGGTGTCTATCTTATACTCATCAGGCACACCCCAGCTCCTCACCCACTCACCCCATGCGTACACGTACTCTATTGTGATTACAATGTCTATCGTCAAAGTCGTCTCGCTGAATTCAAGATGGGGAGACGGCCACACGTCTAAGCACACCTTAAGCCTGAGGCTGTGCCTATTTGTCTGCGTAGTCGTCATTCCTATGGCAGCTGCAAAGGAGTCCAAAGGAAACAATGGGGCACCTCTGGCCATCTCATCGTTTCCATATCTATAACGTGACTCTGTGGACCGCGGGTTGTACTCAATGGGGACAGGTGTTGCTAGCCCTGTGGACTCCGGCGTCCACCTGTCATAGCAGGTGCTGTCAGATGCAACAAACTTGATTTGCATCGAGGTCCTGAGTCCAGTCCCGTTCAGAGGCAAGAGCACTGTCGAGCCGTATGCTATCTCGTTCGTCGTGTTGTAAGGGTGTCCAAAGGCCTTGGTGTTCAGGATGGCGTCCAGGCGCACAACACCTATGTAGAGGAGGGGGTCGACACCGAAATCGTCGCCCAACTCGTACTCAGAGATGCAGATCTTCTTAGCGAAGAATGGCACTGTTGTGTGTGATAGGTCCAAGAACAACTCAGCGTACTGGTGCGAAGTATCGTTCACCACGAGTGACATAGGAGTCCCATACGGGTAGGCTTCTTCATACACGTAGTTCATAGTAAATGGTGAAGATGACGCACGTTTCATTACTTCACTTGAGCGACTTGAGTTTGAGTTACAGAAGTCGTGTATCACAGCACGGTGCCACGAGTACAAGCCCCTCCCTCGCACCTTGATGGTCGGCAATGTGTCGTAGTGCACAAGCACTGTGTCTGCATCAGGAAGTCCCGTACCCCCCACGTAGTTGTCGTATGACGCCAAGTGTGTCGGTGTGATGGCAACGTCGATGTTCAGACCTGTATCTACAAATATATTACTAGGTGGAGGCCACACCCCAAAACAGATGCGCATTCCCAATGTGTGTTGGTATGTTTGATTTGTAGTCACTTGCACGAAAGGCATCCAATTAACTGGATAACCATGTGATGCCTGCTCCCCTTGCACCAGCACAGGAGACTGCAATCCCGTATTCATGCTTGTGCAAATCGAAGTGTACCGGTCGCTCTCCCTTTCAGTTTCTGTTATGGGCTCGAATTTTATCTGCATATGCTCCTTCAGGAACGTGCCTTCAAGGCCATGATAACTTGTTGCACCATAGGCAATCTCACGGGTGGTGTTGTAGGGGTGGCTGTAGTTTGCGAGGCCTAACATAGCTTTCAGCTCAGCCACTCCTACGAAAACTCTCGATTCGATAACAAAGTTTGAACCCGAAGAGAATTCAGAGATACAGAACTGCCTCTTTACAAATGGTTCAGCAACATGCAAATCCTGCAGATCGATTGTTGCTTCTGTCGTTGTGTCGTTCAGCACCTCACTGTTCTCATGCAACAGCCATGACCCATCCCTCACCACGATGTCCATGGGCGCTTGGTCGAACGTGACGTTTGCATCACGCGTGCAGTTTTCAGCAATTTGTATTCTTTGTCCAGCGTACAAGCCTGTCCCCCTAACACGCAAGGTCTGTGTCTTCCCTCTATAAAGCCTGCTTGTACCTTCGTTGAAGGTCCACACTCCGTACGACTGAATAGACTTAATCTTGATAGCAAAGCTGACGTAGACACCTGTAGGGAAGAAGTAGGTGTTCGGGTAATCCCACATAGCCACACACATGTGGAGCCTAATGACGTGCCTGTAGGTCTGTGTCTGCGTGAAGGTGAAGACGCCCCTAGTGGTTATACCACTTTCTGTAGATACATTGAGTGGCGTATTGAAGCCGGTTGTGCCATACTCGCACACTTCCGAGAACTTCACTTGCATGTTGTCCCTCAGCCCGACACCATACAACGTGTGGTTCGAGGTTGCCCCGTACGGCACCTCCAGCAGATGTCTGGCACCGTACCTGTTAACCACGCTGCAGCACCCCGCCTCGACTGCTGAGATCTCTACAATACTCACCGCTATCCACGCCTCTCCGATACTGAAATCGCTGCCAGATGAATATTCTGAGAAGCACAACCACCTTAAGTCAAAGCTTTCCGCTACGTGCAGAGATGTCAAGTTGAGCTCTGCATATCTGTTCCACACACTCTCACCGACGACGCTTGTCAGCGATAGGGCAGGCCCATATGCGAAGGAGCTGACGGACGAGGTACATGATGACAGAATTGCAGCTCTATGTGTGCTGAACAAGCCCCATCCCCAGAGCGTGACCGTCCCTGGGTAATCCTTTGCCATGTACACTGTTGTCTCATTCCTTCTGCTGATGGGAAATCCGTCAAAGCTTTGGTACGTGGGTTTCGCCCCCCAATAGTTCACAGGATACCCATTGTCATACTGCCCCGTACCCTCCTTTGGGTCGGGCATCAATGCCGTGCGTACCCTCACGCCCCATGACTCGACTGTTAACGGTTGCACAAGGATTGACCACGTGAGACGTGTCTCACGCATTCGCTGTCCTGGTGCTGGCCACACGCTAATGCAGACAAAAAGGTTATGGGAGTGTCTGTACGACTGCGTCACCGTGAGATTCACATAACCAACAGTACCATTGTCTACGCTTGTGATGTTCATGGGGGTGGACAGTCCTGTCACACTGTCAGTGCATCCACCGTGCTCTAGTTTGATCTGCATGTCCTCGCGAAGACCGATACCGTGCAGCACATGACTAGACTCAGCACCGTATGGGACATGTAGGTGGGTCTTCTCGTCTATAGAGTGCAGCGCCACAATCACAACATCAATGAAAGTGTCGATGCTGAAGTCGTTGCCATTCTCGAACTCAGAAAGGCACAGGCGCTTCATGTCCACTTCCTCGTCAATATTAATCGAGATCAGTGAGAAATTCGCTTTGTGCGGACCGGTAGCACTAGTAAGATACATAGGTCGGCCCATTCCAGACAGATTCGCAACAGGGCTGCAGTAGTCCTGTAGTGAGGCTCTGTGCCAGTTGTGGAAACCCAACCCTGACACGTCTACTTGCTGCGTGTCACCAACATAGAAACGGAGTTCTTCCCCAGGGTGCACGCGTACATCAGGGTATGCATCACCACCGTCCACTTCTGCGTGGCTGAGCCTGACACCCAAGTCTACATATAGACCAGTGTCGAAGAACATGGTGCTTGGAGCAGGCCACACGCCCACACAGATGTGCTGCACGGCGTGTATGTACGACTGTGTAGTGGTCAACATGAACTTAGCGGCCGCCCGTGTCCCAGTCACATTCATGGGGGATTCTGTGCCGTCAGTAGTTTCGTCGCAGTTGCCTTCGTCAAACTTGATCTGCATACCATCGACGAGCCCTTCACCGTACAGGGTGTGCCACCCCGTTTCCCCATAGTTGATAGTGATCACCTTCATGTCGTCGACCAACCTTAGTATTGCCACAGACACGTACAGCCCTGTCCATATCCTGAAGTCCCACCCGTCTGCGAACTCTGAAACACACAACATCTTCGAGTTGTATGGGACGCCCACTTGGAAAGACGTAGCGTCTATTTCAGCATAAGTGAAGCCGTCGCCCTCCTTCGTAAATGGATAGGGGTCTCCCACCCTAGCACCAGACGCATCGTATCTATTTGGGCGCAGCCTGCCACTGCCAGGCGCCTGCAATGACGAAGGCATCCCTTCATAGTTCTTAAGTCCTTCTAGTGCCATTGGTAAACCAGCATTCGAAAGCATCACTGAGTCTGTGTCGTCAGTGCAGTTATCAAGGAAAGCCACTCTGTGATGGGCATAGAGACCTTGACCTACGAGCTGGATGGTGGTGGTGTTGCCGTAGTAAAGATACACAGTGGCAACCCGCCTTTGGTGCAGGTAATGCTGTGTAGAGTCATGCGATCCTCCAGAGGTAAGAGCATAGGAGTAGTCTACCATGTGTGCCACTGCAGGGCGCTCAAAGAAGTATGACGTGCCTGTAATGATATCGATGAAAGGGTCGACCGTAATGTTTGTTGTAAAGAACTTCACGCTTGGAGAGGGGTAAACGGCAATGCACAGAGATAGTGTATGAGGCCAGGCATGCCTATTGGTTGCATACTCCGTGAATGTGAAGTTGCCTGTGGAATTCCAATCTCCCTGCACCACCATGGGCGTAGACTGCCCTGTTACATTCTCGCTGTCGCAGCCAAGACCCCACCAGTCCATGTACTTTTCAAGTTTCAACTGCATCCCTGTACCGATGATATTTCCAAATACTTTGTGCTGTGTCGTTGCACCATACGGCACAGGCAGCCTTGTAGCGTACAGCGATCCGTGTGGCCACTCAGTCAGCACCTCAACGGTATCAAGTTCAACTACACCAAACCTCAGGTCCGTGTCAATCCTAAAATCTGAGCCGCTTTCATACTCTGACAAGCACAGTCTCAAGCGGTGCTCATGCCTCCCCAAAGCGCTGCTGACATGATGCGTCTCCATCAAAACCTCAGCACGCTGCCAGTCAAAGTCCCCGTTCTGCCCCCAGCCTGTGATATTATCGAACTTCATAGGCGCTGTTGGCGTGTAATCCACAACGTTCGCGGGATACTCACAGTAAGGCAGTATCGCTGCCCGTTGCCATGAAAAGAACCCCATCCCTTCCAATGTGATCGTGGGTGCGTAGCCAACGTACGTAAGCAACATGTCGCCCTCTGCTTCGGAACCAGCAATGATCCACTTGTCATAGGTGGATGCCTTTTCTACCTGTATTTTGATGGAGATTTCAACTCCTGTGTCGAAGAACACTCTGTTGGGAGCTGCGTACACCGATATGCACACTTTCAGCGGTGAATGCGTGTGCCTGTATGTTTGAGATACAGTGAGCTGGATATAAGCTCCGTGCCCACTGGGTGTTAAGACGCCCTTAGCGTGCTGATAAGCTCCCTTGTCTCCTTGGTTTAAAAGATAGGGGGGACCGACTCCCCAGTTCCACGTGGGGCCCAGCCACGTCACATTAACTGGCTCCTCCCTTGTGTTCTGATGCCACATGTTATCGTCACAATGAGCATCGAAGTACACTTGCATATCATCGCTGAGCCCTGTGCCAGCCAAGCGCAGGATGGGTGTGGCCCCGTAGGGTATGGTGTACGATGTGTTCCCATTGATGGTGTGCAGGGCAACAATGTCAACATAGATGTTGGGATCAATTGTGAAGTCATTGCCTGAGGTGAATTCACTGATGCACATCTTCAGACCAGACACGGCATTTGCCACTTGCGTCCCTGAAGTCCACACGTTGGCGGTCTTCCTGTCAGAAGAAACGGGGCCTATCGTCATCGGGAAGTAGTTGCCTGCGTCACTATGAGTTACGTTGTCGAAGTTCGTGCAGTTTGGAAGAAAAGCTATCCTGTGGAAGTTGTCCAACCCATAGCCAACAAGGTCGATCTCTGTCGCATTGCCCTCAAAGATCTTCAGTGTGCCGCCAGGGTACACCCAATTCCCGTACGTTGCCACTTTACTTAAGACGATTTCAAAGGCTACTCTCAAACCAGTGTCCTCGAACCCTTCATTGGGATACGGCCACACAGACAGGCAGACCTTCAACCCCCTGACATGCCTATTACTCTGGGTCCTTGTCAACGTGAAATATGCCCCGTCGCCCTCGTCGCTATCTGCAGAGAACAGAGACACAGACGTTGAAAGGTCAGTGATGTTTGTATCGCACGTGTCGCTGAACTTCAGCTGCATGCCATCAAGCAGGACCAGACCAGAAGCATAATGCGTAGCAGTGTCGCCATATGCCCACCATATGGTAGTTGCGTTGTCGAGCATGAGCAGCTGTACCACGCCGATGTCGATGCGTGTGTCGATCGAGAAGTCGGTGCCTGCGCTGTGTTCGGATAGACATAGTCTCATTCTTCTGATGGACTCGCTCAAATGATGAGTACCAGAAAAGTTGAGTTCCGCACGGTAGGCAGCATCCTCCGCAATGTAGGGATACATGATGCTTGACCGGAGGTGGTCGTGCGTGTATCTCCATCCAGACCGTGTTGTTGCCGGACTTACGTACACCGGAGTTGACCGTCCCGTGAAAGTCTCTGTGACTTGGTTACTGCACCACAGGTCGTAAATAGACTTACCAGTTACCTCTCTAAGCAAGGCACGTTGCCACCAGAAGAAACCGTACCCGTACAAGACCACGCTGTGATCGTAGCCGATGTACAGAAACACCCTCTCGGGCCCCGCACGGGCCACCTTGTAGCCGTATGAAGAAGCCTCGTTGACCATGATTGCTATGTCAGCAACAAGACCTGTGTCGGCGAAGTAGGTGGCAGGAGACTCTTCCACAGCAAGACAGATCTTCATCGGACTTTTCGCGTCAACGGTTGCTGCGTCTTGAGTGCGAGAGTGCTGGAAGGTCTGTGTCTGCAGAAGATATAGCATTGAGGTCGACCGATCAGGCGGTGCAAAACCCACTGACTGAGTCAGGTTGATGGGTGTCTCTAGACCTGTAACAGTCCTGTTGCAATCTGTCGAAAACTTAATCTGCATCCCGTCCTGAAGCCCTGTCCCGAACAATGTGTGGTTAGAAGTGGCACCATATGGCACAGTCAGCATTGAGAAGTTCCCGTCAATACTAACAAGCTCAACAACAGTCACGTAAATAGCGTTGTTCGACGCAAAGGCCATGGCAGTGTTGGCATCGAACTCATGAGCATGTAGCCTGTAATCTATTGTACCCTTCGAAACGCTGTCCTTCACCCCTAATGACACGCACACTTCGCGCTTCCAAAACGCTTCAGCGACTGCGTCACTTGATATTGTGACTGTAGCTAGGGTTGTGCTTGATGGCACAATTGCCATAGGTGTTCCGCTACCCGTGATATTCGTCTGGTCGCTCCAATGCCGCACAACTTCACATGTCTCCAAAAATGCTATGTACTGATCCGAGTACAGACCCCACCCTATTACTGTCAGGGTCGGTGTGTAGCCCTTGTACACCTGTATCGTCATGTCCCTGTTCTTGTAGTTGTCTTCGTACCCAACGGAGTTCAAGATGACACCCACAGAGAACCTGTGTCCGCTGCTGAAGAACGATGAAGAAGGGTAAGGCCATACACCCACGCAGATGTCTAACTCTAATGCTTGCTGCTCGGTCTGGGCATAAGTAAGTTGTGCCCCTAGGGTCGTGCCACTGTCCCCTTGTATCGTGAATGGTGTCTCGAAGTTTGACACATTGGCAGATGTGCAGTCCTTGGCAAATTTGATCTGCATCCCGTCCCGTAGCCCCACGCCTTCGAAGGTGTGGTTTGCTGTGTCCCTGTAGGGGACAGATAGGTACGAGTAGTAGTAGTAGTCACGTGTTGTCGTTGTCCCATCAATGGTGAGCAGCTCCACTACAGTTAAGAAGATTTTGTCAGTGAAAATGCTGAACAGCCACTGCACATCTGAGGCCTCGGCAACTGACATGCATACAGACGCACGCTCATACGAGGAATTCGTGTGCTCCGTTGTTAAGTTAAGGTGCGCAGCGCTGTATCCAACGTTTGCGTCCCACGTCATTAGCGTTGAAATGTCTGACAGGAAAATAGGAGTCGCCTTCCCCTCGTTGAGCATAGTCTTTACTTCATTCCCGCACCCGTCAAGCTGCAGAGAAGCGCGGTGGTGGGACTCGAATCCCGACCCATTGAGCACAAGAGTTGGAGTCTGTCCGACATATACAAACACCTCTTCATTGTTCACGGCGGAGTAGCCGTACGAGGCGATTGACGTGATGTGCACGCCGATATCTGCAGTGAGGCCCGTGTCCTTAAAAGCAAGACTTGGGAAGGGATGCACACAGAGGCATATCTTCAAACCGTGTTCGTGTCGCCACGTGTTCTCTCGTGAAGGCACGAAGGCCGCTTCCTGGAATGACATTGACGATCTGTGGTCAGTGACGTTAGCAGGAGAGCTTGTGCTTGTCACGTTGCCATCGCACGAGTAGCTGAACTTAACTTGCATCCCATTGTACAGCCCTGTTCCATTGACATGCAGCTCAGGCGACGAACCAAAGGCTAAGTGGATGTGTTCTAGCCACTCGGGACCTAATGCTGCTTCTAAAGCAGCGGGTGTCGGGTGCCCTGCTACTGAAGCAAGCTCTGTCACTGTAACTGTCATCTGGCTGAACCAAATACTGAAGTCTTGTCCCTCAGCGTACTCACTCAAGCACACGTACCTTTTCAGGTATGCAACTGCAACGTGATCTTCAGTTATGTTAACCGTCGCAAGGGTGGTGAAGTACTGGTATTCGCTGCTATATTTCCAGTCGCCGTTTACAGTATACCACTTCCCATAGATACTTTTCGTGTACTGCATCCTTACAGGCTCGACGAACATAGGTATTGCCTCTCGAGTGAGGTCATTGGCGTACGAGGAGCACGCCGTCTCTTGAAAGGAAACACGGTGCCACGCATAGAGCCCTTCACCCTTCACAGCAAGCTCAGTAGTGTAACCTTTCATGAGGCGGATGATGCTGTTGCTGTGGACGCTGTCGTCAAAGGGGAGTGCCTTTCGAGAGGGAAGCATCCTTGTTCCACCTACCGAGAAGGCAGGGGTGGTGTATGACTCGTAAGACACCACTTCGTCGAAGCGTATCACAAGGGAGATGGTGATGTTGGTGTCTGCAAAATACGTATTCGGCTGTGGCCACACAGACAAACACACTTTCAAGTACTCTGCATGCTGGTACGTTTGCGTTGGGAGCAGTAGTAAGATGGGTTCCCCTGTGGCCGTGATGTTGATAGGAGTCTCAAGGCCGTCGATGGTCGCGTTGCAGCTCGTCGCAAACTTAATCTGCATGTTCTGCCGCAGCAGCACTCCACTGAGGTGCAGGACCTCATCGGTACCATAGGGCACTTCGACGTGAGTTGCATTGTTCACCGATACCAGCTCCACGACACCGTAAGCTATCCAGTTGTCGCTAAACACAGCTCTCTTCCCTGTCACATCGTGCGTTGGGAAACCCCCAATGTTGGGATCGTCTTCGTTTGAAGACTTCCCGAAGTCTGTGAAGAACTCTGCCGCAGGTATGTTGAATCGGCCGTACTTGTTGTCAATCGCCGAGAAGCAGAACTGCAGCCAGTCGACAGCGGACGACGTGTGCCACGACTGCAGCTGCAGCCCTGCCTGTGTCGTATCGTAGTAAGGATTAACAGCGTCACGTGAGTCATAAGAGTAGTTAAACGGCAAGACTGCCACAGACAGGGACTTGCCAGCAAGGGTAACTCCGGTAGTGCATTTCTTCTGGAAAGACACGGACATCCATGGTCTAAAGCCTAAACCCTTCAGCGACAAGAGTGGTGTGGTGTCCTTGTAAACAAACACTTGATCGCCACGCAGGACCGTACTCTCCTCAGACGTTACGGAGTACGTAGAAACGCCTGACGTGAAGTACAACCCTGTGTCGAAGAACCAGGGGCTGGGGTACGCGTACACCCCGAGACAAACACGCAGCTCAATGGCTTGTCTAGCTGTCTGGTCTTCACGGACCTCCGTCCACAGAGTATTAGAGTAGTCCGAACCTTCTAGGGCTGAGTAGGATTCTGGTCCCGTTGGCGTATTGTTGGCTGTGGGGTTCCTGCTGTACCCTAAGCCCCACTCCATGTTGTGTGTCCGAGCCCAAAGAGGTTCATCGGGCCAGCTCTGGCTCTCACCAGTACCTTCACAATTAAGTGCAAATCGTATTTGCATGCCTGTCCGCAGCCCTGGCCCGTTAAACGTGTGGTTCGTGCGTGTCCCCCATCCCACCACAATGTACGTTTTGCTGTCGTCAATCGTCTCCAGCTCAACTACAGTAACATAAAAGGTGTCTAGTGTCGCGGAGAAGTCATTACCACTCTCGTACTGAGACACGCACAACACCATATCATCATAGTTCTCAACGGTGTGCACGTACCGCATCCGCAAATAAGCCCTGTCCACAGACACGTTGCCTGCCTTGTTGCCTAAGTCGGGGGTGTTATCACTCCTGTATGGAGTGTACGGGTCTGGCAGGAACGTAATAGGCTCATGTACGCCAGTGATGTTTGCACTGCTTGAGCAGCTCGAGTCCTGCAGTGACAGCCTGAAGTGATCGAAAAAGCCCGTCCCGTTGAGCATTAAAATGGGTGTTTGTTTCCTGTAAATGTACATCACCTCCCCGGGGCTCACTGTGTGCTCGTACACTTCGATCGTATTGATGCGTATTGTGAAGTCCACTCTGACGCCTGTGTCCACGAATATCTCGCTGGGAGACGGCCAGACTGCCATACACAGCTTCAGACCTTGTTCATGCCGCCAGCTTTGCACGTGTGTCCATCTCACGAGCCCAGAAGTGTCGCCTCGCGTGCGATGGAGCTTCCCCTCAGACCAGTAGGCAACCTCCTCAATAAAAGGATTGTCCGAGCCACTGATGTTAAAGGGCGTTCTGAAACCAGTAAATGGATATCCACAATCAGCAGTCGAACCAACGAATTGCATTTGCATGCCAGAAGCAAGCCCCGACCCAGTCAGTGCGTGGACAGTCATGTCTCCATACGGGAACTCAAGGTTCCAACTCCCATCCAGGAGCGTTAAGTTCACAGACACGATTTCAATATGCCAGTCGACCAAAAACTGCCAGTTGGAAGAGTACTCTGACAAGCACACCTTTTGTGTGTCAGACCATGGTGCATCGAAGCCCGTCATGTACTGGTCCAGCTCAGCCACTGCGGAGGTCGAACTGTCTGTTATCACCAGCGAAGTGGCGAAACCAGGCTTGCTGAGACTCTCCCCCGTCCCGGCAGTGAGGCCTGTACTTGGCTCCGGAAGCCCACGAACCCCGCAGTCTTGAAACACCCCAGCGCGTTCCCAGTCATACAAGCCATGTCCTGTAAAGCTGATATTGGCAGCGTACCCCTTGTAGACACGAAGGGTCGCGTTTTGTGACTGAAGCCTAAACTCATCAGCACGTTCATCTGGGTATGTGGTAACCGGTAGCAGAGGGCCATCGAGCGAGGACGCCCAATTCACAACAATCAGAATATCAACCCGTAGCTGTGTCTCTACAAATGTGGCATCGGCATCAGCATACAATGCCAGACACGCCTTAAGATCTCGCCTGTGTCTCAGCGTGTGAGTTTGGGGTAGATAGAACCTCCCTGTCCTCCCACCGCCACTTCCTGTTGTGTCCTCGCCTATTGTCACATTGTAGACGTCCGTTAAGTTCAGCCCTTCTGCCCGCTCATCAGGACCCTGCTCTGTGCAATCGTAAAGGAACTTTATACGCATCCCCTCAACAAGGCCCACACCCTCTACTGGAATGTAGCCTGCCGTCCCGTAGTATGTCTCGAACCGCCTCTTGCCATCAACGAAGTCAAGGCTCACGATTTGCACATAGAGATCTGTCAGGAACATGAAATTGCTGCCGCTTGGTACCCTCGACAGGCACATGATGCTCCTCAAAGGTGCCGAGGCAGAGAATTGCGATCCTAGCAGCAAAGCCTTTGCAGTGCTTTTCACAGGCTGGGGTTGCGTAGTAACGTTCTGCAAAGTCATTGGTGCGTGCCAACCCGTGATTGGCGCTTCGGCCGAGCATCCACGTCCCACCTGCGACGGGTTCTCTGTCTGCAGCGAAATACGGTACCCATCTTCCAGGTTGAGACCTTGGAAACTGAGCCAAGTGTCGATGCCACGGTAGACGTACACTGTCCCGAGGGGACCTACTGTGATGTTGTTGACTGTTGCGTACTCAAGAATTGTCTCCAAAGTGATTGAATGCGTCTCAGTGACGGAATGCGTTTCAGAAAAGGTCTCCGTTGCAGTCGGCAGCGAAATTGATACTGTGAAGGTCTCAGTCGCGGTAGGTAGCGTCAGCGTGAACGTCTGCGACAGCGTAAGAGACAGCGATTCCGTCGCAGAAGGAAGCGAAACAGATATAGTGAATGTTTCAGTGGCAGTAGGGAGGGTCAACGAAATGGTCTCTGTCTGACTTAAGGAGATGGTTTCCGAAAATGTGGGCAGTGTCAGTGAAATGGTCATTGTCAACGTTAAAGAAAAAGATTCTGTTGCAGTGGGAAGGGTGATACTCATTGTTTCTGTTGCCGTAGGGAGTGAAAGTGAGATTGTTTCCGTTGAAGTGGGCAAGGTTAACGTCTCAGTAGCTGTTGCAGTGGGAAGGGTCAAAGTGAATGTTACTGTTGCTGTGGGAAGCGTCAGCGTGAAAGTCTCTGTTGCGGTTGGAAGGGTGAGGGTAACAGTTTCTGTTGCAGTGGGCAATGTTAGCGTCAGGGTCTCGGTGCTTGTGGGGAGAGTCAGTGTGAAGGTCTCTGTCCCCGTTGGAAGAGTCAAAGTGAAAGTTTCTGTCGCTGTTGGGAGTGTCAAGGTGAAGGTTTCCGTCCCTGTTGGGAGGGAGAGGGTTACCGTATCTGTCGCAGTCGGGAGAGTCAGTGTAACGGTCTCCGTTGCCGTTGGCAAGGTCAGCGTGTGTGTCTCTGTCCCCGTTGGCAGTGTCAAGGTGAATGTCTCTGTCGCTGTTGGAAGCGTCAACGTGAACGTCTCAGTCCCTGTTGGGAGGGAGAGCGTCACAGTCTCCGTAGCAGTGGGAAGAGTCAGGGTTTCAGTCGCGGTGGATGTGGGAAGGGTCAGTGTAAAGGTCTCTGTCCCCGTTGGCAGTGTCAAGGTGAATGTCACTGTCGCTGTTGGAAGCGTCAGCGTGATAGTTTCAGTCCCTGTTGGGAGAGACAGAGTCACGGTTTCGGTCGCAGTGGGTAACGTCAGTGTCTCAGTCACAGTCGATGTTGGGAGGGTGAGTGTCGACGTTTCCGTAGCAGTAGGGAGGGTGAGGGTGAGAGTCTCTGTTCCAGTCGGAAGCGTAAACGTCACTGTCTCAGTCCCTGTTGGAAGCGTGAAAGTTTCTGTCACTGTGGCTGTTGGGAGTGTGACGGTTTCCGTTGCAGTCGCTGTAGGCAGTGTGAGTGTGAAGGTCTCTGTCCCTGTTGGGAGAGTCAGAGTGAGAGTCTCTGTCCTTGTTGGGAGGGTCAAACTGACAGTTTCAGTTCCTGTTGGAAGTGTCAGCGTAACAGTCTCAGTAGAGGTAGGCAGTGTCAGAGTTTCAGTCGCTGTTGCAGTTGGAAGTGTGAGAGTGAGGGTCTCTGTAGCTGTCGGGAGAGTGAGCGATATCGTCTCCGTCCCTGTCGGTAGAGTCAGAGTCACTGTCTCCGTTGCAGTGGGCAGTGTAAGCGTTTCTGTTGCAGTGGAGGTTGGAAGAGTGAGTGTCAACGTAGCTGTAGCTGTCGGTAGAGTGAGAGTGAGTGTTTCAGTCTGAGTTGGCAACGTAAGTGTTTGTGTTTCAGTCCCTGTTGGGAGTGTGAATGTCACTGTCTCAGTTGCAGTTGGTAACGTCACTGTCTCCGTGGCTGTCGAAGTCGGGAGTGTGAGTGTGAGGGTCTCTGTGGCTGTTGGCAGTGTCAAGGTGAAGGTCTCTGTCCCAGTGGGAAGAGTGAAAGTAATAGTTTGAGTGCCAGTGGGGAGAGTGAAGGTCACTGTTGCTGTTGAGGTCGGAAGAGTCAAGGTTTCCGTCACCGTTGCAGTGGGAAGGGTTAGTGTCAGTGTTTCCGTCGCCGTTGGCAATGTAAGTGTGAAAGTCTCCGTCCCTGTCGGTAGAGTCAGAGTCACTGTCTCCGTTGCAGTGGGCAGTGTGAGTGTTTCTGTTGCAGTGGAGGTTGGAAGAGTGAGTGTCAACGTGGCTGTAGCTGTCGGTAGGGTGAGAGTGAGTGTTTCAGTCTGAGTTGGCAACGTAAGTGTTTGTGTTTCAGTCCCTGTTGGGAGTGTGAATGTCACTGTCTCAGTTGCAGTTGGTAACGTCACTGTCTCCGTGGCTGTCGAAGTTGGGAGTGTGAGTGTGAGGGTCGCAGTAGCTGTCGGAAGCGTCAAAGTGACGGTCTCTGTCCTAGTGGGAAGAGTGAATGTAATAGTTTGAGTGCCAGTGGGGAGAGTGAAGGTCACTGTTGCTGTTGAGGTCGGAAGAGTTAAGGTTTCCGTCACCGTTGCAGTGGGAAGGGTTAGTGTCAGTGTTTCCGTCACCGTTGGCAATGTAAGTGTGAAAGTCTCCGTTCCAGTTGGAAGCGTGAAGGTCAGTGTCTCGGTGCCTGTGGGGAGCGAGACAGTCTCTGTTGCTGTGCTTGTCGGTAGTGTGAGTGTCAGAGTTTCAGTGGAGGTTGGAAGCGTGAGTGTAGACGTCTCCGTTGCCGTTGGTAACGACAAGGTAAGAGTCTCTGTCCCTGTAGGGAGAGTGAAGGTCACGGTCTCAGTTGCCGTTGGTAACGTCAACGTTTCGGTTTCCGTTGCAGTAGGAAGGGTCAGTGTCTCAGTTTCCGTTGCGGTTGGGAGAGTGAGTGTCAAGGTCTCCGTTCCGGTTGGCAGTGTCAGTGTCACTGTCTCTGTCCCTGTTGGAAGGGTAAATGTTGTTGTCTCTGTAGCAGTTGGCAGGGTCAACGTCTCAGTTGCGGTGCCTGTGGGGAGGGTGAGGGTTAACGTCTCCGTTCCTGTTGGCAACGTCAGTGTGAACGTCTCTGTTCTCGTGGGGAGGGTGAATGTCACAGTCTCTGTCGCTGTCGGGAGTGTGAGAGTCTCTGTCACAGTGCTTGTTGGCAACGTCAATGTGATTGTTGATGTGGATGTCGGGAGGGTGAGAGTGAGTGTCGCTGTACTTGTTGGCAGCGACAATGTAACTGTCTCTGTAGCAGTGGGGAGGGTGAAGGTCTCAGACTCTGTCTCTGTTGGAAGAGTCATCGTCTCTGTTGCTGTTGCTGTCGGCAGGGAAAGGGTAAGCGTTTCCGTTGAAGTCGGAAGTGATAGGGTTATTGTTTCGGTCCTAGTTGGTAGGGAGAATGTTAGTGTCTCAGTGCCGGTGTGCAAAGTAAAGGTCACTGTCTCAGTTGCAGTTGGGAGGGTTATTGTCTCAGTAGCTGTTGTTGTGGGCAGTGTGAGAGTGACGGTTTCTGTTGATGTTGGAAGCGTCAGAGTGAGTGTTTCCGTTCCCGTCGGCAGAGATAGCGTTAGTGTTTCGGTTCCTGTTGGCAACGTGAACGTTACCGTTGCGGTTGCTGTTGGGAGTGTTAACGTTGTAGTGGCCGTAGCTGTGGGAAGTGTGACTGTTTCTGTTTCTGTGCGTGTTGGGAGCGTAAAGGTAGTAGTCTCAGTTCCTGTTGGAAGGGTGAAAGTCACCGTTGCCGTAGCTGTTGGAAGCGTAAGCGTCAATGTTTCTGTGGATGTAGGAAGGGTTAGCGTCAATGTTTCTGTTGCTGTCGGAAGCGTAAGTGACAGAGTCTCAGTGGCGGTTGGAAGGGTCAGAGTCAGAGTTTGAGTGCCAGTGGGGAGAGTGAAGGTCACTGTTGCTGTTGAGGTCGGAAGAGTCAAGGTTTCCGTCACCGTTGCAGTGGGAAGGGTTAGTGTCAGTGTTTCCGTCGCTGTTGGCAATGTAAGTGTGAAAGTCTCCGTTCCAGTTCGGAGAGTGAAGGTCAGTGTCTCGGTGCCTGTGGGGAGCGAGACAGTCTCTGTTGCTGTGCTTGTCGGTAGTGTGAGTGTCAGAGTTTCAGTGGAGGTTGGAAGCGTGAGTGTAGACGTCTCCGTTGCCGTTGGTAACGACAAGGTAAGAGTCTCTGTCCCCGTAGGGAGAGTGAAGGTCACTGTCTCAGTTGCCGTTGGTAAAGTAAAAGTAATCGTCTCTGTTGCTGAGGGCAGGGTCAAGGTTAGCGATTCAGTTGTAGTTGGGAGCGTATAGGTCAAAGTCTCGGTTGCAGTCGGTAGCGTAAAGGTTGCTGTCTCTGTCCCTGTTGGCAACGAAAAGGTAATGGTTTCCGTAACAGTGGGCAATGTGAGTGATTCCGTTGCAGTGGCTGTCGGCAGTGTAATCGTGAGGGTGTCAGTAGAAGTCGGTAGTGAGATTGTCAATGTTTCTGTGCGGGTCGGCAATGTAAAGGTTACACTTTCAGTTCCTGTTGGAAGCGTGAAGGTGTTTGATTCAGTGCTTGTCGGTAGTGTCAGTGTCTCAGTCGCTGTTGCAGTTGGCAGCGACAAGGTAAGTGTCTCTGTCCCTGTTGGCAAAGTCAGCGTGAAAGTCTCCGTCCCTGTCGGTAGAGTCAGAGTCACTGTCTCCGTTGCAGTGGGCAGTGTAAGTGTTTCTGTTGCAGTGGAGGTTGGAAGAGTGAGTGTCAACGTAGCTGTAGCTGTCGGTAGAGTGAGAGTGAGTGTTTCAGTCTGAGTTGGCAACGTAAGTGTTTGTGTTTCAGTCCCTGTTGGGAGTGTGAATGTCACTGTCTCAGTTGCAGTTGGTAACGTCACTGTCTCCGTGGCTGTCGAAGTCGGGAGTGTGAGTGTGAGGGTCGCAGTAGCTGTCGGAAGCGTCAAAGTGACGGTCTCTGTCCTAGTGGGAAGAGTGAATGTAATGGTTTGAGTGCCAGTGGGGAGAGTGAAAGTCACTGTTTGTGTTGCAGTCGGGAGTGTGATTGTCTCAGTTGCGGTGCCAGTCGGCAGTGTAAAGGTGAGCGTCCCTGTTCTTGTCGGAAGAGTAAAGGTTATTGTTTCCGTGCTTGTAGGAAGAGTGACCGTTACAGTTTCTGTCGCTGTTGGAAGCGTCAACGTAGCTGTTGAAGTTGCTGTTGGGAGTGTTAAAGTGAGTGTTGCAGTCGATGTTGGGAGCGTTGATGTAACAGTCTCCGTTCCTGTCGGGAGTGTTAATGTCATTGTCTCTGTTCCAGTGGGGAGGGTGAGGGTCTCAGTTGCGGTAGTTGTGGGAAGTGTGAGGGTGAGGGTCTCTGTTCCCGTTGGAAGTGTTTGCGTTATGGTCTCCGTCCCTGTCGGCAGGGTGAAGGTCACTGTCTCTGTCTCTGTTGGGAGTGTCACTGTCTCTGTTGCTGTGACGGTTGGTAGGGTCAATGTCAGAGTCTCTGTTGCTGTGCTTGTTGGAAGCGTGAAGGTCACTGTCTCGGTCGCGGTGGCCGTTGGAAGCGTGACCGTCAGGGTTGCCGTCCCCGTCGGGAGTGTAAGTGTTTGAGTCACTGTTGAAGTCGGCAGTGATAGTGTGAGAGACTCCGTCCCCGTTGGCAACGTCAATGTAAATGTTTCTGTGCCGGTTGGTAAAGAGAAGGTAACTGTCTCAGTCGCAGTCGGGAGTGTTAGAGTTTCAGTTAAGGTGCTTGTAGGCAAAGATAACGTGAGTGTTGCGGTGGTAGTAGGCAGTGTCAGCGTGAGAGTTTCTGTACTAGTAGGCAGCGTAAGTGTCACTGTGTCAGTTGCAGTCGCAAGTGTCAACGTCTGTGTCATTGTTGCAGTTGGAAGCGTCAAAGTTTCTGTTGCAGTAACGGTCGGTAGCGTGAGGGTAAATGTTTCTGTACCTGTCGGAAGCGTGAACGTTATTGTTTCGGTTGCAGTGGGAAGAGTGAAGGTGGATGTTTCAGTTACAGTAGGAAGGGTCAATGTCTCAGTCGCAGTGGACGTGGGAAGCGTTAATGTCACTGTTTCTGTTGATGTTGGCAACGATATTGTTAGAGTCTCGGTCTTTGTCGGAAGGGTGATTGTTTCAGTTGCCGTGCCCGTTGGAAGGGTGAAAGTCACTGTTTCAGTGATCGTCGGTAGAGTGACAGTGATTGTCGACGTCGTAGTTGGGAGTGTTAACGTTAGACTTTCAGTTTGCGTAGGGAGAGTTAGGGTCAGAGTAGCCGTTCCTGTCGGCAACGTAAGTGTTTGTGTTTCAGTCCCTGTTGGGAGTGTGAATGTCACTGTCTCAGTTGCAGTTGGTAACGTCACTGTCTCCGTGGCTGTCGAAGTCGGGAGTGTGAGTGTGAGGGTCTCTGTGGCTGTTGGCAGTGTCAAGGTGAAGGTCTCTGTCCCAGTGGGAAGAGTGAATGTAATAGTTTGAGTGCCAGTGGGGAGAGTGAAGGTCACTGTTGCTGTTGAGGTCGGAAGAGTTAAGGTTTCCGTCACCGTTGCAGTGGGAAGGGTTAGTGTCAGTGTTTCCGTCACCGTTGGCAATGTAAGTGTGAAAGTCTCCGTTCCAGTTGGAAGCGTGAAGGTCAGTGTCTCGGTGCCTGTGGGGAGCGAGACAGTCTCTGTTGCTGTGCTTGTCGGTAGTGTGAGTGTCAGAGTTTCAGTGGAGGTTGGAAGCGTGAGTGTAGACGTCTCCGTTGCCGTTGGTAACGACAAGGTAAGAGTCTCTGTCCCTGTAGGGAGAGTGAAGGTCACGGTCTCAGTTGCCGTTGGTAACGTCAACGTTTCGGTTTCCGTTGCAGTAGGAAGGGTCAGTGTCTCAGTTTCCGTTGCGGTTGGGAGAGTGAGTGTCAAGGTCTCCGTTCCGGTTGGCAGTGTCAGTGTCACTGTCTCTGTCCCTGTTGGAAGGGTAAATGTTGTTGTCTCTGTAGCAGTTGGCAGGGTCAACGTCTCAGTTGCGGTGCCTGTGGGGAGGGTGAGGGTTAACGTCTCCGTTCCTGTTGGCAACGTCAGTGTGAACGTCTCTGTTCTCGTGGGGAGGGTGAATGTCACAGTCTCTGTCGCTGTCGGGAGTGTGAGAGTCTCTGTCACAGTGCTTGTTGGCAACGTCAATGTGATCGTTGATGTGGATGTCGGGAGGGTGAGAGTGAGTGTCTCCGTTCCCGTCGGGAGTGTTAATGTCATTGTCTCTGTTTCAGTGGGGAGGGTGAGGGTCTCAGTTGCGGTAGTTGTGGGAAGTGTGAGGGTGAGGGTCTCTGTTCCCGTTGGAAGTGTTTGCGTTATGGTCTCCGTCCCTGTCGGCAGGGTGAAGGTCACTGTCTCTGTCTCTGTTGGGAGTGTCACTGTCTCTGTTGCTGTGACGGTTGGTAGGGTCAATGTCAGAGTCTCTGTTGCTGTGCTTGTTGGAAGCGTGAAGGTCACTGTCTCGGTCGCGGTGGCCGTTGGAAGCGTGACCGTCAGGGTTGCCGTCCCCGTCGGGAGTGTAAGTGTTTGAGTCACTGTTGAAGTCAGCAGTGATAGTGTGAGAGACTCCGTCCCCGTTTGCAACGTCAATGTAAATGTTTCTGTGCCGGTTGGTAAAGAGAAGGTAACTGTCTCAGTCGCAGTCGGGAGTGTAATTGTGAACGTCGCTGTCCCTGTTGGGAGCGTAAGCGTCAAGGTTTCTGTTGCAGTGGGCAATGTCAGTGTCAGAGTCTCAGTGCTTGTAGGGAGTGTCAGTGTGAAAGTTTCTGTTGCAGTTGGAAGTGTCAACGTGAAGGTCGTTGTCGCTGTCGGAAGTGTCAACGTGATCGTCTCAGTCCCTGTAGGGAGGGTCAGCGTCACTGTCTCCGTAGCAGTGGGCAATGTCAGTGTCTCCGTCGTAGTCGCTGTTGGGAGGGTCATAGTGAAAGTTGCTGTCCTTGTTGGCAGTGTGAGTGTGAAGGTCTCTGTCCCTGTTGGGAGAGTCAGAGTGAGAGTCTCTGTCCTTGTTGGGAGGGTCAAACTGACAGTTTCAGTTCCTGTTGGAAGTGTCAGCGTAACAGTCTCAGTAGAGGTAGGCAGTGTCAGAGTTTCAGTCGCTGTTGCAGTTGGAAGTGTGAGAGTGAGGGTCTCTGTAGCTGTCGGGAGAGTGAGCGATATCGTCTCTGTGCCAGTCGGTAGAGTCAGAGTCACTGTCTCCGTTGCAGTGGGCAGTGTAAGCGTTTCTGTTGCAGTGGAGGTTGGAAGAGTGAGTGTCAACGTAGCTGTAGCTGTCGGTAGAGTGAGAGTGAGTGTTTCAGTCTGAGTTGGCAACGTAAGTGTTTGTGTTTCAGTCCCTGTTGGGAGTGTGAATGTCACTGTCTCAGTTGCAGTTGGTAACGTCACTGTCTCCGTGGCTGTCGAAGTCGGGAGTGTGAGTGTGAGGGTCTCTGTGGCTGTTGGCAGTGTCAAGGTGAAGGTCTCTGTCCCAGTAAGCAATGTGAATGTAGTAGTTTCCGTTACAGTCGGCAACGTCAGCGTCTCAGTGACGGTAGCAGAAGGGAGAGTAAGGGTAAAGGTGTCTGTTATTGTCGGGAGTGTCAGTGTCTGTGTCTCGGTATTTGTTGGCAACGTTTCAGTTACAGTCTCTGTGTAGCTTGGTAGTGTGAGTGTCAAGGTGTCAGTTTTCGATGGTACCGTGAGAGACACAGTTTGGGTAGTTGTAGGCAGCGTTACAGTCTCACTCATAGTACTGGTGGGCATGGTGAGTGTCCACGATGACGTCTCAGTGGGCAGAGAGAGAGACATGGTAACTGTCGCCGAGGGCAACGTCAGCGTTTCTGTGACAGTTCCAGTTGCAAGGGTGACAGTGCTTGTTAATGTCGTAGTGGGCAAGGTCACAGTTGAAGTCTCAGTCAGCGTCGGTAGCGAAAGAGTTTTCGTCTCTGTTGAGGTGGGTAGCGACAGCGACACAGTTTCAGTCGCGCTTGGAAGTGAAAGGGTCAGTGTCACGGTGCCTGTAGGCAGCGTTATAGTCGCTGTTGCAGTAGCAGAAGGAAGCGACACAGTAGCCGACACAGTTGCTGTAGGCAGTGTGTATGTCGCAGTTTCAGTGGCCGTGGGAAACGTAACAGAAAATGTAGATGTCCCCGTGGGCAATGTCATGGTTACTGTCTCGGTGGCAGTGGGAAGTGTCAAGGATGCACTTTCCGTCCCCGTGGGGAGCGAGAGAGTTTGTGTCATTGTAGCTGTGGGCAATGTCAGTGACATTGTCTCTGTTGCAGTGGGAAGGGTGAATGTTGAGGTTTCTGTAGAAGTAGGCAATGTCATAGACTCTGTGGTTGTTGCTGTGGGAAGCGTCAGCGTGAAAGTCTCTGTTGCGGTTGGAAGGGTGAGGGTAACAGTTTCTGTTGCAGTGGGCAATGTTAGCGTCAGGGTCTCGGTGCTTGTGGGGAGAGTCAGTGTGAAGGTCTCTGTCCCCGTTGGAAGAGTCGAAGTGAAAGTTTCTGTCGCTGTTGGGAGGGAGAGGGTTACCGTATCTGTCGCAGTCGGGAGAGTCAGTGTAACGGTCTCTGTTGCCGTCGGCAAGGTCAGCGTGTGTGTCTCTGTCCCCGTTGGCAGTGTCAAGGTGAATGTCTCTGTCGCTGTAGGAAATGTCAACGTAATCGTTTCAGTCCTTGTTGGGAGGGAGAGCGTAACGGTCTCCGTAGCAGTGGGAAGAGTCAGGGTTTCAGTCGCGGTGGATGTGGGAAGGGTCACTGTGAAGGTCTCTGTCCCTGTTCGGAGTGTGAGGGTGAAGGTTTCTGTAACCGTTGGAAGAGATATCGTAAACGTCTCTGTCCTTGTTGGAAGAGTGATTGTTTCTGTCTCTGTGGCAGTGGGGAATGAGATCGTCATCGTGAAAGACTCCGTCCTCGTCGGAATAGTGATTGTTTCTGTCCCAGTTGCAGTGGAGGTTGGAAGAGTGAGTGTCAACGTAGCTGTAGCTGTCGGTAGGGTGAGAGTGAGTGTTTCAGTCTGAGTTGGCAACGTAAGTGTTTGTGTTTCAGTCCCTGTTGGGAGTGTGAATGTCACTGTCTCAGTTGCAGTTGGTAACGTCACTGTCTCCGTGGCTGTCGAAGTCGGGAGTGTGAGTGTGAGGGTCTCTGTGGCTGTTGGCAGTGTCAAGGTGAAGGTCTCTGTCCCAGTGGGAAGAGTGAATGTAATAGTTTGAGTGCCAGTGGGGAGAGTGAAGGTCACTGTTGCTGTTGAGGTCGGAAGAGTTAAGGTTTCCGTCACCGTTGCAGTGGGAAGGGTTAGTGTCAGTGTTTCCGTCACCGTTGGCAATGTAAGTGTGAAAGTCTCCGTTCCAGTTGGAAGCGTGAAGGTCAGTGTCTCGGTGCCTGTGGGGAGCGAGACAGTCTCTGTTGCTGTGCTTGTCGGTAGTGTGAGTGTCAGAGTTTCAGTGGAGGTTGGAAGCGTGAGTGTAGACGTCTCCGTTGCCGTTGGTAACGACAAGGTAAGAGTCTCTGTCCCTGTAGGGAGAGTGAAGGTCACGGTCTCAGTTGCCGTTGGTAACGTCAACGTTTCGGTTTCCGTTGCAGTAGGAAGGGTCAGTGTCTCAGTTTCCGTTGCGGTTGGGAGAGTGAGTGTCAAGGTCTCCGTTCCGGTTGGCAGTGTCAGTGTCACTGTCTCTGTCCCTGTTGGAAGGGTAAATGTTGTTGTCTCTGTAGCAGTTGGCAGGGTCAACGTCTCAGTTGCGGTGCCTGTGGGGAGGGTGAGGGTTAACGTCTCCGTTCCTGTTGGCAACGTCAGTGTGAACGTCTCTGTTCTCGTGGGGAGGGTGAATGTCACAGTCTCTGTCGCTGTCGGGAGTGTGAGAGTCTCTGTCACAGTGCTTGTTGGCAACGTCAATGTGATCGTTGATGTGGATGTCGGGAGGGTGAGAGTGAGTGTCGCTGTACTTGTTGGCAGCGACAATGTAACTGTCTCTGTCCTCGTGGGGAGGGTGAAGGTCTCAGACTCTGTTTCTGTTGGAAGAGTCATCGTCTCTGTTGCTGTTGCTGTCGGCAGGGAAAGGGTAAGCGTTTCCGTTAATGTCGGAAGTGTAAGTGTCTCTGTCGCGGTGCCTGATGGGAGCGACAGCGAAACCGTCTCGGTCCTCGTGAGCAACGAGATGGTGAGAGATTCTGTTGATGTCGGCAGCGTGGCGCTAACCGTGGAAGAGAAGGTGGGCAGAGTAGCAGTGACTGTCTCAGTCACAGTTGCCAAAGATAGCGTGAAAGAACCAGTCCCTGTAGGCAACGTGTAGGTGGAAGTCTTAGATGTCTGGGCATAGAGCGTGGGGCATGGTACCACCAGCACCAAAAGGAGCACTGCATATCGCACAATCATTGCATTGGTACCTGTTGTGGCTTGGAGCTGCTGCTGAGGGCTAACTAAATACTCGGAAAGAACGAATGGAGCTTATGCCCAATGGTTTCTTTGGAAATGTGAGGCGGAAAATCCTGGTCTGCCAACGCAGATCAGTGGGGGGGAGTATGCATAGCGGGGTAAAGAACAACAAGTGGCGTGTGCCGGACTACACTACTTATACAAACAGATAGCCGCGGTCTCATAGGACCGTGGAGTAGGGGTGGACACAAGGACTACTGGGTACGTTAAACGGGTGGGGTGCAATCAAACAGGATCTGCTGATTAGCGGTTGTCAAGCCACTGCCAAGGTCATCTCATTAAAGAGTCGCTTAATGCAGGCTGGGGCTACCCGCTGCATGCGGAGCAGGGATGGGCTGGACGCAGGCCCTAATACGCGGGGGTGACGACGGATTATGTGGAGATGTGCTCAATGCAGCTACGCGGACCTGCAAAAACATAAAAACCATGAAAAGACATACCTTCTCGTCCGTGGTGGCCTGATACAGTCGCGCATTGCTGCCACGCAGCATGTCCTCTCTCTCTCTGTACTCAGACACCTGCCGATGGTTCTGATAAACATACAAACATACGTTCTGTTGCAGCCTTTGCAAGTTGCTCTTCAGGTGGTCTTCCATCATGCGGCTTTCCTTGAGCTTTCCCTCAAGGTCCTTGATGCCATTCTGAAGTCTTTCTTCCCTGATGGCCGTGTTCTTGATCTATTAAGTGTACATTATGGAAATGGATTTATAAAAGGGGCGGCGGAAAGGGACTCCGCGACGCCACGCAAGGCTTTGACGCTTATTCAGATTGTTAAGGGTAATTCAGAAAAAGACGGACAGCAAAGATGAAAAGGATTGACATACGTATTCTTCAAGACGGGTTTTCTCCGCCACCAGTGTTTCCTCTCTGACCTTAGCCTCTTTCAAGGCAGCCTGAAGCTGTGCTCCCCATTTCCTTAGCTGCTCTTCCCTTGTGGCAGCCTGCTTGAGCTTGTCTTCAAGAATTGCGATACTGTCTTTCAGCTTCTGCTCCCTTGCAGCCTGCTCTTTGATGTACCGGTCAAGCTTCGCGACCTTCTGCTTCAGTTGTTCCTCTCGCAAATGAGCATCATGCAGCTTGCCTTCCAGTTGCTGTGCCTTTGCGAGGGCAGCTTCTTCCCTTTGTCTTGCAGTTTTTGCTTTCTGTATTTCAGATTCGAGCTCTTGCTCTTTTGCCCTCACCATTTGCACCCCATTCTCCCTCTCCTGCGCAACTTCTCTTTCCAATGCTGCTATCCTCGCTTCGAGGGGCGCTTTTGCACCAGCAACACTCGCTGCCACCCAGGGCTGCAGGTACTTTAAAGATGTCTCCCACAGCCTGGGGTCTTCCTCGGGTGCAGGTGACCTGTCGGCAGAGTTCACGACGTCCAGCTTGACGGTGAGGAGCAATTCAAAAGAGTACTGGCCCTCGCCATCACCAGTCCCTTTGAAGAGCAGCTTCTGGAGGTCTGAGGGGCTTTTATGCCACCAGAACCTCCCGAACTTGTTTTTCTGTTGAACCTGCCCACAGGGGCTGAGGGTGTCCACCGCTTCGCCCAGCGTCTCAACAGTGCCGCAGCCGCCCTGCCCAGGGACTAGAACCTCGATCTTCGTATAGGCTGTGACCGAGGCAGCCAGGTTGTTGCAGATGCCGATCCACAAGCTTGACCTGTTCTCGGCTTCCATAGGCCTGCATTGTGCTGACGGAAAGAAAGGACATACTCAATGCCGAAAAACATCATCCACTCGGTGTTCGCAACATGGAAGGCGTTGCTCCACAAGAAGGGCTTCGTCTCTGCAGAGGGGTTCGACAGGTAGTACTCGAAGGGTTCCCATGGCACTTGGAACGACCACAGAGCGCATGAGTGCCCAGGCGGGAGCACAGGCCTCTGCCGTTCGTTAATCTTAGCGTTGCCTGCCATCTGGAGCTGCTTCCTTTCCCTCACACGCGGGTCAGAAGCATCGATGCCTCTAGGGGACCTGTGCTCGTCGAGGAAGGCTAACATCTTGTTCACTGTGGTGCTGCTAGAAAGGCAAACTGTGCAAAAGCAAAAAGCGATTAAGCAATAACTTAAGACACACTCCTTCTCTTATCCTGTGTTCAACGTTTCGTTTGGTTCTTTTCTGCCGGAACAGGGAAAGGTGTTGGATAAGTCAAAGATCGAAGTGTTTAAAGCGAAAACAAAAAAGAAATCTTGTCATTAAAAAGAACTCTTCACAATGAGGTTACTTGCGAGGGACATCTGCAGAGAATGGTATATGCTGATGCGGAACGCAGCAGAACAGGTGCACGACATGAGGCGGTAGACTAAAACAGGTACAAGGTTGTGGTGACTACTTGTATTCGTTAGTTCCCTTGTAATGCCTCTTCCAGAAGTCGTAGCGGTACCTCGCAGCGTGGTGCTTCCTAAGTGATGCTGTGTCTGTCTCAGGGATGCTAAGGCCTGTCATGACAGTTTCCTTCCTCCCTGTGCTGGGGCACAGAGGCATGCACACGAAATGCCCGACATGCGACGTGACCCTCTCGTGCCCTGTCTCACCAAAGTTCTCTATCTCGATGCTGATCTCCACGTGCACTGTGTATTTGGATGCGTACACCACCTCGGCATGCAGCTCTACCCAGTTGCTGATGGTGATTGGATGCTTGAACTCCACCCTGTTCATGGCAATGGTCACGATATCCCTGTGCCCCACGAAGTTCATGGCGCAGTGTATGGCGCCCGTCTCCATCCACTCCAGCACATCACCTCCGAAGATGGTATTGTTCATGTTCACGTTCCTCGGCAGGAACAACCTGCGCATCACGATCTTGGTGTCGCTCATCGGCAGCGAGACATAACGAGGGTCCACGGGTACAGGGGTGAATTCTGTTTCGTCCTGAAGGTCCTTGTTGAGCTTTGCCCAGTCGCTGACGATCTTCTTGCGCTCGGTGATCATCTTGCGAAGGGCGTGGTCCTCGGGTGTGACGTACTCGAGGGCGGGGATCCCCTTAATGGGGCGGAGGTTGGTGTCCACAGCCACCATGGTGTAGGTGGCAGCCTGCACGGGGTCCCAGTCGCGTGAGCGAAGCGACCGTCTGTGTGCCTCGATACGGACGGCAACAGAGGACGAGCCTACGAGGACGGGCTTTGACTCGAATCTGATGAGATCGCCGTTGAGGACTGGACGTGAAAAGTCGCACCCATCAACAGCCACGGTCACCACGCTCCCCTTGTGCTCCTTGAGGAGGTTCCCGCAATGCCTTTGCGCAGATCTCACAGCACATAAATCCATCAACCCCAACATAGACCCTGCCCTCATGCGGACCCCAGCCAAGCTATCACTCCCTACCACATCAAGCGTTACCTGGGACTCTAACCTCTTCGCTGCGGTGAGTACACGTAGCGTCCTGTTCAACATGTTGTCTGTCTCCTGCTGGTATTGTGGAAGGTGGAAGGGCAATAAAAAAAAAGGGGAATAAGAGGGTAAAAAAAAAGAGGAAAAAAAAGTGGGTGGGAAAAAAAAAAAAGGAAAAAGAAAAAAAAAAGGGGGTACTCGAGAATCACAATAAAAAACTTTTTCCTGCTGCGTAAAAGAAAATAAAGAAAAAAAAAATAGAAGAAGTGGATTCTAGAGAGATGGGCACGGCTGCTGAAAGGGGGGAACGGGGGGGAGGGGGGGATTACTTTTTATTTTTGCTCCTTTTTGTTCGCATTCCCTCTTTTTACTGAATCGTCTTCCTTTCAACTTTTTATCTTCCTTTTTCTTTTATAACCTGTTGCACACCAAGGCCTTGGGATCAAAATTGCAGAATTGGACCCCCCCGAGATTGGCCGGTGTCCATCAGGTTAAAGCTTTTTTTCTCTTTTCATCTTCCTTCTCTTTTTTTTTTTATTTCGTTCGTTCCCCTGTTCCGAGTTGCAAAATGGGAGACCACCACCACCTCTACCTGTCTGGGTCTGCTTCCTCCCGCAGCCCTCTTGTGATTACCACACTATAATTAATTAAATGGAGGAATGAAGGGGAAAAAAAAAACTTATTCCTCTTCTTTGCTTTTCTTCCCCCCGTCCTTACTTTACTTTCCACCCCACCCTTTCCCACCTGGCGGCCCTCGTGCAGGCTTTCGACCCCAGCGGTTGTAGCCTCCTTTGCCGTTGCTTTCCCCCTTGCCACCATGGGTATAGTCACCTTTGCCACCATGGGCATAGTCACCTTTGCCACCATGGGTATAGTCTCCTTTGCCGTTGCTTTCTCCTTTTCCGCCATGGGAAAAGTCTCCTTTGCCATTGCTTTCACCTTTGCCCCCATGGGTATAGTCTCCTTTGCCTTCTCGTGGTTCTCTGAACTCACCCTTGCCGCCTGTTGCAGAAAATGAAAAGAAAATGGGTTAACATACCATAAAAGTGACCGTTGTAACCATCGCCTCTGCCATCACCTCTGTTCCGGAAGTCGCGCTGTCCTTTGCCTCCGTGGTAGTCCCAGTCTCGGCCTTTTCCTTTTCCCTTTCCGCCCTTGTTGGAGTGAGGTTCCTTTTCTGTCGGGCTCACAGAGAATGTGTCAGAGTGTCCGTTGCTGAACATGAGGCCGTCCTTTCCTGGCGGGCTGCCCCTTCTTGATAGAATGATTTTCAGGTGTTCGGCTTTTTTTCGCAGCTTCTCGTTGTCCTTGAAGGAGTCGATGACGCGCTGCACTGCAGGGACACCTTCGCTGTCCACAATGTGCTGCACGATGCTCTCCGACCGCCACGACAGGTACGTGAGCGCTACGCACGCGTGCAGCAGCAGCTTGTCGTTCTTGCTGTGCACCTTCATGGCAGTCAGCACTGCCGCAACCCCTCCGATGTTGAAGAGCTCGTCTCTGTTCGGCTCTGAATTGTATGCCAGTTGGCTGATGGCCCTGCACCCGTTCTTCTGCAGCCCACAGTGCTCCGAGTATTTTACCATCGCGGCCACAATGCACTTCATGCCCCCCTTCGCCGCTACCTCCGTTTTGATGTCGTCGTTCCAGGAAAGCGTTCCCAGCACCAAGCACCCGATCTCTTGCATTTTCAGCCTGTCGCACGTCTGCATCGCATTGATGATGTACTGCACACCGTTCTGCTGCAGTATCTGCAGCTGTCCCTCAGGGTTGTTAAAGGCCAGCCCGCTCAGTGCCCCGCATGCGCTCATCTGCACTTTCATGTTTTGGCTCAGGTTCTTCATAGCCTGCAAGCACACCGACACACCACCATGTCTTGTTATCTCAGCAGTCAGTGCTTCACTGTCATAGCTGAGGTGCGCTAAGGCATTGCACCCCTCCTGCTGTGCGACATGCGATGTGGGGTACGAGCTCATCATCTTCACGGTGCGCGGTACCATCCCTTTTCTGGACAAGACGTGTTTCACCTTGGGGTTGGCCTGCACCAATGCTACAGCTGCCCTACATGCCTCTTCTTGGACTTCCGGTTGTGTAGCAAACCTCTCCATCGCTGCCGTGACCCTGTTGATGCAAACCTCAAGCGTCTCCCAGCTCTCTGCAACGAACGACAAGTTGCCCAACACTCTGCACCCATTTTCTTGTAGGTCCGACACGTCCTCGAATCTTTCCAATGCTTTGATCATTAGCTTCAGTCCACCGCTTTTAATAATACTGAACGAGCAGCCCTCGCTGCCCCATGCCAAGTACGCCAGTGCGTTGCAGCCCTGTATGAACACTCTGCTGTTGTCACTGAACTCTCGCATGGCAGAGCACACGCGCCCCACGCCCTGCTGCTTCATGATTCGATCCCTAAACCGTTCACTGGTGTACGCGATCTGCGCCAACGCTCTGCAGCCGTTCCTCTGCACGCTGGCAACGTGGTGCTCTTTCATTGCTGCAAGCACGATTTCGATCCCCTCGTTCGCCACGATGTCCGCCTTCACCTCGGCATTCCAACACAGGGAACCCAGAGCTAGGCATCCAATATCATTTATCTTGCACGTGTTCAACCGCTTCATAGCGTCACAGATGGCTTTGGCGACCTTGTGCTTGACAAGCTCGTCTTGGCTGTGGTCGCAGCCACCTAGTGCGGCCAGCGCGGAGAAACAAGACAGGTGCACCCCTTCATCTGCTGGGAGCTGCTGCATAAAGCCAGCAACCGTCTTCACATACCCCCTATTACAGAGCTCTTGGGTCATGTGCTCTGAGTCGGAGGCGAGACTCCTCAACAGATTGCAGAAGTCTTGCAACAGGAGCGGTGAGGTAGGCGACCGTTGCGGGATGGTAGCAATAGTATCGATGAGGTCGCTTAGTACGTAGCTGCGGCAGGTTTTGTGGTTAGAAAGTAAGGAGGAGAGAGATCCAAGCACTGCGTGCAGCACTTGAACAGAGGTGTGAGATACTAGGGCTTCTTTGTACAACGGAAAGAGCTTTCTGACTTCCTCAGCTGTGAAGCAGGATGACATCGATGCCAGGGAGATGAAGTCCGGCGACACGACGTCTGGGTGCTTCATGCCCTCTTCTATGCTATGCATTAGGATGGGAAGACACCCCCTGTCGTAGAGGGCTTTGCTCGTTGTCTCGCAGTCGTCAGTGATGCGCACCAAGGCTTCGGCTGCATTCTTTTGCACTGCAATGCATTTGTCGTGTTTCTGGATGGCCTGCAAGATGCCCTGACCCAACCACGCACCTATCTCGAGCTGGATGGATCTGCCGACCTCTTGGTTCCTGTGGACAGCAAGTTCGGACAAGGCTGCAAGGACCTCTGCTTGGATGAGATCTTCATCGGCAAATGCGACGAGTCCATCGTGCAGAGCGTTAAGGGCACCGTGCAGCTCGTAGCAAGAGAAGTGTGCAAGGCATTTTGAGGCACCGCGGAGGAGCCGGGAGTCGTTGGGGTGCCGCTGCAGTGCGAGGACAGCTTTCTCCACCACACGACAGCTGTAAACCTCTGCGATGTTCATTTCGGAGGTTGATAAGAAGTGGCACAGAAGACAAAGCCAAGACACCAGCTCGGGGTCGGCAGACTGTAGATGTGGTATGTTAACAAATTCTAATATTTAATCACATACGTTGTCATCAGTGACACTCGCTGCCAGTGGCAGAAGCACATCCAGCACTGTTGTTGAGAAGCTTGCAACCGTTGCCAACGCAGCAGTGAAGGCGACGGCCACCTGTCGTGCATAAGGGTGGCCTTTCCAAGCATACCTCAGGGGGACCTCTATTATTCTCTAGATAGTCACTCAACCGTTCCACAAGATCCTCGGGACGTGTGTCTTGTAGATTGCACTGTGTTCGTGATGAAGGTTAGTTGTTTTTTTTATTTTTCTTTTCTTTCTTTTCTTCTTTTATCTTCCATACCGCAGCACATTTCTTGCTGACGGAGTCCAGCCACTCTTTGTCAGCCTCGAGCCTCCCGCCTTCCCAGAGCAATGTTTCGAACAGTTCCTCCAATGCTTCGTAGTTCACCTCCTGGTAAGTCATCGCAAGGGCGGGGGAATGGGTCAGGATACCCCCTTTCAATGTTTCTAGTTTAGCCGAATTTTTGTAGTGTTTAGGTTGTTTTTTTTCTTTTTCTGTTGTGAGTGCTGTCACTAGAAAGATCGGGGGGCAATACAAAACAATACAATAAAAAGGGAGATAATAAGAGAGCCTCGGCACGCGAAGTGCTCGCATATGCACTTTATTTAACAAAGGAAGATCAACCTGCAATGCGAACATCGCACGGCGCAATTCTCACCTTCGTGTGGGCGAGACACCCCTGGACTGCCAGGGGTAGGGGTGGGGGGAGGGGGACATGGAGAGGGACGGTGCGACATAGCTCCGTGCAGGGAGGGTAGGGGACTCTGTAAGGAGGAAGGTTCTCTGTACCGAGGGCGGTATGGACTGGTACCTGGCGCTGTCCTTTAGCCTCAGATTCAGGGTCACCCCTGGTTTGATGCCCACCTCGGTCCCAATGCTGTAGTCCTGCAGCTCAATGCCATCCTTTTCTAGAAGCTGGTTGTCTGTGGGTATGTTTGTGTATGCTTCGAGGCTCCTCTTGATAGCAAGCATTGGCATAGCGTTCGTGTCACCTTTCAGCGTCAGCTTCAGCAGCCTGGTGCTCTGCCTGTCTAAGGTGCACATCACATTGATCTTTGTCACCAATGCAGTCGTCGCTCCAGCACCCTCTGAACCCGAACGCTGAACAGCCGGTTGTGTGCCGGGAGCAGGTGCCGACTGCACATAAGTGCCAGCAGGCGGCTCCTGCAGCTTGGATGAGAACACAGGCATCGATGGTGCCACTGGCTCTGAAGCAGGACTTGACAGATGCGGCACTGCAAACCTCGAAGGATCGTGATACGCAGGCGAAGGGAGGTCAGAGGGCGGCGTGATGGTAGGCACGGAGGGGCGGCTCCCCGGAGTGTAGGCAGGCCCCCTCCGCTCCTTCAGAGCATCCTCCAGCCACGGCAGCTCGACACCGTTGCTCAGCACCTCCTGTGCATGCTCGCTGCTGATCCTGTCTAGCTTGAACATGATGCCTTCCTCTTCCCCGCTGCTGTCCACCTTTGCCTCGTTTGCGATGTCAACACTCACAAGTGCCAGTGGGTGGTTGAAGCACCTCGAGATGTCTTGCCGTACCTTCTCAACGACCTCGTCTTTCCCAAGGGAGGCAGCGAGCTTCTTGATACCTGGCACAGCACTGAAGCCTCTGAAGGTGGTGTTGGCTGCGTCGGTCGTGTCGGGCTGGGCAGCAGCGTCTTTCAGGACGAGCATCACGTCACGTGCGCCGTGCAGGCCGTAGCGGTAGTGGTTCTTGCCGCCCTTGGCCCACCGCACTGTGACCTCGCCTTTCGCTGGGTTGTCGGCGATGACGGTGCCTGTGCTGCCTGGGCCGCCGTCCTGATCCCTCCATGTCCAGTGGGCGGGGTTGCGCTGCACAACGGAGCCTATCGGGAGGCGGGGCAGCTCTACGACAGAGGCATCAGGCCGTTGCGCTGCAGCTGGCAGTGCGGGCACAGGGTCCCTGCTCTTCCCCTCGAACGTCGGCGGCCTGTTCTCCGTGGCAACGCGTTTTCGCGACATTTTCGGTGCTGGCTTCACTCTCAACGACCCTACCTTGGGGGAGGCCTTGGGGGAAGCTTTGGGGGACGATCCATGTGCTGCCTTCGGAGAGGCTTTTGGAGAGGAGGACTTCTTCCTCTTGCTCTTCTTCTGCCTGCCAGCGGTGTTGTTTTCCTCGTTCATTTTCCCTCCTGAAAGGTTATTTAAGATATGAGAACGAGGGGGGGGGGGAGAAAAGAAAAAACAAATAGGGTATTAAAAGAATAACCTGAGAAGCACAGGTGTGTAGAGGGTAAATGATTTTTTTCTTTCTTCTTTTTCTTTCTCTTTGTTATTTCTGTCCGTTCTTTTTTCAAAATGCATATAAAATATAAAAGAGAGAAAAAAAAGAAAATGTTTAAAAAAAAAAATGAAAGGCGACTGCAATCATTCCAGTCCCCCCCTAGCTTCCTGGGGAGGGGCGGATTGATGCAAGCAATTAGTAAAAGAACTGTTAAGAAAAGGAAAAAGAAGAAAAGAGGGAGGAAGAATGAAAGGAAGAAAGGGAGGAATACAATAATGCGTGTTAGGGGTGTAGAAGTGACTTAAAAATAAAAAAGGGGGGGGGGGATCACTCTTACAACTACCAAAGGGGAGTGTAAGAATATTCCCTGTCATTAGTCACCACCGGCTTACGGTCAGATTCTGTCAGGTAATGCATGTGTCGATAGGTGAAATAACTGCTCTAAAGGCTGAAGAGTGAATGCGTCCCCCAGCGAATTCCGGTCTCTCTTTTTCTAAAGAATAAAGGGGAAAGAAAAAAAAAGGGAAAAGAAGAAGATCTCAGAATAGCAAAAAACAAAGCGTACGAAGCTACTTAAGCAACAGCACTGCGAAGCAGCTCAGGGTACAAGTGCGTGTTTTTCTCTTTCTTCTTTTTTTTTTCTTCTCCTCTTTTTCTTTTTTTTCTTCTTTTCCTTTCTCCTCTTCTCTGCTCTCCTGCTGATTTTTATGCATTTTCTTTTTGAAAAGGAAAGAAAAAACAAAAAAAAATATATAAAAATTAGAGGTCTTTAGGATAGCGTTTTCGCGCTCTCCCAGCTAGTCCTGCGGTTTTTTTTTTCTTTTTTTTTTTCTATATTCTGTTATGAAGGGGAAAACAAAAAAAAGGGGGGGATAGGGGAAGATAACGAAAAGAGAAAGATACGATTGGGGGGGTTTTTTTTTCTTATTCATCTTTCTTCCCCCCCTCATAGAGGGAGGGCAATCTGGCGGGGAAAAAAAAAAAAAAAAAAAAAATTGTATAAAAATAAAGGAGGCCTCAGCTGCCTGTTCGTTACCTTGCAATACGTTATTACTCTTTCAACATCACCACTAAATGGCACCTCCACACCTGGCCTCAAAAAAAAAAGTTAATATATATATAAAAAAAAAAAAAAAAAAAAAAAAAAAAAAAAAAAAGACATTTAAGGGTACCTGCGGTATGTGACAGGACGCCTGAGAAAGAAAAAAAAGCAGGCTCCAGGACAGGCACCACTCTTGACAGAAAAATGAGGGTACAAGTGAGGGGAAAAGAGGAAACTTTGTAAAGACGTGTTCTTGTAAAAAAAAAAAAAAAAAAAAAAAAAAAAAAAAAAAAAAAAAAAAAAAAAAAAGAAAAAGGTCTTGTCAACCAGTTCTTGCGTGGCACTGATTGCTCTTGTGGAACACAAGGCACTTGCCAGTACTGCACGCACAAGGGCAAAGGGGTGTTACGGAAGGGAGAGGCAATAGTGGGGGGGGGTAAAATCTTTTTTAAAATCTATTTCTTAGCGTTAGGTAGGTAGGAGCCACTGGCACCCCACACCACCAAGAAAAAAAAACCCCAAGAGAAAACGGTGCCGATTTTCATAAAAATAAAGTAGTTGGATTCCTTGATTAGCAGGTTAAAAAAAAAAAGTGTTTTTTTTTTTTTTTTCTTATACTGTAAAACGAAAAATTGATCGTTGATTTGAATGGGAGAAAAAAAAAAAAAAAAAAAAAAAGAGACATTAAAAGAAAATACGGACCTCCCCCAAGCCGCAGGGTAGCGTGAAGTGGAAAATCATCAGAAGCAAACCTGCAGGGAGCCAGTAAAACTGAATCGCCGAAAATCCCTCTGAGAAGTTCTTTTTCTTTCTTTTTTGGTACGTTTCTTTTCACCCCCCCCACAATTTTTCGTTTTACAGTAATACTTTTTTTTAAATGAAAAACTTATTCTTTTTCTAATTTTATAAAAAAAAAAAAAAAAAAAAAATGTATGGGCACGTACCTTTCCAAAGTCTTAAACCGTCTTGGCGAGGCAGAAAATCCCGTTTCGGGGGGTCGTCTCTTAGCAACCAAGTCTTACCAAAGGTTGAAAGAAGACCCTCTTTTTTTTTTTTCTCTTTTTTTTTTTTTTGGTGTAGAATGAAAATAAAAATAATTGGGACAACTTTCTTTTTTTTTTTTGACGATTTAAGACTATTTGGAAAAACCCCGCGGCCATGTAAGAAGAGGAAGAAAAAAAAAAAAAAAAAAAAAAAAGAGGATAGGCGTGCTGTGCGACTGCGTGAAGAAAGAAAAAAAAAATTCTTTATGGCTATATGTCTTTGTTGTCTGCGAAAGTTCGGCGCAGTTTTTTTTTTTGCTCGGCATAAGTTGCATATAGTTGAAATTATAGTGATTTTCTTTTTTTTTGTTTTTGTTTTTGCGTGCAATTTCTCGTGTGTCCTTTACACAAAGTGGAACTAGCGGTGTTCGTGTTGATGGGTAGAGAAATCCGATGACGTTTACAACGGCAACGAGTTTGTAAACACGTCACGCCAATGCTCCTTTTTGTGTAGACAAAGACTCCTTTTCTTACAACGGAAAAAAAAAAATGTCAAATAGTGTTAGTTCTCTATAGCCTAGATTTATCTTTATCATTTTCTTTTTTATAAAAATCCCCCCCTTCTTTATTCTTTTTATTTTTTATTTTTCAAACAGAAAGCGGGTTGCTGTGGTTTGTTTTTCCTCGGACCCCCCCAACTCTTCTTTCATGTGCGAACACATGGACTTTTTGGAAAAAGATTTTTTCAGTGAACTTGGACATTTTTTCTTTTTAATTTTTCCCTACTGTGTAGCCCCACCCACCCCTGCCAAGGGAATCCACTTGAAACAAGGCTGGGTCACTTCTCACGGATCCGGAAGTGTTAGAAATTTGATAAATTAGGGTATTTCGGTATGCGGGTGGGTGCTCACCGTTTTAGAAATATATTAAAGGAACGTCTTTGTGAGACGCCCCGTAGAAAGGATTGCACCCTTTTCTTTTTTTTTTCCCCCTCTTTTCTTTCCTTCTTTCTTTTTTTTTCCCAAAGAAATAATTCTATCAACAGAAGAAAAAAAAAATAAATAAATAAAATAAATAAATAAATAAATAAATAAAAAGAAAGAAATAAATATTAGCTGAAAAATAAAAAAAAACAAAAAACGGATCGAAAACGTAAAAAAAAAGAGTTGGTACTAGCATTGCGTGCGCATGATACAAATCCTGGAATAAGTACTGCATGCCACCACTACTCTTTTTTTTTTCTTGTTCTTCTTACAAGAAGACCGAGCAGAGCTTGTTGATCTTGCAAAAAAGAAAAAAAAAAAAAAAAAAAGGAATGCGCTGGGTAGAGTTGCTTTATGGCGTCCCTTTTTTGTAGACAAAAATCAAAAAAAAAGAGGGGTGACGATATCACAGACCAGTCTTTTTCTCCCCATGCAAAAAAAATAACTATTTATTAAATAAAAATCAGATTACCTGATTTTTACGAGGAATCTTTTTTTTCATGAGTAGTTGAATTTCACGAGCGAAGCGAGTGAAATTCAAAAAAAAACGAGTGAAAAAAAGAATTCTGAGTAAAAATCTGGCTGATTTTTATTTAATATGATTTTATTTAATTTTTGTAAAGTTAAATGAGGAAATTTCGGACACTGTGAACCCTTTATGTTCACTTCTGCGAAATGTTCACACTGATGTCAAAACTAAGCCTGATTGCCTGAGAAGAGGATGTCAAATTGACAGAATTCTGTAGGTTTTGTGTAATTTGTGTCGGCACTTGATCATCGCTCTTCAGAAACTGCTGGTTTTGTGCGGGGGCTTGATCAGGTCTGACTTCCAGCCAAAACAGCAGGTTCCTTCATCAACAAGGTATTGTGCAAAAGAACGCCTGTATACATGGCCAGTGTAATTTTCGGCATTTGTCAGCCTCAGGTGATGCTTGGTGGCCCGGAAACGTGGTAAAGCGTGTTTATGCCCCTTTTGCCTCGGATGCCTGACTGTGGTTTGGGTTGGTTGGGTTACGTCTCATATATTGCGAGGCGATTAATGTATGTGTCGAGCGACGTTTGTAAAAGCGCAACATGCCGTATTCTCAGTGGTTATGTCTCCCCGAACTTTTTTCGATAAAATCGGGGTCAAAAAAACGGTCTCTCGGGGCTCGAACCCTCGACCCCTGAAACAGTGGCCGAGGGCCCTGACCACTGACCTACGGCGGTGTCAGCGGCCACCAGACGCAAAAAATGAAGACGAATGCCGAAAAAGCCCGAAAATTGCTCAGAGTAAAAATCAGATTTTACTTTATTTTTACGGCACTTTTTTTAAGCCAAATTCGGCCTATTACCTGATTTTTATTCTTCACTTTATTTTTTACTCGTGAACGGTAAAGTGGTTTCTGATTTTTATGGCTCTTTAGGAATTTCCTCATGTAACTTTACAGAATTAAATAAAAAAAAAAAAAAAAAAATTGCTCATGGAAAACAAAGACCATTATTTCACCGTGAAGCTAAGCCCCTTCGAGAAAGATATTAAAATAAAAAGAAGAGAGGACGGGAATAAGAGCCCTGTCCTAGTGATAAATATGATACTCTCAAAAAGACCTTTAAATAAAAGCCCCTTATCGTTGAAACAAATGTATCAAAAAAAAATATAATAATTCTTTCTTTTTTCTTCTTGCCACACGGGCCCAGCTTTGGGCTACCGTGGACGAATATGGCATTTTTTTTTTTCTTTTTTTTTTTTAATTTCTTCTTTCAAAAAAAAAAAAAAATAGGGGTCTGTGAAATAAAGCCTTTCTGAGAGTGCTCAAGAAAGCATACCACCATAGTAGGTACTAGCCCAGGAAAATAAATCCGTTATTATTTTTCTTTTTCTTTTTTTCTTCTTTCTTTTAATATTGGTACACTACAACGGTAAGTTATGTGTGTTTACTTAAAGGACCTTAAAAACAGAAAGAAAACAATGAGAAAAAAAAGGGGGAAGCCAATAATAATGTGAACCTCTTCTCAAGCGGGCCACACGGCCTTTATTGTGTCAATTAAGGGAATTCTTTTTTAAACGAAATATCCAAAACGTGCACATTTGACTGCTTCCCGCTTCTTGTGTACAATTGATTGCCTGAAGGAAAAAGAAAAAAGAAAAAAGAAAAAAGAAAAAAGAAAAAAGAAAAAAGAAAAAAGAAAAAAGAAAAAAGAAAAAAGAAAAAAGAAAAAAAACAGACAATATATCCACGTTTTCTCGCTCACTAAAGATTCATCAAAAAAATAAGTAAGTGGAACACAAAAAAAAAAAAAAAAAAAAAAAAGAGAGAGAGGGAGCTCAAACAAGGCAAAAAAAAAAAGAAAAGAAAGAAAATATAAGACTAAAACTAACCTGCAGATAAGAATAAAAACAATATGGCAAAACTTTTGCCTTTTTTTTTCTTTTTTTTTTTTTTTTTTAATCTCCCTTTGGTCTCTCACTCTAGTAATGTAGAGAAAAGCAAAGGTATAGAAAGAAAAAAAGAAAGAAAAAGAGAACAAAAAAAAAAAAAAAAAAAAAAAAAAAAAAACCCTTGCAGCAAGTAAATCCAAAAAGAAATACAAGCTTACTGTTAGTTTTTAAACATAATGCATTTTAAACAATTTAAAAAAAAATAATAATAATGATCATAAATAAATAAATAAATAAAAAACAAACAAACAGTGTTGCTCAAGAGAGAACTGTTCGTAACAGACTTTTCTTTTTTTTTTTTTTTTTTTTTGATTGTGTTAGTTTGATAGATAATCGTGATTTTCTCTTCTTAGGAGAATGCGGGGAGGGGAGGGTCTCAGCTAATGAATCGGGGAAAAAAAATATGGAAAAGCAAAAAACTTGTCACGATTTCATGCAGAAGCGATATCGCCTCTATATCGCACAAGCTAAGAACCATGAAGGGCACAGTGCAGATCACTAAGAAACCAAGTCACAAAACTGTTTCACACCTCTGTACCTCTCCTACCATTTTTAGAAAAATTTGTCGAAATTAGATTCTTTTTTTTAAAAAAAAAAAAGAAAAAAAAAAGTTTTGTTATATTTCTTTTTTTTTTTTTTTTTTTTTTTTTTGCAGACAACGGAAACAAAAATAAAAATATAAAAAAAAAAAGAAAAGAAAATGAGGGCGAACGTGTGTTCTACCTTTTTCTTCTTTTTTTTTCTTCTTCTTCTTTTAACCCCTCGCTCTGCCAAACCTGCTTTTTTAGTTACGAATAAAAAGAAAAGAATAAAAAAAAAGGGGGGATAGGATCTAAGGATAGAATTTCTTTTAACCCATAACACTCCAAGGCGCAAATATTTGTCGTTTTGAAAAATCGTTTTTTTCTCTAAGTACTTTTTCGTCCCCACGACCCCTGGATCTCCAAGAACGACTATGGTGAGGAGTTATTTTCAACTGCAATTAATGCTGCGCTGCGTCACTTTACCTTGTTATCCACCCACCAAGTGGGTCCCAAATCCGAGTAGATAGGCTAAAAACGCAAAATAACGGGTGTGCATACTGTGCCCAAATTGTTCCCAAAAAACGCAAAGGTAAAGCCAAAACAGCTACGGACGAGGTCCAACCTTCATGGGTAAGGGGGTTGGTACCCATAGAGACCATAAAATAGGCCAGTGGGGAGAAAAAAAGCTGTCCCGTGGTACGCAGAAACCTGACGACGCAAAATGGTTATTCCTTCAGTTTTTTTATAAGAAGTTAACAGACGTCATCCAAGAAGAGACAAACAGGCAAAAGGACGCTGAGATTGATAAAATTTCGACCCAAGACTCCACCGCTCACTCGGATTGAGCATTGCGATGGGTTTACGGCGTGCCCAGAATCAGCAGTCGTATTGGTCCACAGGACCCATGAAAATCCCCCTTTTCAGTAACACGATGCCCAGGAGACGCTACTGGGAAATCAAAAGTAGCCTCCACTTCACTCACACAGAAGAGTCAAACGGTGATGTGTTGTGAAGATACGGGGGTTTCTGGACAGAATTGGTGACAAGTGGGCAAAAGCAGCAGTGCCAGGAAAATATTTAAGCACTGGCGAGACACTCGTACCTTCACGGGGCAATTGGGGGGCTGCGGGTCTACTGTCCTTTCAAGCGTAAGAGATATGGCATAAAAATCTACTGCCTAAACTGCGCGAGCACGGGTTATCTTTTGCGTTTCACATCCACGCCACCAAAATCGAGGGGCACGCACTTGAAGATTTCAGTGTTGTGGAAAAAGCGGGGCTGGGGTTAACAGAGCCTTTGCCGGGAAATGACAACACGGTAGTTTGCGATAGCTACTTTTCGACTGTGGGTCTGGCCGAAGCCCTGCTGTGAGGGGCTTGCATTTCGTTGGGTGTTGCGGACTCTTCTGGTGGGCCCTAGAAGTGACAATAGTTAACTGCCATGCACTTCAAATAAAATATGGTTCAGGGATGCCAAAGAGATACACAACCCTGGCTGCTTTAAAGAGCGCTTTCGAGAGAGCCTAATTGATGGGTCCAACGTTGCAAAAACACCACTCCCGGCACCCAACTAGTGGTACACACACCCCCGATACCCCAGATTACACCAAACGTGACCGCTAGCCACTCAAAGGGCACCTCCAGGGTCTGCAGGTTGAAAGAATGCACAAAACGCACAATCTACAAATGATACACCTGAAACCAACACGTCTGTCCAAATAAGTGCTTTTTTCGTACCACTCTTCCATCACCCCAAAAAGGCCTCTTGACGTTTTCGAGGCCGATATTCCACCCGCAAATAGGCACTTCTCTCGGTCTGAGACATCTGAGGGATCCTGATGCTGCTTTTTTTGTCCCAGGATGCTCAATTTACACCTCCCCGTGCACAACCCATTTTGACATGGTCGTTTTTGAGCACCCTACGGCCATTCAACTCTTCATCCCCTTTGTATTTTTATTAATTTTTGAACTTTTTTTTTAATTTTCCTGGTCCAAAAAACCCGTTTTACCTGCAAACGGGGGTTGAATGCTGCCATTTTTCTCCTCAGATTATGAAAAGGAGCAAAAAAGGGACCCCTATGTAGATAGGCCCCGGAGTGTTATGGGTTAAAAAAAAAAAATAAAAGTGGGAAAGAAGGATCTCTCTTTTTTTTTTTTTTTTAGACACAGCTTTTTTTTCTCTTTTTTTTTTTTTTTTTCCCCTTGTTTGCACGCTATTATTTTTTTTTTTTTTTGTTTGTGCGCACGAGCGGGATTTTACCTAATAAAATAGCTCATTACGCTGCCATCAACTAGTTTTTAGTCTCGACAATAATATTGTTAAAACAAAAAAAAAAAAAAAAAAAAAAAAAAAAAAAAAAAAACCCTTCTTAAACTGAAGAGGGTTTTTTTTTTTTCTCTTTTTTCTTTTTTTTTTTTTTTTCCTCCTTACGCAAAGCAAAATATTTTTAGAAAAGCTTCAGATAGTGAAGCCCGTCTCTTCGGCGTCCTGCAGACGACATGAGGGGTGAACAGGCACGCATCATCAGAATCAGGAGCACGGCTTGAATCCAATGAAACGCTTGAGCTAGTAGGGGAAAGAGAATGGTAAAAAGGAGATGGTGTCAGCGTTCTTGAAGGAGTAGGTAGGGAAAGAGACTTCAAAAAGTCCTGGTACTCCTCATACGAGACGTATAGCTCCCAGTCAAGAAGACGTAGCAGTTCGATGACAAGCCTGTGAATTTCCATCAATTCCACACCACCCACCCGGGCGTAGAACGGATCACTGTAGTAGATATCATCCCTGTGCTTCACCGCCAAGACCATGCACCCCAGCAGCACTCTGTGGACATTGTACTGTGTGATGTGTAAACCACTCCTCTTCATGTAGATCAGAGCACAACCTAAGCACTCCGGACTGCACATAAAACCTTCCAGCAGCCATTTCATGTACTTCCCCGCCTCAATAGGAGGCGGTTCCAGGGCATCGAAGATGGTAGGCTCATCCTCCCTTGTCTCTACCTGGATTTCTGACAAGTATGCGACAATTTGCTGGAGTGGTAGCGGGGGTGGAAGGTGCATTTTTTTTTTTGCGGGGGGGTTTTTTTTTTGTTACTGTGGTGTTTTGTGTGGGGGGGGAAAAAAAAAACGAAAAAAAAAAGAGGGGGGGTTTTTTTTTTAATATCTCACGTTAAGACGTCTGGTATTATGCAGGGCCCCCCTTTTTTTTTCTCCTTGAAATCGTTTTTTTTTCTTTTTTTTTATTTCCCCGTTTTCGAACCACAACACGGACACCGAAAAAGCAAAACAGAGCAAGGTTCTATTTCATTCACCCCCCCCCCCCCCCCCCCCCCAGGATCTTTGGTTCTCCCCAAGGTCCTTACCCTTTAGGCAACAGCCCGATTTTGGACAAGTCCAGTTTAAATAGAAGAGAGAAACAAAAAAAAAAAAGAAGAAGAAGTGTTGTCTGCAACAAGGAAGTAAAGAAGGAAAACAATTATTAAAAATATATGGCCCATTACTGTGACCAGTTTCATTCGGCGCACAGGAACTTGCCAGGCCGACATTCTTTTTTTCTTTTTTTCACCGTTAGGACTCGGGGTATCTGTCTACAAATTCGCAGAATGTGCCCCAGGTCTTCTTCTTGACAAATACCGTCAGCCGGCCATGTGAGCTGAAGGAGGTCTTTATGAAAGACGATACGGATATTCCTTAATGCGGATGATCTCCTTGTCTTTAAAAAAAAAAAAAAAAAAAAAAAAAAAAAAAAAAAAAAAAAAAAAAAAAAACTAGAGGGCTCGGTGCAGCAAAACCCCATCCACGCACTAAGGTAAAAAGAAAAAAGGGTGGTTTATCCACACCTGGACAACACTGCTCCTTAAGGAGCAGTGGGAAACCACGCTGGGGCGACACTTGAAGAAGGCAAAAGAAAAAAAAAATATAAGAGTTAAAGGAGACCAGTGTTGGCGACGCCCTGCACAAAAACTGTCTAAAAAAAAGGGGGGAGAAGAAAAAAGAAAACTATTCTGTCTGGAGAGCTAATAATTGTTCGTGCGCACTTTGGCTCGGTCTGGCTGCTAAATGCATCCAGTGCCAAAGGGTGGATTTCGTTCGCACTCCAGATGGGACTTCCCCCATATAAAAAAGAACTCCCACTTTCCGAAAAGTATCTTCTGCAGTTGCTGCAAAAAAAAAGAGAAAAAAAAAGGGGGGCACCAGCGCAAGGGCGCAAAAAAAAAAAAAAAAAAAAAAAACATATTTGTGTTTTTTTTTCATCAAACAATTTCGTTTTTATCATTTTCTATGGGTGGTGGGGATAACATGGAAATATAAAGAAGTACATCAGATGTGTTGTCGCTGTTGACCTCCCCGTCGGTCATCACCGGTAGCGCCCAAGTGGAAGAAGCAGATGCTCTGGGTGGCGAACAGGCAGCAAACTACACGGGCTCAGAATCATGGTTACCCGGGGCGCCCCGGCTGGGGTTGAGCTGCACACCGCACGCATTAAGGACACGACGCGGAACGCAGAAGAAGCTACAGCTAGGCCGAGGTGCGCCCCCTGTAATCAAGTAAATGGTGCTTGTGCAGGGTGCCCCCACCGGCTTCCTTTAAATCATCAAATTTTCTATTGTTTTATCTTTTTTTTTTTTTTTTTTTTTTTTCTAATTTTTCTTTTCGCCCCTGTATTTTTTTTTTTTTTTTTTTTTTTTTTTTTTTTTTAAATTATTTCCCCCTCCCACAAACCTCTTCATTCTCTTGACCCGACTCCAGACCGACATGGCAGGGTCTGTGATGAAGGTCCAAATGGCCCCAGGCCACGACTCACACTGGGGAAGGTTATCATAGTACTCTGGCGCAATCTTTCGCACCTTAGGCAGCTCCGACCACGGTATGTTCGGGAAGTCATGGTGCTCGTTGTGGTACCCAACATTAAAGGCGATCATGTTTAGCGGCCCGTAGTAGGAATACGTCTCGGAGCCGCTTGTGTACTCAAAGTGCTCCGCCAAGAAGTGCCCGGAAACTGGGTGCAAACACCCCGCGAAGAACGTACTGAGAATGAGGTACAAAAACGGAACATAGGATTCCTGGCACATCCAGATCATGACGGGTACCTGCACGGCAATATTGAGCGCCGTCCAATTCGTGATGGTAGGGTCCTTTACAAAGACAGGACGAAGAGCGTAAAACAAAATCTGAAAAACACAGAATAAAAACTTCATGAACATGTTGTTCCCAATGATTCTGCCCTCTATCTCGCTGGGGAGGTCAGTGTCCACACCGTCCCAGCCTTGGTACTTGTGGTGCTCCATGTGGTAGCCATGGAACGTGGCAGAGTACGGGATGCCAATAGGGAGGTTTGCAATGCAAGAGAGGAACCGGTTCCCCCACAGCGATTTTACAGCGAGCATGTGGACGATTTCGTGGACCGCCAGGAACAGGGCATGGTTAATGGTACCCCCTAGGATGTAAGCTAAGGCGAGCCACGGACCCCACCCCCAGTCCTTCGAGATGAGCGCGGCTGCCAGTTGAACGGCCACCAACACCACCACAATGGGGATTGTCCTCCACTCAGGGTGCATAAGAGGTCTTAGCTCATCTCCGTATTTTGCTAGGATCTCCACTTTTCTAGCTGCGTGTGGCTCATCGCTTCCCACCCATTTAAAAGCCGTGCGTTCTGTGGCACCCATTTTTTCCTATTTTTTTTCTATTTTTCTTCTTCTTTTTTGTTGATAATTTCCTGAGGAATTTCTTTTTATTTGGGGTGGCTTCATCAAAATAAAATAAAAAAGAATTTAAAAAAAAAAATCGTTGTTTCTTTTTTCTTTTTTTTCTTTTTTTTTTTTTACTCCCCTTAGCTAGGGAGGAGAAAAAAAATAATGGGATCCAGAACAGAGAGGATTTGAAGCTTTTTTTTTGAAACCAAGAAAATGCGTGGAAAAAAAAGTCAAATAGAAAGGGATGGGGGGTGGTGAGCTTTTTTTAAATCTTTCTTTTTTGTTTCTCTTTTAAATGCAGCTACAAAAAGGGGCAAAAAAAGGCTAGACGGTAATAATCCAATAATGTAAGTAAGTAACAAATCAAAAGGGGAGATAATAGAGAAGAAGAGAGTTAAAATAGGCTCATTAGAGACGCCCAAGAAAAAAAGAAAAAAAAACATCATGCAACTGGCTCTTCAAAGCACAGGTCACATATCGTACAGATTTGCGTACTCCTTAAGAGTGGTCACACATTCCTCTATCGAGTTGACAGCCTGCTTGCGTGCCTTGCGGACCTTGAGGCTCCCGTTCGTCTCCACGTTGTCCAACTTGAGAACCTCTTGCAGGAGCCCCTCTTCATAGAAGGCTCGGGCTTTGCCAACCTCTTTGTCTTTGTCACCGCCATCTAGAGGCGTGAAGGCTGACTTCCACCTGGATGCTGTTGCAGCAGCTGATTCCCTGATCTTCGCGATCTTCGCCAAGGAGGTTTCCTCGTCAGCAGTCAAGGGCTCCTCGTCCGCCAGCTCCGGCACCGGCTCCTGTGGTTCGGACGAACTGCTGTCTTGCAGCTCTGCCGGGGGCTCCAGCTCTGCCGGGGGCTCCAGCTCTGCCGGGGGCTCCAGCTCTGCCGGGGAGGCTTCCGGGGAGGCTTCCTTCTCCTCGGGCTCAGCAGGCATGGGCTTCTCTTCTACAGTCTCTTCCTCGGGTGCAGCATCGGAAGAACAGGTCTCGCTAGTTGAGTCTGTGTCAGAGTCCATCTCCGCGTCTTGCTGCTCCTGCTGGTTTAGTTTTTGCTGTTGCTGCTGTTCTGGTGTCTCCTGTTGCAGTTGCAGTTGCTGCTGCTGTTGCTGTTGCAGTTGCTGCTGCTGCTGTTGCAGTTGTTGCTGTTGCAGTTGCTGCTGCTGGGCAAGCTGTCTGTAGTATTGCTGGCGCAGATGCTCCTCCCGCAGCTGCTCCTGTTCTTGCTGCTCCCGCTGTTCCTCCTGTTGCTCCCAGAGCTGCCTTTGCCGCTGCTCCTCAAGTTGCTGTTCCCTAAGTTGCTGCGCCCTGAGCTGACGTCTGGTCGGCCTCCGCCTCTCTTCAGCTTCTTCAAAAGGCGAGTACCCGAAGAAGGGATGCCCGTGCACAGGTCTGCGCACTGGCTGTTGCGACTGCACTCTGGGCCTCCTTGCAGGCTCATCGAAAAACCCGTCGAAAGGCGACCACCCAAGACTGTTAGAAAACCCGAAACTGTCCATAGTTGCCGAGGGGTGACTTGTTTAACCTGTGTGCATGCTAAAGTGGAAAGCAAAACCAAATTCTAACTATAGAAAGTTGGTGGCTACATCAAAGTGTAGCGCACCAAACCAGCCATCACCTGTATAAGGCTAAAGGGTGAGACGACATGCTGCACGCACAAAGCACAGAGCACACTGCACAGTGCACACTGCAGGGATAACTATGAAACAGACTGTTGTGCATGTAACCTGAACAGCGATGCTTCTCTCCTGTGTTGGTGGTGGTGTGGGGTTGGTGCCATACTCTATATATGAATCTAGCCCGTTCTGCAGCCCGATGATGCCGTTGACGGCCGTCTTCCTCGCTGCCTTGGTCTCGGGGCAGCCTGCGGTGTCCACCATGTCCAGCTTGTCGATCTGGCCATTCAGCAGCTCGATGTACGTGGTTCTTTGTTTGTTCTGTTCGCCAGACGTGCTAAGAGGAGTGAAGGCGGCAGCTTCGTACTTCAAACGAATGTTGTCGACCGCCTTCAGCACCAACTGAATTGCGGTGTTCCCACCGTTACCATTACTGTTACCGTTTGGGATCTCATTTTGCTGCTGCTGGTGCTCTTGCTCTTGCTGCCTCTGTTGCTGTTGTTGCTGAAGTCGGATGTGCTCTTCCTTAAGCCTTCGCTCCTCTTCAACAGCTTGAGCTTTTCTCAACTCTTCCTGCCTTCTCAGCTCCATCAGGCGCTCCTGTCTCCACTTCTGTTCCTCCTCCTCTTTTAGCTGTGCCTGACGCAAATCCTGCATCTGCCGCTGGCGTTCCTCTTCCTGCTTTCTTTGCAGTTGACGTTGTTTGTCTGCCTCCTCCAACTGTTGGCGGTACTGCTCCTGCAGCTGCTCCTGATGCAGCTGCTGCTGTTGTTGTTGTTGTGATGGAAATGTTGGTTGTGGGTGGCTTTGCTGCTGCTGTGGATGGCTTTTCTGGTGCCTGAGGCGGTCTTCATCCATCCTCTGTCTCTCAAGTTCTTTTTGTTGGTAGTAGTAATCTAAAGTTGACCTCGCTGAAGATGGGTCCCTAGATGAGGGGGTGTTCGGCCCCCCATACCCATGGGTGCCCTGGGGTGCGTGGTTCGATCTCTCCCCAAAGCTGTCCCACGACGACGGGGGTTGGTGATACCCGTGCGTCGCATGCCGCACGTTGGCTGCTGGGACCTCTGTCTGGGTGTAAGCCCGTCCGTTTTGCGGCTGCCTGTCGTCCCGATACATATCTTTGTCCTGAGAGAAGTTCACATAGGAAGACTTGATATGCAGTGAAGGGATATCACAGTACCACAAAAGGGGCTCAATGGCAGCACTAGGTAGTTCCCACAGTTCAAAGAAACTGAAGTGAAGCTAGCGGTCGAAAGGCTTCTTTTTGTTGAGAAATGGTGAAGCTGGCTTGAGAGACATGAACTTAGGGGGCTTATACGTATGGGTTGGAGTCCATGCAGTGTTATGTAAACAACACGTGTCCCATGAGGACGACATGGCGGGAGAGATGGGGCGGGAGCGAGAAGGGGAAGGGGTTTTGATCCTGATGGCCTTCGGTGATGTAACATTAAAAACACGCGAGTCCACAACAGGCTTTTTGTATGTGGTGGGCGGAGAACTTCCCAAGTGCAGCCACATGGGGTCGTCGACATGCCGCTTTCTTTTATACTCCTTCCCGCAATACATAAAGGTTCTGTCCAGGTAGTGCCTCTTTGCACAGCACACCATGCTGCTGCAGCATTTCATATGTTTGTCAAGGATCTTCTGCATCCTATGCTCTATGCTGGTGTCTCTTTCTGTCTTATCTGTTGCCTCTCCATCTTCGTGTATCATTCTGGTGGCTTTAGAAGAAAGGTAATCACAAGGAGCAACAGATTCTATGACATGGCGTCCATGCTGTGCAGGTTCTCAAGCTCCTTGGCCAGCATGGTTCTGTCACGTCCCAGCTGTTCAGCTTGTTTCTCAAGAAGCTTTGCTTTCTCCTTTTGGTACTGCGCGTCACGCCGCTCCCATTCGGCGTTTGAGATGTCCTCCGCATCCTGTGGCGATGCGAACATCTTGGCGACCGTCTTCTGTATCTCAACGGGCCCAGGGATGTCAAGGATCCCGTTAAGAGTTGAGTACTGCTCACCGAACACTTTCACATCTTCCCTTGTTCTCTGCAGCATCGCCAGCGTGCTGCTGTAAGCCGGGCTGTCCGCTATCACCTTCGGCAGCCTCTTCGGCTGCTTATCCACCACCGCCGACTCCTTCAAGAACGCTGTTCTAGGACTGTCGATCCCATCTCGCGTCTCATCTTCACCTTCATAAAACCCTGCTAGCTGGTCGATAGGGTCTCCCATCCTGTGATACGGTGTAATAGAAGAATTGATCGCTGGGAAGACTACTCGATAAGCTTCCTGTAATCAACAACCAAGGAATATTCTATGACAAACCTGGCGTCCCAGAGCCACCGCACAAAGTCCCTCCCGCGGAGGGGCTGATTAGAAGCAGCATAAATCTGCAGCATGAGCCTGCTGCATTTGTTAGTGAGACAAGACACGTTGCGCAGGTACTGCACGAACACTTCACAGCTTGTGACGACCTTCTCGAAGGAACGGTTTTGCTTTCCGCGTCTTGTGACCTCCTTGCAGGCGGCAGTGAAGTAGAAGGGCGCCACGAAGCGAAGGTTCTGCGCTGAGACACGCCGTTGGAAGTGAGTCAAAAAGGTGAGATAGGTGCTAGTTTGGCTGCATGTTTCTAGCAGTGCCACTTGGAGGTACCGTTTGTAGTTCTCGGGCAAGTGTGCGACGTGCCTCTCTGCGTCGATGAAGTTCATCATGCGTACCAAGGCAACGTGCTGCATCAACCCTGGACTCTCGATCATGTTGAACACAGTCTGCGCAGTATTGCGGTCTGTGCAGGACTCAATGGCGTACATGTAACACTCCGACCGGCTATCCTCCACGTGCAGCAAGAGTGCGATAGCCCTTTCAGTGTCCTTGCGGGTGGCAAAGCACTTTATTGCAGCACCTAAATGCACCATGGTGGCTTCCAACCCAAACTTCTTAATATCTCGAAATATGGCATTCACACCAATCACATCAGCCCTGGTCGCGTGCTCTTGCATCACTTGCGCCACTAACCGTTCTGTGGGCCTGTGCCCTTCGTCCTTTAGCCTACCGTACTCTGTCACGATGGCGTGCTTGCTGCCTCTTGCAATTTTATTGAATTGTTCTAACGACTTCGCTCCCACTTCGCACGCGGCTGCTCGTAAATCATGAAGTACCCCTTGCACTTCCCTCAGCTTCAACCTCACCTCGTTCGCATTACTATTCGCGACTGTGTTCTGTCTGAACCGCACTTTAAGATACTTCGCCGTCGACACGTCGCACAGAAGCTTCGGCACCGTTGATACGTTCATCGTGCATGATGCCTGTTGGGGTTGTGGCGTTGTTGTTGAGCAAAGCGTGTGCTGATTCTTTAAGTTATTTTTTAAAAGGGATGCTGAGATGGGGAGCACAGTTGGCGGTAATCGCTTCGGGGATGGGCTCGGGAGAGCAACCAAAATCACCTTTTTGCATGCGCTGCAAGATCTTGTCATGTTTCAGGAGAGACATGAAACAAGGCTGAGAGGAGGCCATCCTGGTGCAGGCGTTCATCCCCATCGTGTGGACCTGGATAGCTTTGCGGCCGTAGTAACCGGTGACAAAGGAACCGAAAGTGGACCCGGGTGACACAAGATAGTCTGCCGTCCTTCCCAAAATCAACATGTCGGCAAGAGCCTCCCTATCCATTTCTAGAGAACCCGTCTGCTGCTCGCCCCTTGCCTCTGCATCGAGCGATATCATCCTGCCTCCATAGTTCTTCGCGTAGTGCTGCCTAATGGGCTTGTGCAGTGACGCTATGAAGAGGGCGTAGCTGCTATTTGTGAGCTTTTCCTTCATGCACCTCTCGAACTCCTCCGCCATGCTCACCATACCGTTCAGCCTGAAGGCCCGTATCTGCAACCCGTACACCCTTTTCTTGCTAAAGCTCTGTTCTGCCAGCACTTCGTCCCCACTCCCCATTCCTTCTTTGTCATGCTTGCACCAGAAAGCCTCGACCACCTCTTCCACTGCCTTGTTCGGGCGTATGAGGAAACGCGACAAAGGCCCGAAGGCATCCCCGTCTGGGAAGAGCTTGCGCATGGTGCCAGCGGTGCTTGGGTTGGCGAAGAACATCGGCAGGTAATACTGGTTGGTCCACAGGTAGGTGAACTTCACCGTCTCGACTGGGAAGTCCGGCGTTCCGCAGGAAATCTTCTTCCAGCTCCTGAAGTGCTTGTCGTGCTTTGAGATGATGTCCACTTTCACATGTTCGTCTTTGAATGCAGGTCCGAAGTACCTGGGGTATCGCTTACTGAAGTCGGAGAGATGCAAGATAGGGAATGGGCTGCAGAGCAGCTCATCGTTGCGGTGACTAGAGGTAAAGGCGAGCATGGGCTCCAGCAGCCAGTCATGCGTTGCCGACGTCTCCTTGGGTGCAGGGGTGCCCTTCTTGCTTGTGGTGGCGAACCAGTCTTTCAGGAGGAGTACGCGTTTGCTCAGCATGGCTGCGAGGAAGGTTGAGACCATGGCCTGCATTCTGTTCCCGACACCCCCTGACAGAGACCACACGAGGTACCGCTGTCCTGCTGGCTCTTGACCTGCTGCTACAAGCCTGTGCAGTTCGTGCTGCTGTTTTAGTAGTTTCTTCAGCTCTGGTGAGGCAAGGAGCCGACCGGGAACACCCCGTGCTGCGTCTATGAGCTCTTGCCATATGGTCTCGTTCAGTTTGTTGCAGTAGTCGGCATTCGTCATGCTGCTGATCCCCTGGGAGCATTTCAAATTGGGGACAAGCGGTAGCTGTGGCCTTGTACTTGGTCTCTTGACCTCTATCATCGCTGGCTTCTCGAGTTTCTCGGGCTTCTTTACGATCTTCACAGGCTCTTGTGTTGCTGCGTCCGACTTTACGGGACCGCCCATGACCCACCCTCCCAGGGACATCCATCCCACTACACTGCTCACCCCTATCCATATCAGCACCATTCTTAGCGTTGATGCCTTCATTTATCCCTCCCTCCTGAAGTGGTTTTGGGTGAACGTGGAACAACAGAGAAAGAGGAAAAACACCCTTTTCTTTTCCCCCCAAGAGAAATTTATTTTTGTTGTTGTTGATGTGTGCAAACGAAAAGCGGGAGCTACAAAGTTTTGTTTCTTTTACATAATAAAAGAGGCTTGTTTGTAACACACGACGATTTCGCAGAACATTTTCTTTTTCTTTGAATTTGAATGGAAATTGTAGATAAACAAGTCAAGGGGTGTTTCGAAAAAAAAGAAAAGAAAAAAAAAAGAATAAAAAAAAAAAAAAGAAAGGGTGGCAGTCCTGCTTTTTTCTTTTTTTTGGATAATAGAGATACGTCGCTTATAAGGAAGGGGAACCGTTTCTTTTTTTTTTGTTTCTTCTTTTTTTCCCTTCTTTTTTTCCACACAGGAAGCCGCTTTTTTTGACGGATGAAGCATTTCAAAAACAACTATACTTGTTCCACTCACAGAGAAGCACGCGTTCCTATCTACCATCCAAGTGGCCCTTTTATCTTTGCTTGTTTCGTGTTGATGGTAACCACGTCCTTACTTGGCCGCGGGAGATAGCTGTAGACGAAAAAAAAGGGGGAAGAGGGGACCCTTAGAAAGAGGAATAAGAAGGAGGGGGGGGGGATTAATTTCCCCCCAGTTTTGTTAGGAAAAAAAAAAGAAGAAAAAACTACTACTACCGGATTCGAAAAAAAAAAAAAAAAAAAAAAAAAAAGAAAAAAAAAAGTAAAGAGAGAAAAAAAAAGAAAAAAAAGAGTCGGTTGATTGGTGCCGGGATTAAATCCTCCGAAGGACAAAGCCCCTAACATGTGCTACCTACTACTCTTTTTCTTTTTAGGAAATAACAATTCATTATCGAAAAATATTGTTTTTTTCTTTTTTTCTTTTTTCTCTTTCAAACAGGTGGTGGGGATAACATGAAAAAATATAAAAAAGTACATCAGATTCGTTGTTCGCTGTTGACCTCGTCGGTCATCACCGGTACCGCCCGAGAAAAGCAGATGCTCAGGGTGACGAACAGGCAGCAAACTGCACGGGCTCAGAATCTTGGTTACCCGGGGCGCATGACACGACGCGGAACGCAGAAGAAGCTACAGCTAGGCCGAGGTGAGCCCTCTGTAATCAAGTAGATGGTGCTTGTGCCGTCTTCCCTTAAAAATCGAGTTTCTTCTTATTCAAGCGATTAAAAAAAAAAAATGGGGCTGACTTTGCTTGTTGCAAAAAGCCATGATTTTCTTTTTCTTTTTCAAGTTCTGTTTCTATATTTGTAACATCCACCGTGGCATCGCCTGTGGAACCTCAGGTACCCTGAGCTAGAAGTCTTGGAATGTCGTTCAAACCTCAGCCAACCTTATAAGGTCGGTCTGGTGGCTGATGAGCAGGAACCCAGTGACCCGTAGCAGGCTCCGCAGGATAGTGCATCTGCGCAACAGGCTCGCTGGGAGCTTCTATATCTTTTTCGGGGCTTCTTCGCCACATAAAGTAGACCCCCACTACCACAGCTACACCTATTACCACACAAATGATAACGACAAGCAATGCGGTGTAATTGGTGTTTGAACCCCCTGCTGCCTCGCACTCCCATTCCAACGAAAAGCCGGTTCCTACAACTGTCGGATCGGTGATGAGTTGCAGCATCACATCTGCAACATCATACTTTGTGACAAAGGCCTCTGTGATCCTGCCCGTTGCCTGCCGTGTCTGGGTGCCGAGGTGCACCAGCAACACGTCCTTGTTGTTTTGCAGGTCGTACGACTTGTACGTCATTGTCACGCTGCTCTGCGGGCACGACACCTTCCAGCAACGGAACTCGTTGTTGGCGTAGACCCCTACCTGCGGGTACTTCAGCGAAGCGCTGCCGCTGAAATGCGTAAACCTCCCAAAGCAGTTTTCCTTGTCGTCCGCGGTGCGCTTCGTGCCACTGCACGGAACATGAAGGAGCGTCGAGTCACTCGCATTCCCTGTCTTCGGGTTCTTGATGGCATTCTTCAGAGCTGTCTCCTGCAAGACAGACAGCATGCTGTTGTAAGACGGCGTCACACCAGCAGCAAGGTAGTTCGCCACAACACCTGCCACGTGTGGTGCGGCCATCGAGGTGCCGCTCTTCCTTACATATGTGTTGTCGGACATGTGCGAAGCTGACGAGACGTACACCCCAGGGGCGTAGAGGTTCACGCACTGCCCCCAGTTGCTATCGTGGTTGGGCTTGTAGGCAGTGTCAGTGAACCCAGCGTTCCCCACGTTGATGGCGTTGCTTGCCGAGCCAGGCGAGGTGTTGCAGGCGTCGATCGCATCGTTGCCGGCGGCAGTCACAACGACAGCAGACGATGAGAGAGCCTCGACTGCTTTGTTCGTGATGATAGACCGAGGCCCACCAAGGGACAGGTTGATGACAGAGGGCTTGCCGTGTGCCGTGATGTCGTTAGCTGTCCATTGAAGTGCTGAGAGCAGCTTCCCGATCGATATCTGGCCGTTGTCATCCTCCACCCGCACAGACTTGATGGAAGCCTTCCTTGAGATACCAGCCACGATGCCCGCCACGTGTGTCCCGTGGCCATCGATGTCGCCCTCTCCAAGTGTTGAAGTGGTGCACCTCCCGCCGAAGACCGCATGGCTGCACCGTACACCGCTGTCGAGAATGTAGACGACGACACCCTCACCACCGCCCCCCTGCGGGAACGCGTACGACTCTGCGAGGTAGTTGCTCCCACCGCTGATGGAGCGTGCCCCCCACTGGGCATCCTTGTCAAGCTCCCCACACAAGCTCGGTGCGGTGAAGAATGTGTAGTTTTTCCCTGTGACGTCCTCCACGCTCTCCACCTCAGCACCCTGTGCAGCAACCTTGCCCACCTCCTCCATGTCGTTTAGCACCATTACTTTGAAGCCGTTGATGTCGATTACCCCTTCGGTCCCCTCCTTCACCTCACGCACCACAGCTAGGTGCTCACCGGTCACGAGGCACACAAGCGTTGTGAGCAACAGAAAGCAATGCATGTTCCCAACCTCCTCTCCCAACCCTCTCCCCCGACCTTGTAATGTTATTCCCTCTCGTTGTGCAGTTAAGAGTGAAAAAAGTTTTCAGAAGTGATTTCTCCCCCCCCCCCCCCCGTGGTGACGAAAAAAGGAAAATAGTAGGGAACTAAGCATTAAAGGTAGTTTTTCACGCAGTCCCGTCCCCATTCTGGAGAAACGCGGGCACCTGCTTGTCGAGGCACCTTTTCCTCAGGTCTTCGAGGCTGTCGCAAGGAGGACATTATTTTATCGCTGGAGTTCTGCTGGAAAAGGCAAACCAGTCCTTTTCAGAAAAAGAAAATATAGAGAGTTCAATATCTTTTGAAACTTGTCAGACCTGTCTTTTTTCTTTTTTTTTTTTGCAAATTGTAAAATCCCAATAAAGTGGAATAATCTTTTTTTCTTTTTGCTCCGCATAAAGGATGACAAGTTCTAGGCATCGTTTCTTTTTTCATCAGGCGTCCTGCCACATACCGCAGGTACCCTTAAATGTCTCTTTTTTTTTTTCATTCTTCTTTTCCTTCTTTCTTTCTTTTTTTTTGCTCAAAATCTGCATTTGAGTTGGGAATTAAAAAAAAGGGGGGGGGGAGAAAATTACCCCTCGGTGTTAGTGGGTCTTGTTGAAAGTAAAAGGTTGGAGACTCCACCCCCCCCCCCCCCCCCTTGCTCATGTCGTGCAAGTCTCCTCTAAACAACAATTACTAGGAGCCACAGGGGAGGTTAGGTACACTAGTCCCTTCACTTTACCTTGGAAAGAAAATGAGGGTGCGGGAAAGCAATTCATGCTGCACATTGAGAAGAATGAAGAAGAAAAGCCGATATTCACCTAAAGTAGGGCTGCTCTTATTCTCGTCTTTTTTTTTTTTTTTTTTCCGTATAAAAAAAAGAAAATAAAAATATAAATCAGAAAGAAAAAAAAAAGGAGGAATTGATAGGGCTCGTTGAGGGAAGGAAATAATTTCAAAACCAAGAGATCGGACACATTCGCCTGTATAACACGCTGCCCGAAGATTTGAAGAGAAAAAAAAAAAAAAAACGTGTTTTTATTTTTTTTATTTTTTATTTTTGGCAAGTTTTGGCCATTCTTTTTTTCCTTTCTTTTTTTCCTTCTTCTTTTTTAAAAAAAAAAACCCTTCCTCCCCAAGACAGGCCGGCGCAGCTCAAGCTGTGCAATCTTTGCCTTTCTTCTCGAGAATAAGAATGATTTTTTTTTTTTTTTTTTTTTTTTTTTTTTTTTCCCCTCGTTCAAAGGGTCGTATATCCACGCACACGGCCTACTGTGTCGCTCAAAAATAATTCTTTATGACTATATGTCTTTGTTGTTCGCCGGCCTGGCGTCTGGCGCGGAGGTGGCTGAAATGATGTTGTAAGTGGGAATAAAATGTGCGATTCAACCCTCTCCCCACCCGCTTTGGCAGTCTTCGGCGGCATTTTATTTTTTGCTTTGTTGTTCGCACGAGCAAAAAAGGGTTTTAAAAAGCTGCGAAAGTTTTTTGCTCGGCACAAGTTGCATATAGTTATAAAATTATTTTCTGAAAGATAAGTATTTGTAACAAAAAAAAAAAAAAAAAAAAAAAAAAAACTGGGGTATTTCTTTACAGTAGAGGGCTACCGCCTCATATGGGAGTAGAGGATGACCGGAAAAAAGAAGGAAAAAAAAGAACAGAAAACCTAGGACCTGTGTCCAGAGGCAGAGGTCTTGTACTGCCCCCCCCCCCCCCCCCCAAAAAAAAAAAGAAGAGGAACATAAGAAATTAACCTTACATTTCGCCAGATGCGATAGGGCAAGAGGGGGTGAAGACGTACCGGAGCAGTCTCGGTCGGAGGAGGAGGAGGAGGAGGAGGTCCTTTATTGCTGGACGTCATGCTTTCTGAAAGAGAAACAAGGAAGTCGTGCGTAGGTAGGGGGCGGAGGCTTTGCTCGAGGAGAGAGTCTCTTTAAATAAAAAGAAGAAACAAAATTGCTTATTAGAAACACCATGCCGCCTGCAACAGTACCATTCACCAGGAGACCCATCTAGGCCCTGTATCTGCAAAGGGGCGACAGCAGTCAGTTAGAAAGTATGTAGCTTGTTACCACAGGAGCGATACAGGGAAGCAACGAGGGAAAAGATTATAAAGAACCCACGGAGGGACTTCCCTCCAAAAAAAGTACCAAAGAAATTTATTTTTACACCCCACTTTCGTGTTCTTCACTTGAAGTCATTCTTTTGAGAGTGAAAAGGTGTGTGTGTGTGTGTGGGGGGGGGGGGGGGGGAGAACGGTTTATTTATTGTACTGAGTTAAAGGAGGTCACCTGTGACACCCCATGCTCAAAGAATTGTATTTTTTTTGTTCATTTCTTTCATTCTTTTATCTCACACAGCCTCAACAGCCGGTTCGTTAGAAACCTGCTGATTGAAAGGGTCGCTAGAGGTCTGCTGTGTGACAGGGGGAGCTTGTTGGGCCTGAACGTTGACAACCCCCTGTTGCTTGGCCATAGCAGGCTGTGCTTCGACATCATTTCCGGGCGTTGTCCCCTGCCCACGGCAGAAGAAGAAGTACAACACCACGACTGCCCCCACCACTGCCACACAAACCACCACCACAATGGCAACGGTGTAGTCTGTGGAGCTGGAGCTACTCCCGCACTGCCACTCCAAAGTGAAGCCTGTCCCTGTCACGCTCTCGTCACTCAACAGCTGCACCACCACCTCGTCCTGGGAGTAGCGCACAAACCTAGATGACGTGCTCGTTCCTGTGTACGAATCAGACTTCACCCCATTGACGTAGGTGACGATGCCGTCCTTGCCTTGTTCAAAGTCGTAAGTCTTGTACGTCATGTCGATGCCACCCGTGCACGACACCTTCCAGCAGCGGAACTCCACGTTCTTGTAGTTCCCCGTCTCGGGGTACTTCAGCGAGCCGCTGCTGTTCAGGGTTACAAACTCCCCGAAGCAGTCGAACTCGTTGTCGGTGGTGCGCACTGCGCCGGCGCACGGAACATGAAGGAGCGTCGAGTCACTCGCGTTCGCCGACTTAGGGTTCTTGATGACATTCTTCAGAGCAGTCTCCTGCAAGACAGACAGCATGCTGTTGTACGACGGCGTCACACCAGCAGCAAGGTAGTTCGCCGCAACACCTGCCACGTGTGGTGCGGCCATCGAGGTGCCGCTCTTCCTTACATATGTGTTGGGTTCCACGTTCGAAGCTGACGAGACGAACTGCCCAGGGGCGTAGAGGTTCACGCACTGCCCCCAGTTACTGCTGCTTGAGGGACCGTAGGCATTATTGCCGAACATTGCGTTCCCCACGTTGATGGCGTTGCTTGCCGAGCCAGGCGAGATATTGCAGGCGTCCACTCCTTTGTTGCCCGAGGCGGTGACAACCACAGTAGTGGTGGAGAAGGACTCGATGGCCTTGTTGAAAAGGTCTGACCGATCCCCACCAAGGGACAGGTTGATGACAGAGGGCTTGCCATGTGCCGTGATGTCATCAATTGCCCACTCAACCCCCTTGAGGAGACTCTGATACGTGATCTTGTTATCAGTGTTGCTCACCCGCACAGACTTGATGGAAGCCTTCCTTGAGATACCAGCCACGATGCCCGCCACGTGTGTCCCGTGGCCCTGCGTATCGGCTGTTGGCCCACCTGTGTTCGCAATAGTGCACCTCCCGCCGAAGATCGCATGGTTGCAAGACACACCGCTGTCGAGAATGTAGACGACGACACCCTCACCACCGCCCCCCTGCGGGAACGCGTACGACTCTGCGAGGTAGTCGCTCCCACCGCTGATGGAGCGTGCCCCCCACTGGGCATCCTTGTCAAGCTCCCCACACAAGCTCGGTGCAGTGAAGAACGAATATCCCTTATCGGTGACGTCCTCCGCTTCTTCCACCTGAATACCGCTTGTCGACATCATCCCCACCTCATCCATGTTGTCCAACACCATCATCTGAAAGCCGTTGATGTCGTACACACCCTTCGCACCCTTCTTCGCACCGTGAACCTTCGCTAAAAACTCAGCATTCACAAGGCCAACAAGCACTGCGAGAACGGGGATGCACTTCATGGTTTTCCCAAGTAAGGACTGTGTGGGGGGTATGCGGCGCGTTGGAAAAACGCAAATAAAAAATGAAATGAGTCAAAAAACAATCCTTTCGCAACTAGGCATGCCAGATGGCCGCAGTAACTGAGGAGGGGGGTAGAAATCAACTGCAGCTTAATCCAACTGTAGTACACGGCACGGCTTTCCAAACATATTTCAGTCGAAGTCAGAGTCATGAGGCAGTCCTTGTGCCAGTAAAATTGGTCGCTTTCTTTTAGTCTCTTTGGTTGGCAGCCAGACGGTTCGATACTCTTAGGACGACTTTTAGAAACACCTAACCACTTTTATTTTTGTGAAAACGTTTCCTGCTTGAAGTTCACATCCCTGACAAGTGGCGTAAAAACCATTATTGAAAATATTGAAATATATTTGGGAAACTGCATTAGTACGTAAGAGAAACAAAAACAAAAAAGAGGAATTGTTTTTACTCGGATGTTCATTCAAAAAAAAAAAAAAAAAAAAAAAAAAAAAAAACACAAAAAAACAAAAAAACAAAAGAATAAAGGACTTTGCAATGTGGTCTCCCCCGTTCTATCTTTCTTGTATCTGTCCGACCACGGCCGACGCACAAAGATGCATAACCACCCGCCCTCAAAACCGGGTACAGGTAATATTGTAAGGGAAAAAGGGAGTCGGCTGATTGTTTGTGCAAGCCGGAGGGAACAAAAAAAAAAGAATACAAAACCAAAAGTAAAGAGGGCAGCGCGTGTGCAAAAGGCAAACCGGAAGGAGAGAAAAAAAAACTGCAGGGTAAAAAACATTCTCTTAAATCCTGATTGATCGTCCACTGGCTTCTGCCTCCATCTACCGTTTCCGAGATGCCGCATCACATCAAGTCCCACTCAGGCGCTTCGTTCTTGATGAGTTCCGTTCGACGCCTCTTCAGGCTTCGTCCTCAGTGGGTTCCATGGGTGCTTCTGCGTCCTTCGTGGGTTCCATGGGTGCTTCGTCATCGGGTGGGCTGTCCTTTTTCTTGTTCTTCGAAGTGCAGAAGAAGACAACCGCGCCAATGATCACGAAGAATGCCAGGCAGCCCAAGGGGATCACGTAGAACAGGTAGGTTCTAGATATGTCATCATCTTCGATAACGCACACATCTCGCCGTGCCGCGTCGCTCTCGAGAAGGTACCCATCGATGCACTGAAGAGCTACACACGTGCTTCCCACTAACGTCGACACATTCGCCCCAGAGGCATGGCACTCCACCCGAGACACAGTGGCCGTCTCCGTCGTGAATTCTGTCCCAATCACATTAGCCAGCTCATTGTGCGTCCCTGCAAGGCTTACGCGGACTGCAGCCTTCACTTCTTCTACTAAGACGCTCCCCGAGCTCACCACAGGCATCGCGTAATGGATCGACCCGCAGCCGTACGACGGGCGCACGCTGTCCTGTTTAAGCGCTTTTGCGAACATGTCTGCGAACATGGTGAGCCGTGTGGCGTTCGGAAGGAAGTCGTCGCACCTTCCGTTAGGGAACACCCCCCTCAGCACTTCGCTCGCAGACGCAACGGTCGGTGCAGCAGTTGGCTCGACTGTTAAAGGTGCACTTGTAGGTTCGGCTGTGTCAGGTGCCTTGGTGTCGGGTGCCTTTGTATCAGGTGCCTTGGTGTCGGGTGCCGCTGTATCTGGTGCAGCAGTGTCTGGTGCAGGTGCCGTCGGGATGCATTTCCAATCAACCAAAACATATGTTCGAATTGAGCTGACCCCCTCTGACAGCAACTGCACCACACGCTCGCCTACCCCGTTGCTTCCTGTTAGCACGCCATTGCCTGTCACCTCCTGCACTGTGGTGTGCGTGCTACCTGCGTAGATGTTGAGGAACTCTGTGTCTGTCTGAAGGGTGTACGTCGCGTTCAGCTGCACGCTCTGCGGACACGACACCTGCCAGCACACCACTTCATCGCTAAGCAACCGCCCGGCCTCAGGGTGGAATATATCGCCACTGTCATTGAACACAGCAGCGTACTTCCCAAAGCAGTTCCTCAGGCTGTCCTGGCTTGGTGTAGCCCCGCTGCAAGGGACATGGAGCAGAACGTTCGGCGTGTCAGCCTGCAGCCCAACAATGGCATCGGTGTGGCTTGTGTTCTGAAGGAGCGTCAGGACGGTGTCGTGGGTTGCTTCCACTCCATCAGCAAGGTAGTTCGCCACAACACCTGCCACATGTGGTGTGGCCATCGAGGTGCCGGTTAACTGCTTGAGCGAAGTGTCATCAGCATTCGAAGCTGACGAGATGAACTCCCCCGCTGCGTGGATATCGATGCATTTCCCGTGGTTCGAGTTTCTCTGCGGATAGTACGAACCCCCGAACCCTACGTTCCCTACGTTGATACTATTGTTGGAGGTCCCAGGTGAGAAGTCGCAGGCGTCCTTGGCCTTGTTGCCTGCTGAAGTGACCACGATGGTCCCGTCGGGGATGGCAGCAATCGCGTTGTTTAGAATTTCAGAGAAGGGAGAAGAAAGGGAGAGGTTGATGACAGAGGGCTTGCCGTGTGCTTTGATGTCGCTGACGGCATGCGCGATGCCCTTCAGGACGTCAGCATACTTCGCAGTGTTGCTGCTGTCGAGAACTTTAATTGATGTGATGGCTGCCTTCTGAGAGACTGCTGCCACGATGCCCGCCACGTGTGTCCCGTGGCCCACTTCGTCCTCGTCGATGTTGTCGGCGAAGTTTGCTGCGAAAGTGCACCTCCCACCGAAGACCGCATGGCTGCACCGTACACCGCTGTCGAGAATGTAGACGACGACACCCTCACCACCGCCCCCCTGCGGGAACGCGTACGACTCTGCGAGGTAGTTGCTCCCACCGCTGATGGAGCGTGCCCCCCATTCGGCGTTGGGGTCTTCCCCCCCGCATAGGCTGGATGCGGTAAGACGCTTTCCTGTGACGTCCTCCACGCTCTCCACCTCAGCACCCTGTGCAGCAACCTTGCCCACCTCCTCCATGTCGTCTAGCACCATTACTTTGAAGCCGTTGATGTCGATTACCCCTTCGGTCCCCTCTTTCACCCCACGCACCACAGCTAGGTGCTCACCGGTCACGAGGCACACAAGCGTCGTGAGTACTGGGATCCATTTCATGTTCTTCCTGGTGACAACAAGGTGTTATTGTTATGGGAATGGTAAGGACCGTAGGTTTCGCAAAAAAAAAAAAAAAAAAAAAAATGGTAAAAGAAGAAGTATAATATTAAAAAAAAAAGGGGGGGAGGAGGAAGAAGAGAGAAATATTCCTGAAAGAAAAATATTTATAAAGAAAATGGTATTTACCAAGAAAAAGTTTTCAATCAGCACTCCAAAACAAATAAGATGGTAAATAGGAAAAAAACAAAAAAAAAACCATTTTTCTTTTTTTTTAAATTCAAGCAACAACGAAGAAGAAGGGGTTAAAAAAAAAGGGGGGGGGACGACAAACTACATAACAAGCCAGTTCATTATCATATTGCAAATAAAAAAAAGGATATCTTAGCCCACTTGCGGGCCACCTAAAAGTGTGACGACAAAGGGTACAAAAAAAAAGAAAGGAAGGAAAATAAAATAGGGCCGTTTTTTTTCTTCTTATTGCTAACTACCTCTCATTTGTAATTTCTTTTTTTTTTTGCATTGGCAACCTTTAATTTATTTTCCCCTTCCTCAATTCTTCTCCCCCATCTTTATTCCTTCACTTTTTTTTTTTCATGTACACCTTTTTTTTTTTTTCTTTTTCTTTTTTCCTCCTTTTTTTTTTCCCGCCTCTTTTTTTTTTGTTTCTTCTGTCGGCCACACTTATCAAAAAAAAAAAAAGGAACCCAACCAAAAAAAAAAATATATATATAATAACCACCACCTTTTAATGAAAAAAGGAATGAAAAGAAAAGAAGAAAAATCGTTTAGTTTTTTTCTTTTTTTTTAGTATTCACGTTTTCCACAGTTTGAACATTTGGCGAACTTGAACTTGTGTTGGCCTTCTGCACAGGACGCAGTAGATGTCCCTGAGGGCTTACGTGCGGTGGCTGAGGCAGACCCGTAGCCTTCGCTCTTGGCGCACTTACTGCATTTCCCGAATTTCCAGTTGTGGGCCCCACCTTTAGGGCAGCTGCCAGAGGAGGACTCCATCGCTGAGCCAGCAGATTGCTTGTATGTGCTTGCTTCCCCAGGCTGGATGCGGGCCCCTGCAGTCCTACCACTGATCTGTTGTGCGGAGTGGGCAGAAGTAGCCCATGAGCCTCTAGAGCCAGGGGCGCTTCCCACTGTCAGCGGTTGGCAGCATTTCGGGCATTCGTTTTTACCGTACTTATCTAACCAGCTGAAATCGCAGTGAGGGCACCTTTTGCGCGTTTCGGTGAAGCCAGACATTTCTTTTTTTCCCTTATCTACCGTCAAACCTGCATAGTTGTTAAAGCAAAAAAAAAAAAATATGGGAAGAGGAAAAAAAAAAAAGGAAAAAAAAAAGAGAAAAAGATTGTATTCCTACCATGAGGTAATAACAGGTTTTTTTTCCCCCCTTCTTTTTTTTTTTGGGTGTGGGAGAAAGAAAGTGTGATTAAGAGGGAAGAGATCAACAAAAAAAAGGGGGGCAGAGGGAAAGAAGATTAAAAACCCAAAAACAAAAAAAAAAAAATGGGGCTTTGATTGCAACACTAGGTGGCGTTAAGCGTGCAATATTAAAAGGAAGATGAAAAAAGGGGGAAACGCAAGTTTTTTCAAAAGACTAGTTTGTGATTCTTTTTTTTTTTCATTTTTTTTTTTTGAACACCAGAATACGGAAAAAAAGGGGGGGAAAGGAACGGATTTAAAAGGAAAAAAAGAAGAAGCAAAAAAGTAGTTTTGGACGAAAAAAAAAAAAAAAAGGGTGTGCTATTTATTCACAGCGTAATAATGAATCCCATGACCCATAGAGCTGAACAATCATTTTTTTTTTTTTTTTTTTTTTTTTTTTTTCTTTTCATGTGGCACCTTCAAGAGTTGCGGCCAGGTGCTTGGCACCCAGACTGTACCCCACGGTCCTTTGTTCCATTTCTTTATTTTTCTACTCTTTTTTTTTTTTTTTTTCTTCGTTTTTCCCAGTAAGGTATTTATGTGTTTCAACAGTGTCTTTCTGCTACCTGCTACGTCGGGGGGAGGTTACCACCGTATTTTCTTGTAGCAAGCAGTGCAGATGTAGCGAAAGTGGCCAGAAAATGGCCCGTGACAAAAATAAAATAGAAAGAAGAAGAAAAAAAAAAACCCCCACCTCCCTGCCTTCCGTGCAGAAGAAAAAGAAGCAAAGGCTATTGTTATCTAGAAAGCCTTTTATGAAGAAGAAAGCAACAGGGGAAAGGGAATGAGTCAATAAGAGAGAGAGAGAAAAGAAGAAAAGCAAAATAATAAAAGCATGAAATACAAATAAAAGGGAATAAGGAAAAGAAGGAGGGGGGGGGGGGGGGGGGGGGGTCACATGGTAGTGGTAAAATGGGTGGGTTTTTTTCAATTTCGCCAGTGCAGAGTACTGGAGCCACTATGTACTACAACCCCTTTTTTTTTGACCAAAAAATCGCTTTCCGCCCGATTCTGGGTACTTTTGGGCACCTGTGTGGGCATTATTTTGTATTTTTAAAAAGGTGACCACGTTTTTTGTACCTGGCCTGTTGTCTCCCCTGTATCCTCTGGACTTTTCTGAAAACCTAGTATTTGACATGGTTCGTACCTCCCTCTGAACGCAGCTCTTTAGGACGCCGCTACCGTTTGAACAACAGAGTACATTATAAGTTTATATGTTTCTGCAAATATTTCAGGTACCGAACTGTGGTCACTGTTTTCAGAAATACAAATAAAGCATTAACAGCGGATATTGATTTTTTTTTTTGGCCAATTTTTTTTAGAGGGTATTGGGTAGTTTTCTTACCGTAGAAAATCTTTTCTTTTAAAAACTTTCTTTTTTCACTTTACCCACGTTTTTAAGGGGCATGTGACCCCCCACCACCACCACCACCGCTATGTTGGCAAGAAACGGGGAAACGTTTCTGTATCCCTTTTTTTTCAGAAATCCTTCTCGGAGGAAACGTGTTCCCTTCTTAAGGAAACGGCCCTACCGGGGGGGGGGGGGGGGGGGGGGACAAGAGATCTATGGTGCAGCTAGCGTATTTTAAATCAATAAGTTAAAAAAAAAAAAAAAAAAAAAAAAAAAAAAAAAAAAAAAAAAACTTACAAAGCAAATACGGTATTCTAAGAAAAAGAAAAAGAAAACTGCTAACTTACTCAAGGTCTATCTCTTAGCCAGGAGGAGCGTTCCTTACTTTCCTTTGCCTATTGTAAAAAGGAACTTTCACACGTCACAGCCTTTGGTGAGAGACCTTTCGGCTAGGTAGCATTCTACTCAATAATAAATAATAAAAATCTTCCCCCCCCCCCCCCCCTTGTCTTCTTCCTTTTATTTCTTTATTGTTCCCCGCTACCCAGATGTATTCCCCGCGGCAGCAATTGCTTTATTCCGTCTCGCCAGTTCCACAAGGTAGGTTCTGGTCTTCTCAGCGGTCTCGTACACCTCACACGCTCCAAGGGAGCCTAACTTATCCACAATGGCAGCTGCGACCTTGGGGATGGAGCTGTTCGCAGCTGCTGTGACATTTGTGACAATCTGAGTGTTTTTACGTGTTTAGTCCCCCCTTCCCAAAACACACCATTCCCCCTTTGGGGAGGAAGTGATACAGCAAGATACTTTTTAACTTGAGAGTCGAGTCCACAGCCGACTTCACACGCTTCGTTCTCTCCATCAAGATCGCCTGTAAAAATATACTTCATGCCACCCCTTTGAGCATACATGATGCACCGACAGATCGTCGCACAAGACGGACAGCTGCGGGTAGAAATCCTTCGAGACAACAGAGCACTTCAGCTGAAAGGTGACCCCCCAGATCAATGGGATCACCGGCTTCGTCAACCGGAAGGTGTTCGGCTCCGCAACATCTGTCCACACCTTTGGCTTCTTCAACCCTGACCCAGGCTGGCACGCTCTGTGGAACGCCACTGACGACAGCACACTGGAGTTCAGGTCCGCAGGGTCAATCTCAGGAGGAAAGACGTACATCCCTTTGTTCAGGAGGTAGATATGCTTCTGTGCCTCCTCTGTCAAGGGGTCCAGATGCGATACAGAGTTCTCTGCCAGCTCGTCCTTGAAGCCGCTGATGTTCACGAAGGACGCCACCATCTTCAGCTGCTGCTGCGTCATCTTGAATCCGTCCTTGCAGCTGCAGTGGTACAGCGCACCGCCCTCTCGCAGCAGTTGCATGCTCGACGGGTCGTCGAAGAAGTCGACGGTGTCTATAACCTTGTAAGGCACCTTCCGCAGCGACTTGGCAGGGCAGGTCAGCGCCATGTCAGGAGGCACGTCCCTTGCGTTCTTCGGCTCTACGGAAGTCCCCCGCTCGACATCCTTCACCGTGTCCGCCACCACCTGCCCCTCTTTCGAGGGGTCCGCTGTGTTGAGCTTTCCCCGCATAGCAGCTCCGGCCAGTTTCGCCATCTGCATATGCATCATGAAGCACTTCTCACACAGACGCTTCCCGCACTTCCTGCACCCACGGTTCAAAATGCCTCTTCGTGAGCATAGTGCGCATATTGTGAGTCCAGGCCCCCAGTCGTGGAGCCCCCGCTCATCAGCACATTCCGGGAGTGCCATGCCCTTGTTCATGGATGAAGAGATGTCGCGCGGCTGCTGCTTGAGCAGTGCGTTGAGGGTGGGCACGACCTGAGGCTTGGCCTGCAGCAGCGTGATGATCCCATCGCGCCCAATGGTCTCCCCGGCGGAGTCTGCAGGGAGCTCAAGGTCGTGGAGGAGGCGGCTGTGCTCCTCGGGGGTGAGGGGGGCCGTGCCTGTCGTGCTGTAGACCTGTATAGTGAGCTGCGAAACGTTGAGGAGGGAGAGACGCTCCTCCTTGTGGGCGTCAAAGCACGTGTGACACATCCTCTTGCCACACATCTTGCAACCACGGTTGAGGATAGGACGGGAGTTGCACTGGGCGCAGGAGGAGAGGCCAGGGCCCCAATCATAGAACACCTCATTCACACACTCAGGGTAGAGACGGACAGTAGAAGCAGAAGGGCTGGCAGCATCATCACTCCAAGACTTGCAAGAGCACAGGCTAGGAGAGCGAACCATGTTCGGGCTGCTGCTACACGCCGTCGCTACAGGGGTAGCATCTTCCATCTTCCGTACCACTGTCATGTTGTCGGCATACCGGTTGGCAGCAGGGGACTCTCCTGCCACCCTCTTGCATACCCATAGGAATGCAAACACCAACAACACACCGCACACGCTCGCCACCAGTGCGATGACGAACGGACCCATCTTCCCCTAAAGGTGCTGAACAGAGGGGGGAAGGGGGATAAAAAAAAATAAGAAAAAGAAAAAAAGAAAAGCCCCTCTACTACTTTCGTATTAAAAGGAGGGCGCGTAGGAGGGACGGGGTGTTTTTTTTTTAAAAAAAATGAAACAGGCAAGAATTAGGAGAGAGGAAGGGAGAGAGGGAAAAGAAACGAAACAAGGGAGGGGGGGATAATAAAAGAGATAGGAATGAGTGTTTAGTTCTTTTTTTTCTTCTTTTTCTTTTTCTGCTAATTGTGTTGCCTACTACGAATTTCTGGCGATACTAGTTATCTAGAAAAGAAAAGAAAAAATCCGCAAAATAAGGGAGAGGGGGGGGGGGGGGGGGGGGGGAAGCATTCCTAGGGCGAATCAAGTGCCCCTTCAAGAGGGAACAGGTTAGTGGGAAGCATGTATGTGTGTGTGTGTGTGTGTGTGTGTGTTGTCTTTATTCGCACGCCACAATGACGTGTAGCAGGGGAGTAGAGTGGGACACGGGACAAAGGGAGGGTTTAAAGAAACGGTCTTATGGACATTGTTCTTGGGTGGTCTCTTTTTAACCTCTCCCTTTTTTTTTTTTTTTTTTTTTTTTTTTCCGCCTACACTTGGGGGGACGGCTTGGTCTACACTTGGGAGGATGACCACTGGGAGGGAAACCCACTGCTTCAGCTATCTATCTCCATGGCCCTCACGCCATGTTAGGAGACAGGTCGAATCGAGTGCTGGGTTCGAACAACAGGTAGCGTTGCTTGTTTCGAATATTCTTGTCTTCTTGGATCAGTGCACTTTGCGCTTTTTTTACTTTTCTTTTTTTTTCAAACTCAAACTCGGGGGTGGGAGGAGGGGAAGGGAGTGTGCATTTCTCTTATGAAACCCAGCTCTATGCTCAAACCATGTGGGTGGGGGGTTTTTTTTTTAAACCGTTTAGTATCCTAAAGAAAAAAAAAAAGAAGGGGGAAAAAAAAGGAAAAAAAAAAAAAAAAACCAAACCCCATGCACCTCTGAGTTTCTCCCATTTCGTTCTAATCCAGTTCTTCTGCGAATGGTGAAGCATCAAAAAAAAAGGTGCTCCCCGAAAAGAGGACTAAAAAAGGGAAAAAAAAGGGGGGGGTGTGATAGAGAATATGGACAGAAAGAAGAGAAAGAAAGGTTTTTCTTCGTTCCTTCATAAGAGAATGGGGAAAAGGGGTCTACACTTGGGAGGATGACCCTCTAATTATTCTTCTTTTTTTTTTTTCCCGTTTGTTATATTGCCTTAAAAAAATGAAAAAAAAGTGTACAGATGGGAGAAGCTAACAGCATAGATCTTTAATGTCTTTTTTTCCTTCTACGCAAACACATTCAGAACAACATCAGCGACGGGTTCCCGGCACATAGGACAGGCCTTCTTCTCATCGCGCAGCATGAGGTCCTTGACACACGAAGCACACACGCACATATGCTTGCAAGGGAGAAGGAGACAATCCTTAACATTCTCATAACACACGATGCATGCCTTATCATCATCGTCACCAGCAGGGTTGACCTTTAGCTCCCCTTTCAGCTTATCAGCAAAGGACTGTGACATTGCAGGCTTGGGCTTAGCTTGCGCAGGCCTTTGAGCAGGTTGCGCATGTTGCGCATGTTGCTGTGGCTGAGCATAGTACGCACCATGTGCAGGCTGAGCAGGTCGCGGCCTTGCCACCGCGTACACAGGAGGTTCGCCTTCAAACACCTCAATAACCTTCATCACAAGTTCTTTCAAATACTTGGTTTCCTCCCATCCTGACAGGTACTGGCAGTAAACCAACCCGTTGCGGTCCACATTCCTGTGGTTCTGCTTGATCTGCATGTCGGGTGTGGGGTTCACATAAATCTCCGGGATGCCCCCCTGCATGCTGGGATATTTCTGCGGGACGCGCACGACGACTGGTATGTTGTACGAGTTCCCCTCAAAACGAGTCGGGACTGTCCCCACAAGCTTCACAACCACTGTCCTCCCCACCATCTCCTCCTTCGGGATCAACGTGGGGAAGGTCTGGATGGCCTCACCTATGTCGTCTGTGACACGGTTTAGTTGGCTACGAGGGTACGATTCGCCTTTGGGGAAGATATCCTTTTCAAGGAATGCGATGAGCCTGTTGCGTGTGGAGCTGTCCAGGTGGACGGGTGGGCGTTGTCGTGTCTGTGCACGTGCGTTCGTCGCGTAGAGAGGCGGCTCCTTGTCAAACCGAACACGTATGTCCTGAAGCAGACCTGTGAGGTTGTGCCCATGGTTCCATTGCGCCATGTAGTCGGTCAGCACACTGCCGTCCCGCTGCATTTGGTAGCCTCGTGCTTTGGTGTAGGGTTGCATGTTCTCAGAAGGCATTACACAGACAACAGGCGTTCGGCGGGGGTACCCAGCAAGCCTCATTTGTACGGGGGTGTGGTACTGCTGCCCAAGATGCGTTGTGGGGATTGTCCCTCGAAGCAGCAGTTCACCCTCGTACTTAGGTACCAAACTCCCGTTCACGCTGTTGATAGCCATCAGACAGTCTCTGTATGTGACATCCCTTTCTACGCTGGGCACTTTAGAAATCAACGTATCCAGGGCTCGTACGGCTGTTGACATTTTCTTTTTTTTTTTTGTGGGTTCTTTGTTTGTGTTGGTGTTTTCTTTTTCTTTTCTTTTTTTAAAAAGAAGAGGGGGAAAAAAAAAGTGGTAGCATTGTGGTGGTGTTCATTTTTACCGACTTTTCTTTTTTTCCCCCTTTCTTCCCCCCCCCCCCCCCTACCCTTGATCTCTTCAGCAATATAACACCATGTTTTCTTTTTTTTATTTTCTTTTTTTGGGCGATTCACCATGGAGAAGAAGGAGACGGGGGGTATCAAAAAAAAAAGACCGAGAGAGAAAGCAACAGACCGGAAGGGTCCGGTCGATGTCTATCGTTGTGGTAAAAGAAATTGGATGGGGATGGGTTATGGGGGGAGGGGGGGCGGAAAGGGATAAGGGAGGGGAGAAAAAATTCTTAGTTCGTATATGAAACATAATCTGTATTTCAAAAAAAAAAAAAACATTTTTTTTTTAATAAAAAATGGCGGAGAAATATAGCGGTGACCCACCAAAAAGAGTCAAAATGTTGGCTGATTGTTGTCAATACACAGCCGGATTAGCCTGTAGAAAAAAGAAGAAAAAAAAAATTTATTCTGCTGTTTTCCTTCTCTCCACCCTTCTGTTTCTTCAGATTTACTTCAACTCGGGCAGGCTTTAACCTTTTTTTTTTTAAAATTCATCTCTCTTATTATTTTCTTTTAAAAAAAGAAAGTCTCAGCACTGCCAACAAAAAAAAATATAATATCAAAAAGATAAGAAGGGCGGGAGAGAGGGACAATTAAATCAACAAAAAAAAGAAGAAAACACTAAAAGAAAAAAAATTATATGAAACACACTTTTTTTTTCTCTCTTCCCCTCCCCGACTCCCCCCCGGTTCCTTTTTTATCCTTTTTCTTCTTTTTTTTTTTTACCTGTTTTTTTCCCAATCGACTTCTTTCCCCTTCAACTGTCTAATTTTCTCGAATGCAGCGAGGCTACAGAAGAATCGGGACGGCAACAAATTAAAAAAAAAAAAAAAATGCTACTTTAAAATAATTACTTCCTTAGAATAATAAAGCAGAAAGAAAAAAAAAAGGCTATTTATGAAACACTCTAATTTCTCTTTTTAAATTCTTTTTTCCTTATTCTTTTGTTCGCCCCTTTTGTAGGACCTTGCCCCATATATTTTTATTTTCTTCGCCCGGGAAATGAAAAAAAAAAAAGAAAAAAGAAGTAAAAAAAAAAAAAAAAAAAGGGTATTTTTCTTGACACTAATGAGAACGTTCAAAGTAAGAGTGTGTAAGAAAGAGGAACTGGCCGTTGTGCGCACATGCCGGTAGAAACCTGGAGAAGAGTCTTACCGGACAAGTCAAAGACTCGTTCTTGCAAAAAAAAAAAAAAAAAAAAAAAAAAATCACCATCCTTGACGCAGGTGCTTGATGCTTGCGAAAGGCTTGAACTCCTCCCAGTAGTCCCGTCCGGTTAGCTGCTCCAGCAGAGCTTGGCAGGTGGCTGCGTCTTGAGACAAGATCCCGTTCGCAAAAGAGAAGGTGGCACTCCTGACGTGCGGCTGCAGATGGTTAGCAGCAAGCTTTGCGAACAGCACTGCAAAGTTGTAAAGAACATCGACAATGGTGTGCATACCTGACAGCGACTTGTGCACCAGAACAGCTGTCTTCTGCTGCCTTCTGTCTTCAGTCGCACCGAACAAGTAGTTGAACAGCTGCACTAGCGACGTCGCGGTGGCCGCCTCTTCGGGTGTCAGGTTCGTTGTGTCAGGGTTTAGCGGTGCGAATGCCCTGTTGTTTGTATATTACGTTTGTAGTCGCATACCCCGACGGCACAGCTGGCTGGGTGGTTGGAGCTGGTGGGGCGTTCGAGTGAGATGACGAGTTGAGAGATGCTGACGACCCCGTTGTGCCAACTGCACGAGGCATGTGGGGGTTATGTGTGGGCTGCGTAGGTGCAGGGACAGGGGGTGTAGGAGCAACAGGGGCGGGCTGGTGTACGGGGTGCATGGAGGGCATAGGTTGCGTGGGCATGGGTGTGGGGGCGGTGTGCTGCGTTGGGTACGCATGGTGAGAGGTCGGGACGGGAGGGGTAGGAGTGGGGGTCGGAGCAGCGCCATACTGGTACGGCGCAGGTGTGTGTCCTGCTGCTGGGTGTGGTATAGGAGTGGGTGTAGGCGTAGGTGTCGGTGTCGGTGTAGGCGTGGGCACAGGGGCGTGATGCACAGGTGCTACGTGGGGCATATGCGACCCATGTGGCATGTGTGTGGGAGTTGGTGTGTGTGTGGGTGCAGGCATGGGGACGTGTGCGGGCGTGGGTGTCGGAGTTGTTGTTGTCGGGACAGGCGGCAGAGCAAAAAGGTCCGTCGCCGCGCCCTGTTGCGTGTCTATGTGATGAAGGCACATACCTGCTGGTGGTCACTCCACCCAGGAGCCTCGGGCTCATGCGCAGCCTCAGGTGCATGGGCAACAGGAATAATATCGAACTGTTGGTACGGGCAGAATGCGTTCGGGTCATGCAGCAGGAGGTACGAATTCGCGAGCCTCCATTTCAGTGCCATAGAGGCCTCGTGCGTGTTAGGTGCGATGTCCAGCATCCCTTGTGCCAAGCGTGCGCCTCCTTGCTGAGCAAGAAGAGATGCGTACTTGCAGTTAAGATCAAGGTACAGCTCCGACTGGCACGCGCCAGTGACGGTGCTCATCATGGAGATGATCTCAATGAAGTGCTGCAGCTCAGACGGCTTGCTGCTATTCAGGTTAGCTGTCAGGTGCTCTACCACCTTGTCAATATTGCCCTGTTGTGTGTTCCCATGTCATGTCAATCCACATACCGCACACAGCCAGCACGTGAGAGGGTCGCCCTTCTTGGCTTCGGCAAGTGTTGTGCCTAATCGGTCGCAGAAGTAGCGCAGTTGCTCGGCCTCAGCTGAGACTGCAATAAGCGCCAAGGTCTGCGTCCAGTTGAGTGTTGCCTCCGGGAGTGCGATATTGTTGATAAGCTCATCAAGCCCCGTGTAGCCCTCAGCAAGAATACGGACCATGCTAATGATGGCACTGGACGAAGGACGGGCTGTGTACCCCTTATAGTAATGTGCCTTAGCATCGTCCCACATCCCACTGTGGCACGCCAACACCAAGGCGTCGGACAACCTCTCACCATGGACAAGCCATTTGTGAGCCTCCGCAGCTTTTCCCACCAACAACGCCCGCTTCGCGAGCTTGTCGGCTTCATCATGCGAGACACCTTCCACATCTTTGTCGATACCCTCCTCAGTCATGTTCAGGTACTGCAGCAGAGCGTGTCGGGGCTGCTCGCTGAATTGCGTTTTCAGCACCGACCACACAGTGGCACTTACCATATCCTTATTCTGCTTTGCTGCGGTTGCCTTCGCTTCGCAGTACGCCACCTTCTCTTCGTTGCTGGCGTTCATCGCAGTTGCGTGGCTCTCCGCGTTCTTGTTAATCTCCGACGCACTCAAAACAGACGTAACCGTCACAATGGGGTTCACACCCGTGGCGGGCGGCTGGCCAGGCTGCTGCGGCATCTTCGACGTGAACGACGCAAGACGGCCGCCAAACACGAAAGAAGCACCCACAGGGCGCTTGAGCCACCCGGGTGCTGCTTTGCAGCTCTTTGAACCCTGTTTTCGTGTTGTCGTGTGCATGGAACACATACCGCTCCTGTGCTCAGGGAGTGCATGCTGGTCACCTTGATCCTACCGTCCACTGCGGCTCCAGAGGCGAGAACAGGCATCTGTGTGAGTTGTCGTTCGCAACAATATGCATACCGTTGGGTGCCACTTAGCATTCAGTGTTTTGCCAGTAGGAGCAGGGAGGTCGGCAGTGAGCTGCTCATGGTCCGATGCACCAGGATTCCACAAACAGGTCCTAAAGAGGTGTGGTTGCGGGTGAGTTTACATACCTTCCATCGATAGCTGTCGAGACAAGGAGCGAAGGGTCAAGAGAAGACCAAGAGAGTGACGACACACCACCGGTGTGTCCATCAAGGACAGATCGCGGCATGGTGGTGTAGCGAACGTCCCACAGCTGGATGGGAGAAGGGGCTTGGTGGACGTAGGGGAAGGTGCCCACGGCAAGCTCCAGGGAGTCCACAGGGTTCCACGCCATGGAGGTGAAGGCGTATTGGCCTGCTGCTTGGAGCTGCATTGAGAGCTTCTTCGTGCGAAGATCCCACAGCACAACTGAGCCGCTCATGGTAGAGCCGGCCAGCACACGGAGATGCTCGGGGTTGAAAAGCACGTCCGAGACGTTGGCAGAGTTGGAAGCGGAGTAGGAGGGGTCCAGAGTTAGCTCCAGGGGGTTCTTAGGGTCCCCTAGCTGCCACACTGACATAACGCCCTGCGTGCCACCTGTCGCGATGCAAGCCGGGCTGGCCTTGGTTGTGAAGTCCATGCAAGTAATGTTCCCGCTACGGTGCTTGATGGTCCCAAGCTCCGCGGGTTTCCCGCCAAGAATGGCGTCAGTGCTCCACAGCTTCAAAGGGCCATCGCTGAGGGCTCCCGCAATGATGCCGCCTGACCCCTGCGAGCATGCTCCCCAACTAATCTTCTCGAACCTCATGTTTTCCAACTCAAGGCCTGCTTTCTTATTCAGCTTTCCTTGCACGACATCCATCTCGTAGATTGAGACGCAGCTGGAGCTCTGGCTCTTGCTGGGTTCATCCTGGCCCCCGAACAGGCCACCAGCACTCATAAATGCTGATCCAGCAGCAGACCCCGTGACCAGCGTGGGCTTCTTGCTGGGCTCCACCACAGGGTTCCATGCGAATACACTTGACCCAGGCCCTTCCATCTTTGTCCCTCCCGGCTTGTTTGACGTGAAAAAAAGAATAGTAGAGGTGAAAAAAAAAAAAGATATGTAACATTTGCCTTGAAACCTTTTCTTTGCTACGGAACAAAAAACCGGTTACCGCCCGACTTACCGTCCTGTTTTTTATTTCTCACGGAGAACTCACCCTCCGAGTTGATGACGGTAAGGGACTCGGAGAAGCTGCTGGACACCTCTCTCCCCTTGGGCTTGGTGTATCGAGGGTGTAGCTGCTTGGTTTTAGTTTTGGAGAGGACAGAGAGACCTCGGTCAGCTTTTAACCGAGACTGGGAAGTCGTCTCAGGTACAGTTTTGTTTTTTTTAGGGGGTGCTGGGTGGTACTCTTCCTGGGGATCACCCTCTACGGCTTCAGCATCGCCTTCGTAGTGGGTGTACTGGATGGTGTTGTTGTCGAACTTCTCTCGAGGGGGGATGTTCTCTTCTTGCCAAGCGTCGAAGTTGATGTTCCACATGGCGAGGATCTCCATTGGGTTGACGCGGTTGGCCGTGTCTTCCTTGTCGCTCCCTGCGTAGTCGTAGTCGCTGCTCGAGGGGTCGGTTGTCGCACCGTTGTTGTCACCGTTCGTTGCAGCGTTGAGACGCTTCTCGCGGAGCTTCTGTCTCCTCTCCCGTCGAGCTCGCTCCTTCCGAAGTTGCTCGTCAACCTTCTCCTGTCGCTTTGCCATCTCTTCTGCTTGTTCGAACCCTGCCACACCGCTGTCATAGTTCATCTTCACTGCGCGTGTCTTCCACCTATCGCATTCTCGCTGCACTCTCCTCACTTGTGCATTCGACTTAGTCAGTTCTTTCCTGGATGCCTCGTACTCCATGTACAGCAGCTCCAGCGATGCCCGTTCCACACGACGCTGTTTCAGCGCCTCTTCCAGCTGCGTGTTTTTTGCCTTCGAATCATTCAGCTGTTTCCGGAGCCTCTGCACCTCATTCTGATGCTGCTTTATATTCTGATGTGCCAGATCCTGCTCCGTCTTCATTCTCTCGTGCGACGTCTCTAGCTGCTTGCACCTTGACAGCACGCCTTCAATCGAGTCGTTCTGTCGCTGCAACACCAGCTGCAGATGATCGTTCCCTTGCAGAGCTATCTTGGCTTCCTCGGACAATGCGCGGTAGGCTTCTGCTCGGAATTTCTTCTCTGCTTCTGAGAGCCTTCGCTTAAACTCTGCTTCTAGGTGCCCTCTGAAGTCGGTCATTTCATTGCTCGTCTTTGATCTGAGATCTTCATTGACGCCTTGCAGCTTCTCCACTGCAGCCTGGTGCTGTATCAGGGATTCCCGCAGCTGGCGGTTCTCTTTTTCGAACGATGCAAAGACCTGATTCTCTTCAGTGAGACGCGTGATCTCGACCTCTAAGTACTTGTTACGGTGATCCAGTTCCAAGATCTTTGTTTTGGCTTCCTCGTCCTGCACCTCGCTCTCCTGACCGTACATCTGGTTCATTCTAGCCAGCTCTTCTTGAAGGAAGGCGATAACTTGGTCTTTTTTCGCCTCAGCGTCCTTAAGGTGCTGTACCAGGGCATCTTGTTGTGTCAGCTGCAAGGACAGCTTTGCGTACTCCCTTCGAGTCTGGTCCAACTCAGCTAACAGCTCCTGCATGGCCGTCCGCGTCTCATTCATGACGGGCTTCGTGGGGCTCGACATGATGCATCCTGTGTGTGGTGTACTAGGCATGAACCAGTAAATGTTTTCAATAGCAGCATGGTAGTATATAAACAAAACAGAACGTAAAAGTGCCATGAGGGTGCTATGAGGAGTGGTGGCTCGGCGTCGATCTTTTGGACGTCCTGCGAAGCTTCGCTGTGGCCTGCCCCCCGAACCTCTCTGCCGCCTTTTCAAGGATGGCCTTCGCGTACTCCGAGAACTCGTCGAGCACCTCTTCGAAGTGTACCTTTTTCAAGATGTACAGCTCGCACACGGTGTGCGCTACGACGGTGGCCGTTCGCTTCGTGTGGTAAATGAGTGCCACTTCGCCAAAGAAGCAGCCGTCTGTCAGTGTTGCAACGATTTTTGGTTCTTTGCCTTCCTCTTCGACACACACGTTCACCTCGCCGCTTGAGATGAAAAACATCTCTGAGCCCACGTCTCCCGTTTTGCAAATATAGTTCCCCGCAAGCACAACGCGCGGCTGCAGGTGCAGGATAACAGCGTTGAGGAAGGCCTTGCTCACGTCCTTGAAGAGGGGTACCTTTTGAATGATATCGTTGTTGACGAACTCGGAGACCTCGAGGCGGAGGTAGGTGGGCATGTCCTGCAAGAGGTCGGTCTCGTCGACACCCTTTCTCGTGTCCCACATGTATGAGTAATATTTGCGGACTTTCATCTGCGTGGTTTGCGGGAGCCGTCGGTACTTCATCCAGTCGTTCAGGGTGTCCATCTTAGTGCGGTGTGCCTGCGTGGTGGCGTCGAGATTGCTCACCAACGACCCTACAGTACCAATGACGTTTACATAGACAGACAACCCTACAAGGGTCACAAGGATAGTGTACAGCGTCTCCAACGTGCGAACAGGAATGGTGTTCCCGTAGCCGGTCATCAGAATAAACGCCCAGTATAGTGCCCTGACGTACTGCCTCGGAACGTCTAGTTCAAAGAGGTCGTAGTAGCCTTGCCATGCGAGGCTCCTTCCTCCTGAAGGGTGTCCTGTTGTCTGGCCAATCTCCTCTCCTGGGCCTTCGTGACGGAGCACGAGGAAAAACCCACACGCTAAAAGGTGCGCTGTAAACGTCATTGTGCACGCTGCCTTGACCAGACGCGTGAGGTTTGTAGAGGCCCGCGGGTTAAAGGATTCAAACAAATGGAAATATGTATTGAAATATGTTATTCGAAGCAAACGGTTCACCTTTATTTATTTATTTATTTATCTTGTTCTGTTCTTTTCCTCCCAAATCATACCCTGAATACGCAATCGTAGCCAAATACAGCGTTGAGGATGTAGTCTAAGGGGAGGACAGAGAGGACGTCGTGGAAGAATCCTTGGTGGACTTTGCGAAGGTAGTGTTGCTTTATCCCCTCACGAGTGGTGATGAAGAAGCCTTTTACCTCGATGGCGGTGCGGAACTTGACCGCGATGTCGACTGCCTGAATGATGTCACCAATGACGTCAAAGAAGACCCATGGCATGATGGCTTGAACATCGAAGCAGATCCTTATGGGGAGAAACACAAGAATGTAGAAGTATTGCATGAAGGTGATCACGTGCCATTTTGCCAGCAAGGGCCTGCTGTCTTGCCAGGGCTGCGGGTCTGTGCTCTGGTCCGGGTGAGGGTGGAACATCTGCACTGTGTTCTTAAGCCATGTAACCCAAGTATGACGTGTCTCTTCACTCTCTTCCCTTTCAACTTCCTTTATTTCCTCCTCAACCGGTATCTGCGACAGTTCGCTCACCACCATTGAATTATCTGTGTCGGGTAACGTTGCCATGTTTTTCTTTTTTTTTTTCTCCCCCCCCTTCCTCCCGCTCTCCTCCCTCCCCCCTTTTTGTGTTTTAACCAAAAAAAAAAAAAAGAAAGAAAGAAGAAGAAAAGGAGGTTAGGGCCGTGCTACATCTTTTTAAACTCAATTGCCAGAAACTGCTCGTCGTTATACATCACTGAGTGGTGCATGCTGTTAGACCGTGTCAGGGTGTCCAGCTCATGTGGTGTGTAATATGCATCGGGATGTGTAGGGTATTGCTCAATGCATAAAAGGGAACTATTCGGTGTAAGTACTGCTGATGCGTGGGCAAAAAAAAGAGGAAGGTCGTGCGTGGCAATATGCGAAAGCACCATAGTGCCCAGGACAAGGTCTGCCTCGCAGCACGCGGCAGGCCATGGTTTCAACACGTCATGCTGGATCACGCCTTCGACACCTCTATCCCTCAGATTCCACACTGCTCCTTCGCTCACCTCGAGCCCTACAAACTCTTTCACTCCTTTTCCTTTTAACCATCTTGATGTAACACCCCCGCCACACCCAAACTCAACCACTTTCAATCCCTTGGGCTGGCATACTCTTTCTAATATCCTCACTACACTTTTCATGGTGGACAGATGGCTAAAAAAAAAAAAAGAAAGTTCGGGTGGAAATATCAAAAAAGAAAATAAACAGACACAACAAAAAAGAGGTGATCTAAGTAACAAAAAGACGGGGGAAACGGGGAGGGGGGGGGATCTTTATTTTTATCACAAGGTTATAATGGGAAAAAAAAAAAAAAAAGGAGGGGGAATACAGTTGGTAATGAAAGGACATGCTGGGAGAAAGGTTGACAACACAACGGTTTTTTTTTTTTTTTCTTTTCTTCCCCCTTCCCAGCCTTATCGTAGCAAAAAGAAAGGCAGAAGGTCGAATTTGATTTGTTAATAGCACTGGAGAAAGAGTAGGGGGGGGGGGGGGGGATGGAAAGGAGAGGTTCTTTTCTTTTATTCAAAAATTCTAATTTAATTCTAACAACTGGTATCTAAAAAGAGAATATTTCTCATGAATTCACACATACAAACAACGGAGGATTATATTCTTCGGGAGGGGGATATTCTGTTTGATTGTTGCGCGTTGCGAAGCGCGGCTTGCTGTGCCTGCTGGAAAGGGCCTGCTGCAGTGACTTGGGAGCTGTGAGTCGATTCGTGTCGGGGGAACTGGTGCCCACGTGCAAGCGTTGCAAAATCATTCTTCAAAGAAGAGCAAACCATGGCGCATTCCTCCTTTGTGACCTCTTGCTGTGCCGCGACAGCAACAAGGCCACTCTGCAGCCTCTGCACAGCCGCTGACAAGTCCCCGTCACTCTCCTTTGCACATTCCTTCCTCAAAGCACTAATACTGCTTAGTATCCCCTTCAGGTCAGGCATAGCCTTCTCCACCGATGCAACCCTTGGGATCACCTGCTCTTCTACTACCTTCACCAGCGGATATATCATGTCCTCCAGTGCCTTCATCTTTGGTGGCATCTCATGCAGGGGAATCACTTTCTTTTCTATGCTCTTGACCTTCGGTATAAGTTTTTGCAGGCCTGGAACTGCATCCTCGACTCCCTTCAATCGCGGCATCAGCGACTCCTCCACTGCTTTCAACCTCGAGTCCAACGCGTGGTCCTCGATCACCTTGATCCTTGGTATCACATGTTCCTCTACCGACGCCACCCACGGCATTAGTTGTTCCTCCATGGACTTCACCCACGGTGTCATCGTCTGTTCCACGCTGGTCATCCTTGTTGACAGCATCTGCTCTACCTCTGATACGCGCTCTGGAAGGTCTGTTTCAACATGGCTCACCTTCTGCTCTACGCCAGCTAGCTTCTGTTGCTCCTGTTGCAAAGCACGCACCGACTCCTCAATGTCTTGGATCTTCTGAGGCATCACCGCAGACACACTGTCCACTGCCCTTACCCTGTCTTCGAGCATTGACATGCGGGGGTCGATGGAGTGCTCCACAGTACTCATCTTGTTCTGGAAGCTCTCTTCAATATTACGCATTGCACTCTCAACGGCCTGCAGTCTAGGAGCACTGTCCTGCTGTGCTATGTTCATTAAGGTCTCCTCCACGGCCTGCAGTCTGGGGGCACTGTGCTGTTGTGCAATGGTTCGCACAGCTTCCTCCACGGCCTGTAACCTAGGTATGCTATCTTGTTGCGAGATATTCCTCACCGCCTCTTCCACCGCGTACAGCCTGGGGGCGCTGTCTTGCTGTGTGATGTTCCGCAGTTTGTCCTCAACTACGGAGATGCGTGGAATCATGTCATCTGATACCAGAACACCGCGGGCCATCTTTTCTTCGATGTACTGGACTGCTTCTTGCACAGATCTCATCTCCGGCTGCGAGACATGCCCACGCATCTGGTCCTCAACAGCTGAAATGCGCGACGTGAGCTGGTCGGCAAGGACACCGAGCGAGTTCGGCAGGATTGTCTCCTCAATGTGAGACGTCCTTCTGCTCACCTGCTCTTCGACGGACTTGAGCTTGGGGAGGTCATCTTCTACCCTAGACATTCTCCTGTCCACATCCCTCGCCAGTTGTGGAAGGGAGTCATCTGCTACCTTGCTTATAGATATCTCCACTGCCTGCAAGCGCGGTAGCAGCCTGTCCTCAAGTATCGACAAATGCGACACCACCTGGTCGTCTATTGTGCGCGTGCTCATGTGGTTTTCGTAGTTCTTGAAGGAGTTCTCCTCCAAATGCTGAACGCGGGGAAGGATCCGCTCCTCAAGCCCAAGCAGCTTCTGCCCCAGATGATCTTCAGATTGACGGATCTTCGGCAGCAGCTGCGACTCCACAGACCTGAGCTTCGGTCCAACGCTGTCCTCAACTGCTTTGATCTTTGAGCGCACTGCCTCTTCATTCGCCTTCATAGCCGGTAGCTGCGACTCAAAGAAAAGCTTGATGCGCGGCACTTCTGTCTCAACTTCCTTGATGCGCGGCACAAGCCTCTCCTCGACGGACGTCACGCGCTGCAGCATCTGCTCTTCAACAGCCTTGATCCTCGGCACAATCTGGTCTTCCATTGCAGCAAGTCTCGGGAGCTGGTCTTCCATGTTCAGGATCTTGGGTATGTTGTTTTCTAAAGCGATGATCCTTGGCAGCAGTGTCTCCTCCACGGCCTTGACACGAGGCAGAAGACGGTCATCTACTGTACTCAGTTTTACAGTGTTTCTGTCAAGCTCTTCTACCCTCTTCTGCAGCTGGAAACATGTAGACAGAGAGGCGTCTAAGTTGTCTAGGCGTGCTGCAATCGTGGCAGCGTTGATCTTTGAGTTCGATGCCTGGTCAAGGCGCTGCGTCACTCTGCGCTCGACCTCACCAACCTGGCGCTCGACATCTTCGACCTTCGACGACAGAGGCTGCACGCCCTCCGAAACGTATCGTGTGACCTCCCGCTCCAGTTTGGCAACAGCGGTGGCTTCCTCAACAGTTTCCATTCTGGCTGAAAGAACGCTTAGCATCCCCTTTGTGTCAGCCAGATCGTCAAGCCTCCTTTTGATGTCCTGTTGCACGGGTGCCGACTCCAGTGCAACTAGCCTCTGTATGACAGACTTGTGTGCGGATTGCACCTCCGATATTTTCGAGGTCTGTACTTCGAACGTATCCAGGCGGCGCTTCATATTGGCGGCAGAGGCTGACATCTCCATCGAATCGAATCTTCCTGCGATGGTCGACGCGTTCGACTGGTTGTCCACAATCTCGTCGATCCTTCTGTTCAGGTTCCTCTCCAGCTCTGCAACCTTCGGGGCCGCTTCTATGCTTGCTACCCTGCTGGCTATGTCGCCAAGTTCTTTCCCTAAAGTCACTTTCACCTGCATTTCCTGCTCCATCTGTGCAATTCTGTTGTTCAACACCTGCAAGTCCTTAGGGGCCACTGTCTCTGCGGGGCGTGATGGTGGAGGCGGCGGCGGCTGCCACACGGAACTCATCTCTAACCCTTGCACCCGCTCCTCAAGGGTGGAGATGCTCTTGATTGCTTCAGGATTGCCAGTAACGGTCGCACACGCGCTCTTCTCTTGCAAGTCACAGACTGCCGATTCCAGTTCTGTCATTTTTTGAGTCTGCGTTCCCATCATGGAGCTCAGCTGGCTCTTGATCTGATTGGGCAACTGCAATTGCACTACGCTCTTCAACTGTGAAGGGAGCTGCGACTGCAAGTGCGTCTGGATCTGCGAAGGTAGCTGACTCCGCAGCTGGCTTTGCACGTTACTCTGCGCTTGCGACGCGACCTGGCTTTTGATCTGGCTCTGTAAATAACTCGTGACTTGAGAGAGCTGACTCTGGATGGCCTCAGGTATCTGTGACTGGAGCTGGGTTTCCACCTCCGTTTGGACGTGAGAAGGAAGTTGGGTCTGCAATTGGCTATGCACAGCCGACTGTACTTGCGTTGGGAGCTGGCTCTGCAACTCTGTCTGTACCTGAGTCTGCACAGTGCTCTCCATGCGGTCGGGGTCATGGAAACTACTTTCCTGCTGCTGCGGCTGGACAGGCTGACTATGCTCTGCACGTATTTGGCTCTTGATCTGTGAGGGGAGCTGGCTCTGCAATTGGCCGTGCACCAAACTTGCCACTTGCGTTGGTAGCTGGTTCTCAAGCTGCGTGTGTACCTGCGACGGCAGCTGACTCTGCAGCTGAAGTTTAACTTGACTCTGCACCTCCGCAGGCACTAAATTCTGAACTTGGCTTTTGACCTGCCCTGGTAACTGACTCTGTAACACCGAAATTTCCTCAGAAGGCAGCTGGCTCTGCTGCAGCTGGCTGACTTGACTCTGCAAGAGACCGAACTGCGAGATGCTCGGGTGCATGCTGACTGATTTCTGTACCAGGCCAGGTACTTCTAGCTCTACTTGGTTTTGCACTTGGCTTCTGATGACACTCTGGAGCTCTCCTTGGATCTGACCCTGAATCTGGCTAACATGCCCCTGGATAGCAGACTGGAGCTGACTTTGAACCTGACTCTGGATTTGACTGGGCAGCTTACTCTCCAAGTTTACCACCTGATTCTTGAGATCGCTAGTATCAGTTTCCTGGTGTGGTACACTGGCACGGCTCTGCATTGGTGTGAATTGCGCACTGGTGTATTTCTGCACTTGTGAAGGTATTTCAAGCAATATTTGTCCTTGGAGCTCGCCCTTAAGCTGGTTTTGAAGTTGGCCCTGTATTTCGCTTTTCAGCTTTGGCACCATGCTCTGCAGCTGACTCTGAATCTGGCTGGGGAGAGCACCCTGTACCTGACTCTGAATCTGTCCAGGCAACGTGTTTTGAAGTTGGTTGATCTGGCTTTGCATTTGACTCTCGCGATCGACGTTGCTAGGTGGGCTTTGCATGGCAATGTTAGGGTGGGTGTTCACCGACTTCATGACCTGAACAGGTACTTCCGACGCAACTTGCTGTTGTACCTGTTGCTGCACTTGCTCGCGGATTTCATGTTGAAGCTCATGTTGTAGCAGCCGCACTTGGGTTTGGACCTGAGAAGGAATGTCGTGCTGAATCTCGTTTTGAAGCTGCCTTACGTGACTTTGAACCTGAGAAGGAATCTCATGCTGAATTTCATTTTGAAGCTGCCGCACTTGGCTTTGAACTTGCGAGGGGATGGCTGTCTGGATAGTCTGCATTGTGCTCTGCAGCTGCTCCTCTGCCATGTTCATTGTTCGGCTTTGTGCTGGTGTAAGAGGTGAAGCAGGTGGGGCATGCATGCTCACAGACTTCTGCACATGGCTAGGTAATTCCAAGTTGATCTGGTCGCGGAGATCCGAACGCACATCGTTCTTCATCTGCCGCAGCTTGTCCTGCATCGAGAGCTCCAGCTGCTGGAACTTGTTCCTCATCTCTAGCTCGTCCTGCATCTTGCTTGTCTGTGGAACAAAACTCTGAAGCCCCATCTGCGAAACTGTGTGAATAGACCGCTCCATCTCAGTCATTCTGCTGTTCAGTTGGTTCTGCATCTCGTTCTTCAGTTGCTGCACCTCGCTCCTCATCTGCTGGAGCTGGCCGGGAATCTGCTGCTGTTTGTCGAGTTGACCCTGCATTATTTCCACCTGACCTTGCAGGCTACCCTCATTTGTCTGCCTGCTGGGCATGGGGCTAAACTCATGCAGTTCCATGTTCATGTTAGACTGCTGCATTTGTTGAGCAACTTCTGCTGTTATTTCGCTTCTCAGCTGGCTTTTGATATGTTCCACCTGGCCGGGAAGGGTAGACCCGATCTGTCGCTCGACTTCGCTGGTGACGTTTGCGCTTATCTGCTCTGCAACCTGCTGCCCGTCAAGAATGCTCTGGGTAGCGGTCACAGCAGCGGCCTCCAACTCCTGTTTGCTTGCAATACTCGAGTTGGGGGTGACGCCTGGGGACCTGCTCGGGTGGCTTGCCATCAGCATGCTAGGGTTGGCCGACAGTTGGTTGGTCACTTCATGTCTCACCATGGGGGGCACTTGGTTGTTGATTTCACTCTGGACTTTGCTCACTACCAACACAGGAATGTCTGAAGCTAGTACACCCTCGAGCTGGTTCTGAACCATTAAAGGTAACTGCGTGCTGATCTGCGACTTCACCTCCTGCGGCAGCGCAGTCGATATCCTATGTTCGATTTCATTCACAGACTGCTGGCTGGGCATGGTTGTAACAGAGGTCTGTATGCTCCTTAGCATTGCCGTGTTCCGACTTATCATTTCGACTTCTTGTTCCAGGTTTTTAATCTTTTCTATCTGGGGCTGAACGTGTTCGGAGACCACCTGTTCTACTGGCTTTTCGTCTCGGTTCGACGGCGAAGCAGCTTCGAGACCTGTAACGCAAAGATCGATCTTGTCTCGAAGGTCGTTGGTTTTCTTCAGCTCCTGTTCCATCACCATTTCAAGATTTGACAAGCGTTGGCTGATTGCAGCTTCCTTCTCACTCTCCTCGCTTTCTGGCCATGCTGCCGACCCGCGGATCTCAGCGGGATTGGTATCCCAACTAATAACTGACCCTTTCCTGCTTCGTGAAGGTTTCCCCACACTCCTGCTCTGGGTTGGGCTTTTACTGGGCTGGACGACAGGGTCGGCAGTCCTGCCCAGAGCTTCTTCAATCAGCCTGCTGACTTGCGACAGCATGTCATCCCTAAACCGGTCAAACAAATTACCTGCGGCCTCTTCAGCGCACACGACGGCCCGTGATACTTCCCTCTCTATCTTGTGGATCTGCCCCTTCAGTATCCCAATCTCTTCGTTCTTCTCTCTTGACCCAAACGTCATTGCCTCCACAGCATCGATCCGTGCATGTAGCAATGCGATATCCCCATGGTCGTCATGCCTCACGAGCGGCTCCCGCTTTCTCACGGGTGATATGTTCCGCAAGCTTCCTGCTCCAGATATTGACCCCCCTTGCCTGCTGGCCCATATATCGATCGCCTTCATCCTCCCGGTACTCCCGGGTACAGAACCAGGTCCCTGACCACCCGTCCCCATCCCCCATCGTTCCATTTATCCGGCCTCCTGTGGTGAGTTGGTAAAGGTAGATATGTGATATGCTGCTGGATAAATAAAAGCTCTTACAACAGTACACTATCCTATGTTTCATTGTGTTTCCGCTTAGGGGCCTCCCATGACCATTTTTGACGTACGCATTCGCCCGTTGTATCCCACTTGAAATGCCGCTGTTCCGAGTCGCCGAGTGCCCTGACCTTCTCTTGGAATTCGTCATACTGCGTCTGGTTGAGGATGGCCCGGAACCTCACGTCCATCCCGCTGCCCTTTATATAGGGAAGCCTGTCGGGCTGCATTCTTGAGGGGAACACCATGTCGACCTCGCCCCAATCCTCCCAGTTGACCTTGTCCAAGAAGAAGGTCGCAGGGCACACTCTTGAAGCATCGACACGGTAGACGTTCCCAAATATGATATGTGTGTCGATGTGGTTGTGGACACCGGGGTGAGAACACTTGGGGCACTTCAGCCATAAAGTGTGCGCCCACTCAGAGCTGTTGTCTGACGCGATGTATATGGTGCCCTTTCGCTTCAACAATGAGGCTGCGACGGCGCGGATCTCCTTCTTGATAAGTGTGCGCATTTGTTTCAGCTTGTCCTTTGGATGCCTTGGAGTGAACTCCTTGAACGCCGTCGTCGTCATAAGCCGCTCGCGGAACTCGGCAACATTGATGGTGATGTTTCTGCTCAACGAACCATCCATGCAATACTTGCTAATCGCGTCATCAAGAAGGTCGTAACACCACTGAACGGCGAAGGGGTCTTTGAGATAGCTTTCCCTCGCATTCGAGTAGGATGCCATGGCCTTGCCCTGAAGTGCACTGTCCATCGCTGCTTTTGTCATACAACCACCGTTTTTGTGCAGTTCGCTGTTCCAGTCCATGCACACCAACGCACGATGGGCTTCTTGTAGAGATTTGTCGAACAGCAATGCAACACTAGGGGGGTTCGGGTCGCTGAACAGGGGGATCTGCACGGTCACTGAGTATTCGTTTGACGCTTTGTTGGGGTCGTTGAGCATCCTCTTAGTGAAGACGGATGTAAATGATTCCTCCGGGTTCTTTGTATCAATGCGTCTGCTGTTAAGGTTGGTGACACGGGAACCTGAACACAGCATTGTGCAGTCACCGTCAGCAGAAGGGACTTGTTGTTGGAGCTTCACAAGCGCACAACCTTCCTCGAGCTCGCTGACGACAACACCAGTGTGCTTGACGAAGTGCATTTCTATGCCAAGGTTGCATGTTAAAGGTATTTTAGGTATCAACACCTCGGACGCATAGAAAGTTAAGCGAACATCGATCGGCACAAGTGCAACCACAGCCCTCATGAGGTCGTTGATATGCGGCTCAACAAGCCCACCGCATGCAACCTCTTTCCCTTGGTATCCGAGCGTGTATAAGATCGGCCTTGCCTTGATGAACTGTTCTGTGTTTACGCCCATTTCCTCTAATTTGTCCTTCACCAAGCTCCCAGTTGACCCGAATCGTACAGTGCCCCTCCCGTCATACAGAGGCACGATCCCAAGCTTCTTTCGTGTTTCCGTGAAGCGTACAGATATCTGTTGCGGTGCTTTCCCCCGCCCTTTTATCTTCTCATACCGAAATACAGTATCTGTGGTCCAATGCAATGCTTTTGCATTCTAACTCCTTTCTGATTGCAACAGGCAGCTCGCCTGCCATTGTTAATATCTGGAAGATTGAGTTTAAAAAAAAAAAAAGAGTAGAAGGGGGGGAAAAACGCATGGAAACAAAAAAAAAAAAGAAAAAACTCTGTTCGGACTTTTTTTAAGGGATGATTCCCCCTCCCTCTCTCCCCTTTCTTGTCTACCGCGAGAAGGCGTGCAACGGCTTCTGTCTCTCTTTCCCCCCGTCTTTACCTTCTCCAAAGCGAGCGTTACGGGAACGCTGCACCTGCTGTTGTACCTCATTGGTGACTTTGCTGAGGAAGGTTTCCTGTGGTGATAAAATATAGTGATACTGTTTTATACCGCAGGTGGAGCAGCTTGCTCTGTGATGTAGGTGTCTTGTTGGGACGTTGCTGCAGGCAGTTCGACAGCTGCCTCTGAGGGCGTCATGGCTAACGGGTCTTCCGAAGCTTCCTCCCATGTGGCCTCAGGAGTGTCTGACGAACTGGGTTCTTCCACGGGGTAGGAGGCAGGACCCCAATGGATGTCACGGGAGAGCTGCTGTTGCGATGTGATATTACGCTGTTTGCCAGCTGCAAAGGCGACAAAAGTAGAGTCGTCTTCCAAGGATGGCTGTTCATAGTCGTCTGCGCCCTGATGCCCGCAGCTGCTGTCCTTCACTTCTTGTACTGCGTTTCGTATCCGCTGTTCGATCGACATTTCCATCGTTTTCACCTCTGTCACCGCATCTGCCGTCAACGCGTTCTCCCTGCTGTCACCGCCGGTCACCATCATCACCTCTTCTTCACGTTCACCAAGAAGCTTTCTCTCCTCGCTTACATACTTCTTGTCTCCCCTGTGCCAGTCCAGCTCATCCTCTTTTAGAATAAACTCATCACGCTTCTCTTCTATCATTTTCACCTCCTCCGCGCTGACCGCCTTCTTCAGCTCTTCTTCCAACAGCATCAAATAATTCTTCCTCCTCAGATCTCGCTGCACGACGTACTCTTCCTCTCCAAAGAAATTGTCCATCCCCATTGAATCCATCTCTGAAACTGTCATCTCCGCTTTTCGTTCCACGGGTTCACTCGTTTCGTCCGGTGCGCCTATAAGATACTCTGCTCCTGCTTCTGTTCTGTCCTCCAGGAGACCCCACCCTCTACCGGGCAGGACACGGGGAGAAATGTAATTTTTGAACCCCTTGACACCATCAACAGGCGGCTCAAGACCGTGTGCTTTCCAGTATCCCTCTGCAGACCCATACTTCAATATCCACCCCGGTGTGTTCTCTTCCGAGTCGTCGTCCTTGTTGTAGCCGGAGAATAAAGGCAGAGAAGGGATGTTGAGGCCGCTGTCTGCAGGAAGTTCCCCGTAGGGGTTGGTGCGGTCTCTTGAGACGGGCACACGAGGCGCATCAGGGTGAGGAAGCTGAGGAGGCGAGTAGTCCACGGGAAGGGGCACGTTGAACTTGATGTCGATGTACTCACGCGCTCTGCTAGTAGTGGTAGGCGATGGCAGGAAGTCAGGTGCGATATACCGCTTCGGGATCACTTCGTTGGTAGTGCCTGAGTGCCACACAGGGAGCTTCACAGTCTCGCCGGAGAGAAGACCCTTGCCACGGAGGTAGTTAGACGAAGGGTGCTGCGGCCACCTCCACTTTTCCTCTATGCGCAACAGAAATTCGCGTATTGTTGTAGCGCCCACAACTACAACACATCCAGAATGTTCCGCATGCTCATCAACCGTGGCAGTGACCATCCCCACTACCCTGCCGTCACGAAGCACGGGCCCCCCGCATGCACCCTCGGGCAACGGTTTCTCTGGCTCAATGACAATCAGCTTATCTGAACTTCCATTAATATCCGTAACCACCTTCTTCACAGTGCACCGTGTCACTGAAGGGTGCATGACGGCGGTGAGTTCCAAAGTGTCATCTGCGGAGTGCCCGTGTACCATCACACGTTCACCCACTTGCAATGGTCTATTGTCAAAGGCAAGCAGTTGGAAGTGGAATGGGTGGAGCTTCTCTTCTTCGTATTCACTGTAGTCGAACTCCCTAACTCCCAACACGGGCTCCTCAATCTGATGAGTGAAGACCTGCTCCAAGGTTTCTTCCGTGTCAGCAACAGACGGGTGTAGAACACACACATCGAGATGCCGTGTTTCGTGAGCGTAAGTGAGGTCAGGGACGGTCTTCAGGGAATGGTGAGAAGGATGCCCTGTTGGGGTTGCCGTGTAGAGAGTGCTTGCAACGTCGTGTTCACCACGGTATTTTAGGAATTCGGTGGGCGAGCCTGTTTGCTGGCTGTACAGATCGGGGTACCAGAAAGGGTGGATCATGTGATTCACTGTGACGACGTGATATAAAGGCGTCCCTGGCAGATGCCGTCCAATGTGCGGCACAGCAAACCAAGACGCTCTGCTCTGCAGCCCGTCATTGAGCTCCCACGGGAGCTTTGCTCTGGCCTCGAGGTATCCTGCGTAGTGCTTCCACCTTTTTTTGTATCCCGTGATCGGCTTTCTGAGTGTCGTATTGCGCACATACTGTACACTTTCTGCGTACTGCGTGAGTTCGCCGGAACTCACACGAACCGGCACACATTGCCGCACCAGACTCCTTCCCAACATATTCGACCTGCCAGTAGGCTAGCTAGTAGAAAACAAAAACTAAACTACACCACTACTCACTTTCCTTCTTGATGAATGATGCAACGAAGAACCCCGTATCCGGAGAGTCGGTTGTTGGAGTGAAGCGAATAACATTCTTGCACGCTTCGCTGTTTAACCCAACGCCCTCCAGTCCTGTATAAGATTGTAATAGGGGGAGGGGGTACAACATACCAGGCTGTCCCAGGTTGTAGTATTGCTCTGTTTTGTCTGTCTTCTCTTCCAAGACCACCTTCCCTGCGTACTGGTTGAGGAACCACGCCACGTTACTTTCGTTCTCCAGCGGGCAGATCGTGCATGTGCTGTACACGATCCTGGCACCGGGCTTTGCTAAAGAGAAGGCCACCGCCATCAACCTTCGCTGGTAGTCTGCGAACTGCTCCAACGATTTCATATCAACGTCATGGCACAGCTTGGGCCGCAGCCTGCGTGGTGTTAAACAGGGCACGGAGTAATATCATACCCAAGGCCGCTGCACGGCGGGTCCAGCATCACTCTGTCGAAGCTTTGCTCCTTCCACTTCTTGGCAGCTTTGGTGGCATCGTGCTTCACCGCTTCGACAATGGTCATCTATGGAGTTGGGTTTGAACAGCAGCATACCTCCGCTCTGGACACGAGCTGCTTCAAGTCTTCGAGTCTTTTTGCGCTCCTGTCCAGCGCGACAACAGAACCGGAATTTTCCATCAGGTCGGCGACGTGAATGGTCTTTCCACCGGGCGCAGCGCACATGTCGATCACACGCATGCCTGGCTTCGGGTCAAGAAGGATAGGAGGCAACATTGAGGGAATGTTTTGGAGCATGGCTGTGGTGCTGCACACACCGCCCATTGGGGGATGGTCCACCAGTCTGTGAGTGATTCTTATGGCTGTCCCTGAAGCGTTCGGCTTGATGATATCCGCACGGGGCATGGTCGAGACACCCACTGCGATCAAGACAAAAGCGTCCTCGCTTGCGACGCAAAGGTCCCTGTCGATCATCTCGCCCTTCAGGGGGATCGTTGCCTTGGTCCTCGGGATCATAACGTTCAACTGCATGTCAACATCAAATTTCGTTGTGCTTCCCAACACACCAGGGGCGAAGATGTCAGCGCCTCTCAGGATGGCCTCCCCGCACCTTGTGTCGACCACAACGGTGTTCACGCACTTCGGCAGCTCTTCCTTCTTGCCGGGGCTAATGACGATACAGTTCTTCACGAACGGGTGCACGTCTACCTTGCGTGCACCCACCACGTTCTGCACTTCCTTTAACATTTGTACCATGTCGTCTGTTGACCGAAAGGTCCTCAGTGTCGTCACGTTCGGTGGCATCCTCATCGTGATGCTTAGCGCCTTCAGCACATCCTCGCCATACCACTTCACGAACTGCTCGTGCACCTCGTCATTGGTAAATAGACGCTCTGCCGTCGCCCATTTTACGAAGTCCATCACCCTCCTGGTCTGCCTCTTGGGTAATGGAAACACAATAAAAGCTATCACTCCTTCCATGGCGCAGGCTGTATCCTGTACGCCGTTTCTATCTTGCAAACCACCGCAACCATCGTGTCAGTTGTCACATCAAACACCTCCCACCATGGTGCCTCGTCCGGGTACTGTTTGCCTGCCTTGCGCAGAGCAAGGTAGACGCACCCTGTGGCTATTTCATGTGGGTAAAAGTGGACGCAGGCATCCGTGCGGAGGGAGTCAGTGAGGTACCCCCAGGCATGCTGAAGGATGGCGACCTCCTCTTTCAGCACCTCATCGAGGTAGAATACTATGTATTTATAAGGGTCTTCCACTTCCATGTGGAAGCCGAGGTAACGGAGGAGCCGTCGCTCTTCTGCCACAGCTGCCTTCTTGAAGTCGTTGCAGTATTCTGCGGCAGCGCCTGTTCCGTGTGCTTTCAAGGCTTGGAGAATGCTAGCTACCTCAAGAGGCTTCTTCTCCCTGTCGTCCAGCTTTGAGGCCAATAATACTACAGCAGCCACCACACCGTCTGCGTCCACGTTCCGCAGCGATGTGACCCACAAATACCTGTGAAGCAGCACTATTGCCCGTGCTATCGTCACCTGAGGCAGCTCCATTACCACTCCAACCTCTTGCACCAACACGGCACAGTGCGCCCTTGCAGCCATTTCCGCTTCCTCACTGATCCCATCTTTCACACTTGGTGAAATTGAGTCCTCATCCAATTTGTACCGAACAGCTTCCATGCTGGTTATCTCAAGGGTACTGTGGCAATGTGGACTTCGCTTGAATCGAATCGCAAATCGGGAAAGTTAATAAAAAATTTCTTTGCTTATTTCCAAAAACGCCAAAAAAAGGGGGGGTATAAGGGGTGTTACTTAAGAGGGACAAGGGACACACGGAAGTATATCTCTAGTGCCCTTGGACGAAGGGGTGGTCTATTGGGTAAGCGTTTTCTCGCATCCATGTTGAGCTGCTGAACACCGCATTGTGGCCAATGACTACACCTGGAATGTATCGATCTTTGAAAGCTGTTGCCACGTATTCTTCACCAATGATGGAAAACTCGAAGCGGGTTTTTGCGCTGCTGCTGAAGCTGAATACCCCTGAAGTTGAGCTTGAAGGAAAAGCGAGGGGCGTAGCTTCTCGTGAAGCTGTGCTGAAGGCGATGCCTTCAGACGCCATGTCGCCAACGTACACACAGTCGTATTCTGACCTCAAGATACCTACGTTGCACACTTTCCGCAGGCCTATCCTCTCACGTGAGATGCCGATAGCTGCAATTATATGGTTCGTCACCTCGGCCACTAAGGTTCCCATCAAGATCGTCGGTCTGTCCATGTCCACCAGATCTACGTAGTTCACCCCTTGAAGACATAGTCCCGCCACAAAGAGGTCCCCCGCCTTCGACCGATCAGACACGCACCCATCCGACGTGCACTCCAACCCCTCACCGCACATACACCTCGACCCCACAGCACTGCTCCCCCAAAACCTGCAGTATTCCGCTTCGTGCTGCAAGGTTTCGTTGCACTTCCTAGCCTTCTTGATACATCTTCCGTGCCTGCTGCATGTATACCCGACTACGCATGTGCAGTACCCGTTGTCTTTAACAGAGTAAGGGGTGCACGTGCTAGATCCAGAAGTTTTCATTACACCGCAGAAATGGATGCTGCGGTCAACAAACGAGCAGAGCAGGCTTTCATGACTGACGTAGTCGCTGTTCACCTGTGGCTTTGTTGACAGCCCTGTCTGGATAACCTGGAAGGTGCCGTCAGCAAGCGCCTTCCCAATGCGGATCTCCCTTTTGACGTGGTGGTTGTCGATCAACGTCGCGCTCGTCCCGGTGTGCGAGGGGACCGTGTGCTCTTGCGTGTAAGCTACGCCACTCAGGTCGGGTGTTCCGGCAGCTTGCACTGTCCGTGCCCACAAATGCACTGCTAAGTATGCATTCTCCGCCTTCTCAGACGCGTGAAGCCCCTTTAAGGACTCGAAGGCCTGCGTCGTTGTGAAGTCATTGTTCAGTGTTGCCCCCGACCCGTAGTACGCATCCCTGAAAACATTGTTTCCAGAATTGCTCAGCGAATCAAAATATGACGCCACCGTGTAGTGTCCAACTACATACGAGGCACCGATATATGCAATGTCATCCTCGTAGACCCGCGTGCTTAGGATCCGGTACTTGCCACCTTGTTCAAACTTTGAAATTCCCTCGAACAGCCCCTTACTGGCAGTCGGGTTTAAGAAGTTCAGTAATACCCCCCCGTTGGGCATCACGAGCTGTATGGTCTCGGTGACCTCTGTCTGGATCATAGCAGCTGTGGAGCTGTCCTCCAACACCGCAAAACCCTTCAATTTTGACAGGAGCACTTTGCTGCTCAACTCATGCAGCGTATCTGAGTACGTATCGCTTCCTTTCACAATGAAGAAACTCTCCCCAATCACATTCGAGGCCCATGTCAAGGCAGGGTACAAGAACTGGTTAGGCAGGTTGCCAGTTGAGAAGAGTGCTTCGTCGCAAATCTGACCCTGGTAACTGCTAGGAAACCAGAAGGGTATCTGCCTAGCCTTTGCAACTTTAAGCACCGCTTCCTGACATTGCGTTGAAGAGCATCCAACGATGGCCGCCACGTCGTCAACGGAGATAAGCTTCTCCGCTTGTTCTGCAAAGGTTGCAACAGACGACGCGCCATCAGCGACCACAGCAGTGACAGTCTTCCCTGTGATCCCACCAGCCGCGTTTAGTTCGCCTACAGCCATCATCTCCGCCTTGAGCATTGTGGTCTCGAACTGGTTTTCATTCCCCGTCACGGAGTGAAGCAAGCCCAGCTTGATGATCCCGGCTCCATTGTTGGAGGGCGACGGCGACTCTCTCAACACCGTTGTGCACTGGCCCTCAAACAAGAAGGTGTTATCCTGACACTTCCTACAAATACATATCCCGTTCTCAGGTGCGGTGTAGAGATAGATCTCGCATCTTGGTATTACGTCTCCACCGCACTCCGATAAGACACACTGGTTGTCTTGCCCACAGGAATACATTGCCTTGCACTGGCACTTTCCGTCGACTTCGTGCAACCATTCCGGGCACTGCTGGTAGCTTTCTGTAATTGTATCACCGCAGTTCACGATCTCACGTTTGCACGTCATGTCAGGGTAGCACTTGAGATGGCTGAGACACCTGCATGTACCATCGATGTTCTGCATGTCTTGTGCGCATTGCTCTGAAGCTGGGTCCACAGCCATGTCACATTGTTTCACCGCTTTCGAAACGCAAGTGCCTTCAGTGCAGTGGTACAAAGGCGAACAGGTACACATTCCATCCGCGATGACGGTATGAGGAGGACACTGAAATAGGTTAGTACTGGCTTCGTTGCACTTCAACCGCGGGTGGCACTTGTTGCCATAAAGTACGAACGTAGGGTGACATGCAGCACAGGTGCAGCTCCCACCAATCTCCTTTTCATTGGTGTATATGTCACAACCGTAGATGCTGTGCTGGCATCGCGTAGATCTGCATGTGCCCCCAGTTTCACACGTGTGTCCTGAACGGCAGGTACACACACTGTTCACAATGTCTGCATATGGGACGCACGTCTGGTAAGGGAGGTTGGCGACGGAGCGGCAGCCTAGGACCTCTTTAATGCACCTGTTACTTTCGCATTTCCAATTTTGGTGGCACACACACGCGCCTGTGTGGTTTGCGTGTTCTGGCAAGGCACGTTCAACAGGATTATCTGCTTGATCCGAGCATGCTTGTGTTCCTGGATCACTGATTGCATTCCCACACCAAACATCGTCGCAGCAAGAAGTACTGTTGGCCCCATGACACGGCACCATTTGTGCTGGACAGTTGCTGCAGTAGCAGTTCGGCATGCTCCCCGCCACACTCCTGCACAGCCTTCCTGCTGCCGCCATGCTGCACGGTATCGGATCGCAGCTCGTACCATCAACACCCACCTGGTAGTGGTCAACGCAGGCAGTGCACTTGCACACAGCAACGCCTTCAACCATCACTTCATCCACCACTGCGCAACTTGGTATTGACTGCAACACACACCCGTTGAACCCAAGCACAGCTGCAAAGTACACGGCTAACATTGTACCTAAATTGAGACTAAAGGAGTAAGACGTTATGTTATGGAAATGCGGAGTGAAACTGGTGCCTTGTGAATGCAGAGTGAAACGTTTCGTGACTCTCCGAGAAGCTAATCACGGGAGGGAGGAAGGTAGAATATCACACACTCTCGTTGGAGTTTTGTCCATGGGGAAGCATGTGATGGTTGCCGGGGCCAGGCGGGTATTGCCCCTGTGGGGGATACTGGCCTGGAGCGCCTTGAGGTGGGTACTGCCCGTGTGGGGGGTGTTGACCCTGTGGAGGGCCTTGGGGAGGGTACTGTCCCTGTGGAGGGCCTTGAGGTGGGTACTGTCCGTGTGGGGGATATTGACCCTGTGGAGGGCCTTGAGCTGGGTACTGCCCATGTGGGGGGTGTTGTCCCTGAGGAGGGCCTTGGGGAGGGTACTGCCCTTGTGGAGGGCCTTGAGGCGGGTACTGCCCTTGGGGAGGGAACTGGTTTGGGGCTCCTTGTGGAGGCGGGAATGCACCTTGCTGCGCGTAGGGTGCGGCTATACCCTGGAGGAAAACCGGGACGGGAGGCTGGTAGTCATATGCCGGGGGAGCATCACGGGGAGCGGCACGGGATTTAGAGACAGGGCCGAAGAAGGAGAAGACGGCATTGAGATCTACTGGCTTGGTCGAGGACAACTGCGGGATCTGAGTGTACCTCTTTTTCTTTAGGTCCTGGCGCATCTGCTCCAGGAGGTCGACAAAGCGAAGGTTACTCTGCCCCAGCAGAACTGCGGAGAACGAGTTTGTGCAGGCACCCCCTGCGCCTTGCGGGCCAGACACATCGGCACTGGTCTGCGAATCGGCACATCCCGAGAACATGATAACGTCAGCACCCTGTCCATCACTGTTCCCAGCCATGGAGTGGTGCGTGAGGGGGGCATCGTCATCGTCATCATCGTCGTCATCATAGTACTTGTTTTTCTTGTCCTTTTTGTCCTTCTTCTCCTTTTTCTCTTTCTTTTCTTTTTTTCCCTTCTTTTCTTTTTTGGCTTTCTTCTCCTTTTTCATTTTTTTTCCACGGCCGATCCCGTACATGGCCATCGATCCGGGGTCCGAAAGCGCACTTCTCATGGAGCCTCCGTCGGCTTTGAACTCGAAGGGGAGGTCCATTGCTGTGCCGCTGTGGCAGCAGTCCATGATGGCGGTCATGCGGACGCCTGAAGGGAGGGGGGTCACGAGGAGCTTGTAGATTTCGTCATCAGTGATTTGTCCTGCGGATGCATAGTCAACAGGGCAGATTGTCTCGTCGTAGCCGTCTTGCTCATCACCATCATGGTCTCGCTGCTGACCGCCGTGGCCAGAGTAGTGAAGGAACAATGTATCACCTGGCCTGTTGTTGGAAGAAAGCCACTTAAAGCTCTGCAAGATTTCCTTCTTCGTGGGGTGTTTCGCCCCTCTGAATTCTCCCTTTTGTTCGTCCACCAGAACCACCTCTTGGTAGGACCCATTACTTATCCCCTTTGCCTTGAGCACTTTCTGGATTGTCTTTACATCGTTAACACACCCCCTCAACTGCCCGTTTTGTCCAACATAGTTTATCCCGATAAACAACGCTTTCACATTTCCTGTCGCCCTCTCTCCATAGCCCTGCCCTGGAGCCCCGTTGTTCGAGTAGCCTCCTCTGTGGGGCTGCATGTATTTGTTGTTATATTTTTTACGTTTCTGAATGGGGGGGGTGGGGGATAAACGAGCCAAAAAAAAAAAAAAAAAAAAAAAAAACAGAAAGAGAAAGAGAATGAAAATAAGAAAGAGAAAAAAAAAAAAGAAAAGAAAAGAAAAGAAAAGAAAAAAAGATAAAGGAAGTTCCATGTTTTGGAATGTCTCCAGGTATCTACCCCATTCCCCCCTTTGGCTCACCGCCGGGATTCTTTCCAGCGGAGGTCGTAGAACTTTCGTGTCTTTTTCGGCACCATTGCTAGGTCACCCTTCTTCCCCGTGATTGCCTCGACCTTCGGCGTGCTCTTGAAGGTAGTACGGATTCTATAGAGGTGACTGTCGTCTTCCTCAGTCCGTCGTACCACTTCAGCTTTTTGAGCACTGGGTTTGCAAATAAAAGACAAAAGGTGGGGGGAGAGGGAGAAGGTATGTGCTGTCGCCCCCATTTCACCCTTCACTTCCCCCTTTGTTATGGTATGTTGGTACTCCCTTTAAGGGGGAAGGGGGTAAAGAGGAGAATGGAGTTGTGACAAGCAACGTGAAAGGGGGGGGGGGGTAAATTAGACATTTTCTTAGGTTCGTGTTTTCTCACTTTTCACCAGTCCTGCGGTTTCACCTCACAAAAAAAAAAAAAAGAGAGACTATTTAAGGGTGCCTGCAGTAGTGGCAGGGCGCCCTGCACAAGTATCGTCTACTTGATTACAGGGGGCGCACCTCGGCCTAGTTGTAGCTTCTTCTGCGTTCCGCGTCGTGTCCTTAATGCGTGCGGTGTGCAACTCAACCCCAGCCATGGTGCCCCTGGTAACCAAGATTCTGAGCCCGTGCAGTTTGCTGCCTGTTCGTCACCCTGAGCATCTGCGATACGTTCTTCACTCGGGCGCTACCGGTGATGACCGACGTGGAGGTCAACAGCTAACAACACATCTGATGTGCTTCTTTATATTTCCATATTTCTGTGTTATCCTCACCACCCAAAAAAGGAAATAGAAACAAAGATTTCTGAGAGGACGTTGGAGTGGGTAAGTAAAAAGGTGGGCCTCACTTCTCTTTTTCTTTCTTTTCTTTTTTTTTAAAAACTCCCGGATAAACTTTTTTTTTGGGGGGGGGAAGAAAAAGGAAGCGTATTAACGGTTAATTCCGGGGGAAGGGGAAGAAGGCCGAACCATGGATAAAGAAGAAAAAAAAAAAAAAGGAAACCACCTACATCAACACCTGGGCGATCGTGTCTCGTGACACGAGCATGGTCCTTGCCAAGCCTGCAAACACTGCAGGGGGGAGTAGGACTTTCAACGTTCAAGGACTTTCAACTAGATCTTTTTTTTTTTTTCTCCTCTTTTCTTTTTTCTCCTTTTTCCGATGTGACTTTTCTTTTTTTTTTTTTCTCCTTTTACAGTAAAACAGAAACAAAGAAAACTGAACAGGCGATACCTAACATAACTTTTGAAAAACAAATATATATATCACACATAAAGAAAAGGGAGCAAAAATCTTTTTTCTTCTTTTTTTTCTTTTCTTTCTCGTATTTTTTTTTCCTTCATAACGTTTGTACAGCTTCCAACCCACCGGAGTCTTCCTTCAAATTCTCGCCTGACCCGGACCGGAAAAACGCAAACCGGAGTTTCTCTGTGATCCGGTGGGTTAAGGTGGGTATTGGCGGCGACCTGCTTTTTTTTTTTTTTTTTTTTTAAATCCAAACCTATCAACATTTTCTTGCATCATGGCAGCAGGTAACCTCACAGGCCTGTCATAACCACGACCTTTGCCCTCCACAGAGTCTCTGCCAAAACCGGTGCACCCAAGTGTCGGCGCCGTAGGAGTTGTAGGCAAGGCATACTTCCTATTTCCAATATCATGATGCTCATAGTACACCAGAGCTCTGAAGGGATCAACAACATCGTGCCCGGGGTGGTTGTAAGGGGTGATTCTCTTTGAAGGATTATGCGTGTTTTTACTGTTTCTTTTCAACGCTTCCTGCACAGCACGCGCTTTGATAAAATTGTCGGGGTCGGAGTCCGATAGAACACCGTCGTTGTTCACCATCTTGCTCTTCTTTTTCAAAATTTCAGGATCGGCCACAATCGGGATCAACGGCGGGTTCTGATTCCGTATCAGCGTGAAGTTAACAGATTTGAACCATTTGTGAGCTTTTATTTCGGCGGCATCGGATGTCGATCCAAGCCGAAGTTTTGCGGTTGGGTTCAGAAGGCCCTTTATAAGCGCTTTGCAAGAGTCTGATACAACAGGTCTTGAAGGGAAGTGAAGCGGCCCGCTAGCTTGCGTTATTTTCTTAAACGTATCGTCTTGAGTTGTTCCTTTAAAGGGTGTTGTACCATATAACATTTCGTAGATTAGAATGCCGAAACCCCACCAGTCGACGGCGAAGTTGTGTCCTACATCTTTTATAACCTCCGGAGCGATGTACTCTGCGGTGCCCACGAAGGACGAGAAATTTTCATCGGAAGGGGGAGTTGTTGCTACTTGGCTTCCCTTCATTTTCGCGGTGGCTTTGGACACAACAATTTTTGGTTCTGAGGTTGTTTTTTTCGAGAGGTCGAAGTCCGTGAGCATTAGGTGCCCCTCACAGTTCATTAAAATATTCTCTGGTTTCATATCCCGGTATACAAATCCGTTGAGGTGCAGGTATTCCAAGGCAAGAAGAACTTCCGCAGCGTAGAATCTGGCAGCGTCCTCTGTTAGTTTGCTGCCTTTTTGTTTTTGCAGGAACCTGAAGAATTCCCCTCCAGGACAGTACTCCATTACGAAATACAGTTTTGTGCAGCTTTGAAAGCACCAATACAGCCTGGCCATGAACGGGTGATCGTGGCCGCATAACACCTCCCATTCCGTTGTCAGGCGGTGTAGTTTCTTTCTGCGCAGTATCTCTTCCTTTTGTATCACCTTCATTGCGTAGAAGCCCCCCATCTCCCTGTGCTCTACCAAATAGACGTGACCGACATCACCCTTTCCAAGGAGGTGAATCACGCGGAAATCTGTTGCCTTTGCCTGTGTACGTTTTTTCTCCATTTTTTTTTTCCCCTCCCTCTCTTCTTCTTCTTCTTTTTTATTTATTTATTTCTTTTTTATCGCATCACGATTTCTTTTTTTTTTTTTTTTTTTTTGCTGAGGGGGGGTTTTTTTTTTCCTTTTCTGGGAAATAATAATTTTAAAAAAAAAAATGCGGCGAGCCATGCGAGACGCGGGGGGTGGGGGTGGGTGGTACGATGGTGGAAAACATTAGGGAAAGAAAAAAAAAGGGGGGGGAGAGAAAAGAAATGAACGGACAAAATAATTCTTAAAAAAAAAGGAGATAAAAAAAAGAACTCAAAGTACAGGACAAGCCCCCCGCTAGAGGACCGCCCTATGGGTGGGGGGGGTCTAAAGTAAAGAAAAAAAAGATGAATCCAGATTTTAAGTGTATGCCTTTGCCCCACACTCCACCCCCCCCCCCCCCGATCTTAGTGCGACCATCACAGTTGGCCAAGTGTTCCTTAAGTACACTGGGGTGGGGGTGTCTGAGATAAACGACACATTGGAGTGAGCTTCTAACCCCTATGCGGCCCCACCTCTCAGTCATGGCGTAGTGCCGAAGCCACACAATCCATGTTACCACAGTTTAGAGAGGTTAGATTGTGCCTAGGTGGCAGCCGGTCAAGGTTTGTCTTATTTTTGCATTTGTTCATTTTTTTTACAACAGGCTACCCCCCCCCCCCCCCCCCCCCACTTAACAAAAATAACTTTGCCCCCTCCCTTTCTTTTTTATGACTACAAAAAAAAAGTGTTATTGAAGATAAACCTGCAGGATGTGACAGGATCGCATGAAAATGGACAACAAAGGTGTTTTTTTTTTTATTTTTCTGGTCCCTCCTCCTTTTTTTTTTTTATTATCCTTCATAAAAGTTTATAAAAAAAAAAAAAGATAAATTGTTAGATAGGACGGTACCACCACCCATTCCTCTCTCTCTTTCTCTCTCTCCCCCCTTTTTTTTTTCCACACTTCCCATTTGACCACCAATTTCTTTTCTTTTTTTTTATATTTATATTTTTGGGAATCGAAATTCCCTACACCTCCTTACACCAACGCGAAGAAGTTATTAAGGGCAGTAATAGTCTGTGTGTGGATTTCTTCCCCCCCCCCTCTCGGGCAACTTCCCATACCTGCATAAGGACAACCGCAACACCGATTCTCAAGCACACAACGCTACAAGACATTGTAATAATCGTGCTGAAGAACGGCGTCACAACAGAAGTTTCGGCAGCCTTCTCGGTGGCTTCGGGGAGCAGCGTCAACACAATGGGGAGTTTCACAAGCCCGGACTTCTTACAACACCTGAATAAAAGGTACACGCTGAGCAAGATGTCAACCGCAGTAAACCAATCCCCGGCTTTGATGAAATCCATAAACAGAAAAAGCTCACAGGTCAAAACTGCAACGTAGTGGTCAGATGTGACGCACCACACCTTCACGAGAACCCACAATACAAATTCAAACGACTTAGAAATTTCCAAAAGATTGAGCGGTTTTCCGTAGGGAAGCAGCCTGACGGTACTCATGACTGCAGCTAACGTTGCCACCATAAACAGATACAGTAAAACCGACACAGCACGAACATCTGAGCTGTCGTCTCTTTGCAACAGGGCATGGCTGTTCGTCTCCGGAACCTCGGCTTTCCTAATTTGCTTTAATCGCTTCCGGTCGTCGATAGGAGCTTCTACATGTACCGCGGGCGTTACAACTTTCATGAAACGAAGAACATTAATAGGGATAACAGAGTAATCTGTCTGAAGCTCTGTTGGGAGCAGCGACGTATCGTGTCGTACAAAGGAAAATATCGTTGCAAAGTCGCGCGGGTCCCAGAACGCCGGTGTGCACGCAGCGGATACCCCGGAACTGTTTAGTTTCATTGCTGTGGCGTATTTCAAGCATGAGGCACCGGCTTCTTCTAACGCCGTTTTTACGATTTGAAACGAATCGTCGATGATACATGTTACAAGCCCGCATTCGTCAGCGTCGAAGGCGTCCGTTGCAGCCATCGTGATGACCTCTTTGAGGAGGTTCTGGTCGCCGGAACAATTGCAGCAAAACAAAATCTGATACTTAATCTTCGCCTTCCCCCCCACAACGAACATCGGCGCTGTAAGATTCTGATCCCACCTCGACACCGTAGCCCACTCCTCATCCGATCTCATAATAATTGTATCCACATACGACGCGTTTCCAGCTATCTCTGTTAAATCCTCAGGACACAACATTTGGTTCTTGAAGATCTCATTCATGAACGGGATGATGGCGGGGTCGGACTTCATGCGTACGATTTTCAAAGACCCGTGCTTAGGGTACACCTTTGTCCCTAGGTCTTTCTGGATAGACCCGCTCCACGTGTACATCCTGCAAGATCCTATCATGCAAAGCCCGTTTTCAAGGAGCATTTCGAGAGTCACGTTTGTGAGTTTGCCGTTGGTGCAGCATGTTGCGTATTCACCGTCTAAGAGGCTTCTCCATGAGTGGATGGACTCGCCTTTGATCGCTAGCTGTAGAGCTTGTTTGTCGTCTGGGCTGACCATCCCGTCCATGAGGTACGCGACGTTGATGTACTCGTCTTTGAACTTTACCCTTTTCAGGCCCCATCCGCAGCATGCGACTGGGACTGAGGTGCTGCCGACCTCTCTCACAAGCATGAGCGCTCTCCATTCTTTGTACTTTTGCAGCCTTTCCTTGTAGCCGCTCCTCTGGCTGTGGCCGAGAACCGCGTACCCCGCCACGCCCATGTCAGTATCTTTCCTCCACCTTCTCACCACCTGGTCGTCTGCCGGCCGTAATGGCCGAGCACTATAGCCAGATAGGCCCATTACTGGTCAATGGCGTTCATTCGGCATTTTTTGAGGGGGGGGAGAAGAACACGCAAACCCTTTTTTTTTTTTTTTTTTTTTTTTTTGTGGAGATTAATCTTTTTTTTTTCCCCCGGACTTTCTGATTTTTGATGACTTCTCTTTTTCGTGGGGGGTGAGCGAGAAAATGAGGAACCCCAAGGAGGGGAGAAGAGATGGTGAAGAAAGCGACGGAGGGCAAACGCATCGCTGACGCCAGATAAAGTAGATATCTTAGTCTGACGAAACCCCGCAAAAAAATGATATCTGAAATGCGGCTCATCTGTCATACCACGTGGTACTTGAAAGCGCAACAAGAACAAAGAAGAGAACAAAAAGCAAAGTTGCCTCAAGAAATCATCATTAAATCAAACAACACAAACGAGACAACGGAAACAGTGGCACCAGCCACAACGACATGGCAGTGAGGCCAAAGTTCTTGAAATTCTTAATTGGTGCAATTGCAAAAATTAAAGCCGCTCGTGTGCATAGGCTACAAATAATCATTAGATGGGATGGCTTGGTCAATCAATCTTCGGGAAGCTGGTGTTCCAATATGTACCATACTGAACACCAGAAGTACTGCAGAAAATAGGGAACCCACCCCTGGTTGTAAACTATTTTCAAAATTTTCCTGTTAACCGCAAAAGGATATTATAAGAGTTAAAGGGGCCCTGCAAAAAAGAGTAGTAGCTTCATATTTTAGAAACCTGTACGGTACAGAAGAAAAAGGTAATAAAACAGTTTTTTTTTTCTTTTTCCTTTCTTAATCAGTGTAGAACAAATATAAAGGAGGAAGGGGGTGGCAAGGATAAAAGAAAAGAAAAAAAAAAAAGAACAGAAGAGAACCAGTTTGTGAGGAAAAAAAAAAGGGGGGAAGGGGATAATAAAAAACTTTTTCTTTTCCAAATGTGGGGGAAAGGCTAGGACAAAAAATCTTTTTTCTTTTTTAAAAAACACTTTTCTTTTTTTTTCTTCTTTTCTCTCCTTTCTTCCCCCCCCCAAAAAAAAACACTTGGAGGTACCTATCCCCCTTTTTTTCCTTAATTTTTCGTCTTCAACTCAGAGTATTCCGGATGCAGAGCGATAATCTTGTCAGCCAAAGCCGAGACGCTGTTGCAAGCGGTGCTGATCTGCTGGTCCCATTTGTTGAAAACAGTCGCATCGTCTGTGAAGACAAGCATACCCCCCGGCTGGTCGATCTGTTGGGAAAAAAAATTTTTTTTTTTTTGTAAAAAAAAAAATACGTACCAACCCATTCAACCTGCCTTCCGAAATCATTTTCGCAGCTACCCGTTGTGCCTTGTCTTCAGGGATGTCAAGCAGCGAGCCGAGCTCTTTGAAGTTGATATTGTAATAAAGCCTCGATGCCGAGCGTAGGTTGTGCTGCATCACAGCCCGTTCCAGCACAGTGTACCCATCTGCAGTAATGGCTTCATGGTGGGGGAGTAGGTGTCCTTTCACTTCCTCGACATCAGAAGGTCGAAGCACCCGATCAAGGAACATTTTTTGAAGGATTCGGTAGAGTTCGTTGAGGTCTTGCGTGCGCTCGTCCTTGTAGAGGGTGGCGAGGAGGCGAGAACGCTGCGGCCCTGCATCAGACAGCATGACGCAAACGATGGCTTGTTTGAGGGCGTAGCCCTGCTCGTCACCTTGTACCAAGTGGGAGAGCTCGTAGTACTTTCGTGCAGCATCGAAAAATTTCCGTTTGCCGTCGTGCACCCTTGCGAAGCATGCGTTGAACTGGAGTTGAATGTACTGGTCCATATCGGCCCGCATCATAGGCCACGCCTTGTTGATCCAGGTCTCTGCTTGGTAGTAGTTTTCGTCTTCAACGTACAGTCGCGAAATGCGGATGAAGAGCTGCACCTTGAAACTATCGCCCTTCTCCGTGACGGTTACCGTGTCCAGTGGGATGCGTTTCAATACCTCGGCGGCTCTGCCCCATTCTTTACAGTCTTGGAACACCCATGACAGGCAGTCCCTGATTAGCAGGGACTGTTCGTGGAAGCTGCTGAGCCTCGAGGATAGTGACTCGAGGGCGGCGGTGCCCAGTTGGATCATATCGTCGTGAGTGAGCTGTGGGTCTTCATTCTCGACTCCCCGTGACTCGGGTATGTCTAGAGCGAGGCCCGCCCACTCTGCCAGAACGGGGCGGGATATGCTGAGAGGCACCTCGTCGTCGGCGATGTGCGGCACCAGTTCGCCTAGTGCCGTGATGTCCTTCGCGGCCACCTTCTCCTTCACCCATTGCTTGTACAGTTCAATCCTCTCGCTTGCCGCATGTGCACCTATCTCTGACAGAGATGGCATTTTCTTTCCGTGTATGTTTTGTGTTTTCCTTCTTTTTTTTTTTTTTTTTCTTTCCCGAAAACAAGCTCAGATATGTTCCTTTTCTTTTTTTTTTTAAAAAGGAATCGTGATTTCTTTTTGACTCAAAACAACGTCGTTGCAGGTATATGGCAGAAGAGTATTTAAAAAAAAAAAAAAAGGGAAAAATAAAAAACACAGTAAAAAATAAAAAGGAACACAAGGGTTAAAATAAGAGCGAGCGGAGAACAGAATGGGGGGTGGGGGGTGGGGGGTCATAAGGGGGTCGTTTTTTTTTTTTTTTTTTTTTTTTACTTTTGCCGTTTTTCAGTTTTTTCGCGAAGGGCATTTTGGGCCCTTAAAAAAACTCCAACCACCCCCAAAAGTGAACAAACCAGCGTGTCCAAAGCAGGCGTATGTCTTGAATGATTAAGCATGGAATGTGGTTAGAGTTTCTTTTAAGGGTCCAAAATTGCCTTTAGCGAAAAAACTGAAAAACGGCAAAAAAAAAGTGGCCCTTTTTAAGGACCATATGACCCCCCCCCCCCCCCCCCCCCCCCCCTAGGGCAATGCTGGCAAGGAAACGCGTTTTCATTCGAAAACGAAAATCGTTTCCTTACTTTGGGGCCATTTCTTTAAGAACGGACACGTTTCCTCTGAAAAGGAAACGATTTTTCCTTAAGCATCTGAAAAATAAGGAAACAATTCCCCGTTTTCTTGCCAGCATAGCCCTAGGGAGGAGCAGGGAAGGGGAAACCTTTAAAAGGGAAGTGCACACAACGCACACTATTTTTTTTTTTTCTTTCTTTCTTCAAAGGGGGGATTTTTTTTTTTTTTTTTTCCCTTTTCGTCTTAAATGGGAAGATAATAATAATAAAAAAAAAGAAACAAAAAAAAAACACTTATCTGTTCTCGCACCCCTCCCCCCAGCCCTACTAGTCGTCATCAGAATATGCATGGGAGGGGAAAAAGGGGGGGACCCTTTTTTTTTGCTTTAAGAAAAGCGCTCCATTAGTGTGTGGTGTGTTGCGTGCATCAAAGTGCGCGAAACCCGTTTTTCCTTTCCCCCTCCCTCCTTCTCTTTCCGAATATGTTCATTAAAAAAAAAAAAACCAGGGCGCGGGTATGGGAAAAAAAAAAAAAAAAAAAAAAAAAACAATGGAGCCCAAAAAAAAAAAAAGATTTTTTTCCCTCCTTTCCCCTTCCTAATATCCCCCCAAAAAAAAAAACAACCTGTTTATTCACCCTCTTTCTTACTAGATCTGTACTCGTAATCCTCGTACAACTGTGCGTTTTTTTTTTTTTTTTTTTTTTTTTTTTTTTTTAAATTTTATTATTGCACACCTTCTTCTTCTCGTCCTCTGTGAAGGGCTCAGTCACTTTGAAGACCCTGTAGAAGTCCTCCTCACCTTTGATCGTTCTCACAATGTTGGCCAGGGCAGAGCAGGCGAAATCCCTCATAGGTTCGCACTCAAGGTACTGCGAAGCCTTAAGCATAAGGAAAGCATTGTCGTTCTTAGACATATCACCATCCACCAACATGTGGTTTGCGTAGAAGTCGTAGTCCCACTCAGAGAGAGACTCCTTGAGGTCCATTCTGAGGGGCTTGTCCACGCTCAGAGTAGGGGGCCAGTCATCATTGTGGTGCCCAATGTAAATGCTGATCTTTTCCACGATTTCGCTGCGAATCTCGAAAAGAGGTACCTTCACCTCACCCTTGTAGTGGAACAGTGGTATTTTCTTTCTTTTTGTACACACCTTCGACTTTGAAATCAGCTGCGAAAGAACATTGCACTTCACCGCAATGCCCGAAGGCATCACCACGGCCACACCGTCCGAGCACTCCAACACAATGTTTTTAGAGAAATCCACCTGAAAAGAAAAAAAGATTTTTTTTAAACTTACGCCCGCATACCGTTGGGTAGTTGTCCGCAATAGGCATCTTCGTCACATTTGAATCGCTCATTTTCCCCCCTTCTTTCCTACCGGAGTTATGGTTCAAGGGCAAATTCCCACTTTGAGTACAAATAGGGATTAAATATATATGAGTTAAAGGAAGTCTTTGTGAGACGCCCCGCGCATGATAATGCACAGCCTTTATCCCCCCCTTTCTTCAGTAAAGCTGCAACAGCGTCTCATCATATTCATCTGTATCCGAAAAAAAAAAAAAAAAAATGAAGGACAAAAAAAAAAACACCCCTTCCCCATACATTTATGCTGGACTGAGAAGCCCATCGCCTTCGCTGCCGTGACGCACTGGAGGAGGAGGCGGGAAGATGAGGAGCAAGCGGTGTGGGCAGTAAAGATAATGTCGTCGGCGTTGTTCGTGATGAAAACGGCTATAGAAGGAGGGTGGGCAGCAGTGAGCGCTTTCATGAGCAAAGCAGTGTGGTACAAAACGCCCTCATGTTGCTTGAAAGACCAGTGTTCAAGGAGAGACAAGAGGGTGGCAGGGAGACCCTTCTCTGTGAGGAGTCTGCCAGACTGCCTGACGCAGTCGAAGTCAGGCTCATCGAGGAAGGCGTGGAGGCACGTGACGAGTGCCTCTACGCATGACGCGTCTTCAGCCACCACGCCCTGCCCGTTGAGGAGCTCTAGTACTGTTTCGTGGTGGCCCAGCTCGCACCCCCACGAGATGATTTCCTCATTACTGCGTACAAAGGCAGACACTAACTGTGCCGTCCACTTCACAAGGTACACGTCCTCACGGTATGTCTGCACTGCGCGTGTTATGTACTGCAGGCCTTGCTGCTCTATGAAGACGTCCTTCGAGGCCTCCGGGTTGGGTGCCACTGAGAACAGGTTTGCCAGGGCATACGAGCACCACTGCAAAATGAGCGGTTTTTCCGCAAAGTTCCGGACAGCGTTCAGCAAAAGCGAGACGCAGCTCTCGACCCCTTCCATCTTCGCAAGACCCTCTTCTGTGTCGGACGCACGCGACAGCGCCGCCACCGCTTTGCACACTACATCCTCGTCATCCCAATGCCGCTTCATCACTTCCACAATGGCCTCCACACCGTGTTCCTTTCCTATTAACTGCACGTTGAACCGCTGCGAGTGGCATGTCAGCTCCATCAGCCCCCGCCGTGCTAGCAGCGCGTTGTAAGGGAAGGCGTGCAGCAGCAAGATGATCGTTCCGTACCTGTTCTTTTCGTACCAGCTGTCCCACACGTCCTTCCAGAATATCTTGTTCCGCACCACGGGCACCTCCGTGTCGTCATTGGGGTATCCGAACGACGTGAACTTGTCGCACAGCCCGGGGTCCTCGTCCATGAAGTCCAGCTCCACGTGCTTCATCTGCATCGAGTGGAACATGTGCCGCATGATATCGTTGATGTTCGCCGTGATGTGAACCCCACCGCTCATGTGCCCGATCCCTACGAAAAGGCCTTCCTCATTAAAGACAGCTCCCCCAGAGGAGGCGTACCCTGGTGGGGTACGCGTGCTGTGAGTTACGTAGTGCGGCTCTTCAGACGCTACTTTTGTGAGGTGGAACTTCCTCGGTTCGACACCGTTGGGGTGCTGGATAATAAGACAAGTGTCGTCTTGCTTGAGCGACTGCGCGAAAGGCTTCACAATGGGCAACGGGAGGGGCACAGCATGCACAACACCACCCTTCAGGGAGAATAGTTCACACGCGACGAGAGTGTACCCGACTGAGGAAGGTTCCATGTTTTCTCCAATCGAGGAGTAATAAAAGATGGAAGGGAGCAGCCTCGTCGTGTGTGTGACCCACTCAGTAGGATCATGCCCTGTTACGGGAATCTCAAAGGTTGCTGTTGCGCTTGCAGCTGCATCACAGGTAGGGAGCACCGAAGGGTACGTTAATATTACACCAACCTCTGGGCAGACAGGGCACCCATCTATCGCAACAGGCATCTTTTCAGGGTCCTTCTTTACTCTCCTTGATATGAGCACGCCACTGCCCCGGCCGTTTATTCTACAGACAGCTTCGCTCCCTTTGCCTATCACAGCTATCACATCTGTGGACCTGTGAAGGTTGAGTTCTTCAAACATGCAACGCTCGAACTCTGCTGACACTTCATATTTTGTCGTGATGACCTCCATATTAGCCTGCAGTGTGGGTAGTGGTGAAGGATTGTATATAACGTTTCATGGCAGACCGTCGTTTCATTTTCTTTTCGGGATTTTTTTGGGTTTGGTGGCGTTGGGTTGGTCGATCTTCCTGGGGGGAAGCACTCTCTGCTTGCTCAAACTGAAGTACCCCGGGTATTCCGACAGCACGAAGCCCCACACCAAAAACCCAAACACGAAGAACAAGAACTCGGACGGCAGCCCCATCGTATTCGCTAGACTGTCCCACCATGCGGGGAAGTAACTCAAGATCTCCTCCTCCATTCCGCCCCCTTCGGCATCCATATTTTCTCTTTTTCTTTTTTTGCAAAGGGGGCTGTGGGGGATTGATTCGGCATCATACATATCTCTGAATAACGGTAAAAAAAAAAAAAAAAAAAAAAAAAAAAAAAAAAAAAAAAAAAAAAAAAAATACCCTTTTTAAAAAAAAGGTTTTTGAATTCCACCAACATGATGTTTACACCTCCTTCACGGAGTAGCACCAGGCGCTTGGTACGCGGGAGGGTAAGGAGGCGGGTAGTAAGGTGGATATGGGTAGTAATATTGCTGGTGCTGGTGGTGGTGGTGGTGGTGGTGGTGGTGAGGGTAATCATTTGGGACATGGGGTGCAGTAGTGGGAGGAACTGCCGCATCTGCCTGATCAGGAAGCTTGAAGCACTCTCCAAGGAACTCGTCCAGGATCCACTTCCCCTTCTCAGATGAGAATTTATCCACAGACTCCGGGGGAACCACCTCGATGTCCTCGGGATTCTTCGAAGGAGCAAAGTATTTCGCAAACAACGGACATTGCACCATTTTACACAGTCTCCCTTCACCCACGAGTTCGTAGAGCCCACCGTTCCTTGAGACCACAGGCCGCTTTTTTTCCTTACGTTGTTCGCTCACCCAGTTTGTGACCCTGTTTTCTTCGGCCCCGGACTCTAAAGATTCCTGTGAGAATTTCTTCAGGATCGATATGGCGGTCTCGGCGCAGTCCGGTCTGGATCGGATGCTTGTGATGTTCTTGAGGATTCGAAGCAGCCCTGACTCCACGACCCATGCCAGGTTGGTCTTCCCTTTAGGCAGGGACATGAGGTCTTTCAAGATGTCTAGCGTTTCTTCAAAATCGTCCTCCGAACCAGCCTTCAACAGGATCGTCATCTTGCTAGCAAGCCTCACGTACTCCTCAATTGTAATGAATGTCGATGCAATGCTAGCGTCGGTGTGTGCTGGTTTTTTTCTTCGCGACGATCTCGCGGCAGGTTCGGTGGCTGCCGTTCTCTTTCTGCTGCTTCGCTGCTGTGGTTTCTTAGACCGTGCAGGGCTGTTGCCGCCGCTCTCTCCATCTGATGTGGAAAACTTCACAACACTGTCAGGTACGAACCCAGGTGTTCCCCACGAGGCGGAGTCAAGTGTCATGCTCTCAACGTCAGGATGAGCTTTGCTATAGTCTTCCATCAGCTTGTCGCGAACGATGTCGTCCCAAGGCAGCTTCTCATTGCACACCGGGCAGTTCCATCGGAACACCGCGCCACGTCCGAATGCTAAATTCAACCATGTCAACAGGTCGAAACACTGCAAATGAGTGCACGACGCACCACGGACCATGGGCGGTACCATCTTCCCCTGCGAGGCGGGGTCTTTGAAAGAGATTTCTGTCTGCATGGACACCTCGTCTGAGCCTGTCAAAACCTGGGCGGGTTTTAACTTCGAAAACTCGCTCTTTGCCAGGTCCATGGGTTCGATTCTCTTGCAGATAAGAACAAGAATGGTGTGAATGTCTGCCCATTCCCGTTCCGGTGGGTAGTCGACGGGCTTGATACGCTGTTTGACCTGTATGTTGAGCATCTTGTCGGAGCTAATGTGCGAGGCTGGGACTGTTAGGAACATCTGGTTAGGGACGACCTGCCCATCTTCGTCCATGGTTCCATTGACAAGACGGTTGTTCAGCTTAACTTCTACCTCGAAGGAGCCTCTGAAGGTTGGCCATGGAAGGACTCGTTCCGTGCTTGGGTCGAAGACTGCTATGTGGAGGAGGGCGGGGCTGCCTGTTTTCGCCAGGGCACTCCGCATCTCGGGGTCTAAACTGCCTACTATATCCATGGCCCCCTGTGTCCATTCAACATCGCTGCTCGCCACCAGTCTGCAAATAGGGTACAAGGGAGAGTACCCCACGGCCCCCACCACACCCGCAACCCCGCCCTTCCTTAATTTTGAAACCGGTTCATCTATGTTCTTTAATATCTTGCAAGCGGCATTCGCCATATTCCTTTTATTTAATTTCCTTTTTTTTTTTTTTCCGGTTCAAAAGATGCGCTTTTCAACCGGCTCCTACTAGGTTGGAGTTTTTTTTGCGGGAATTGAAAAAAAAAAAAAATGAAAAAAAAAAGGAAAACAAAAGAAAAAACAAAAAAAAGGAAAATTGGTTGGGGCACAGAATAAAAGGGGGGGAAAAAAGGGGGTGGGCTTTCCCGTTTTGTACGAAAAAAAGACCCCTCCCTCGGGGAAAACAAAAAAGAAATATGAAATGAATCAATAAAAAAAAAGGTAAGAGTGTCGAGTGGAAAGTGGGTGTTGTTTTCTTTCTTTAAAAAAAAAATCTTTTTTATTCGAAACAGGTGTGCGATGGGAGCAGAGAATTTGGGGGTGACGGAGGGGGCTTTTTTAAAAAAAAGAGCGCTTTTGCTGCGCTGGCATTTTATTCTTTTTTTTTTTCCTCTTTTGGGTGGGGTGATTTTTAAAAAAAAAAAGAAGAAGAAAGAAGTGCTGCAGGGGCAATGAAGAGACAGAACGAAAAAATAAGAAAATAATAAAAAAAGGAAGAAACCTCTTTTCACAACTTTGTTCTTTCTCGCTCTCTCTCTTTTTTTTTTTTTTTTTTTTTTTGCTTAATTACTCTCAACCCCCAACTTTCTATAACAATTCTTTTTTTTTTTTTTTTTTTAAATTTATTTCCCTCCCCCGCTGTCATTCACAAAAAAAAAAAAAACACACAAAAAATATTAGGGGGAAAAAAAAAAAGCGAAGGGGGGGAAAGCAGGTGAGTATGAAACAATATTTTTTTTTTTCTTCCAAAATGCTCAGAGATCATGCACCACGATGCCCTGTGTGGGGGCGGGGGCAGGGGCGTAGCCAGGCTGCTGTTGCGCGACGACCGCCACCTGGCGGACGATGACAGCATCCTTCAGATAGTGGTTGCGAAGGAAAATGCAAACCATGAAGAACAGCGTCGCGACCACCGCAACCTTGATCCAGAAGTTCTTCGAGTCGATGCAGAGCCTTGAACCGTCCTTGTTGTCAAGCTCCAGGTACCACCTAGGGCACCCACAGGGGCTGTGGTGCTCAGCACGCTCACGCCTGTGGTGGAACTCATTGTGACGGTGGTGGTGACGGTGGTTCACATCCCACTGCCCATGGAAGGCCTCACACTGCCCCTGGGTGTGGATCGTGTCAGGGTCAAACTCATGAGGGGTGTGGTAGCTCGATACCACAATGGCAGCCATAATGCTAAACAGCGCCATCTTCAACGCCTGCACTGCGAACCCCGTTGCCGCACCAGCCTTACCGTGTTTCGAGTTGAAGTACAGCAGAGTGCACGCAACACCGAAAATGTGGCAGAAAAAGGTACTCAAACATGCCGGCCAGAAGTGCATGACGGTGGGCTCCACCGTGTTGATGACCACCACCGTGTCCTGCATCGCCTCGGTGGGCACACCGATAGCCGGGTCGTCCTTGCACACTTCGGGGAGATTCTCAAACCCCTCAGTCTGCATCAGACCGACTTCCTCCTCATCGGGATGAGTCTGCACGCCCATATTTCTGTGTTTTTTTTTGGAGAAGAAAAGGTGGCTGTCGAGGGGGTTGAAAAGCGGGTGGGGAAAAAAAAAAAAAAAAAAAAAAAAACGTGAGTAATAAAAAAAAAAAAAAAAAAAAAAACGAAAGCAAAAGAGCCTGTAGTCTTGCTCTCTGCGGCCTCTTCTCGTCATAGGGGATGCGAGTGCCTTTGGAAGAAAAAACGAAAAAAAAAAAAAAAAAAAAAGAAAAAAAAAAAAAAAAAAAAAAACACCACTCTTTGAAAACTCATATTTTTTTGTACACAAGAAAATTGCGCCTGACAAATATATCTTGGGGGGGGGGGGGGGAGGAATTTCCTCTTCTTCTTCCACTCTTCCTAGTTCAAAAGCGACCCGACAAACACCACCTCATGCTCCTTAGGATTGTTCGTGTAAAGGGTAAAGGTCAGCTTCTTCCAATCGAAAAGCGCCGTCGTCAGCGTGTACAACCCTGTGATATCACCGTTGCGGTTGTCGGGCGCACCATGGTACACAGGGTAGGACGCGTTGTGATGATCACCAAGAACATTAAAAGCAGTGCTGGCATCAGTAGGGGGAGGCATCTGAGAAGCACGCACTTCACGTGCAATGGACCCCCAGTCGGTGAACTGCGGCCGGTTGGTAATAAGTACATATGTGTTCGCGTGGAAGTGAGGAGCATCGCCAGTCGCAACATTAAGAATCTTGTTCTCCACCCCGTACGTCTCCACGTCGGCAGTCTCACCTGTCTTGATGTCAAGCATCTGGTAATTGTGCCCCGCGATCATGGGACGGGTTTTCAATACCCCCATCGCACTCTGGAAGCTACCAGCAGACAACAGCTCTCTCGACACAAATCCCCTGCCCAACCCGTTTAGATATCCTTCGGAGGGAGGCACCTTGTTCAATGTAAATCCAAACATCCCTGCTTTGTACCCAAACGCGCCTGTTGCCAGGTCACCCATATACACGTAAGCTACCCAGTTCGGTCCAGAACCCACAGTGACGTTGGCGAGAAAGGTGTAGCCAAGGTCTGAGAAATCCGAATCTTCATTGTGAGAAAGGAAGACGTTGTCCTTGTTGTGAACTATGTAGTCGGAGCACTTGTCGGCGGTGATGGTGGCGTTGGGTGCATACAACGAGAACTCCTGGATGAGGTTCATGGCGAAGATCTCGTGGAAGTCCACCCCAGACCCCTCGGCGATCCCCTTCAGCTCCTCAATATACATTGGGTACGTCTTCTGGTGGTTCCCCATGAAGGTGTCGTAAACGTTCTGTCCCTCCACCGTCGTCAGGTACGGCTTCACCCGTTTGTTGAGGGCATCGTTTCCCGCCAGTCTTTTTTTGATGCCGGTGGCGAACCTTGTTCCCATCTGCTTGCCGAGGTCGTAGTGGCCCTCTGTTGTGTCGGGGAAGACACCGTTGAAGACCTCTGGTGCGGGGTACCCAGCCGCACATGCGGACATCCATGCCACTACTGCGATTTTTGAAAACATTATCGGTAGGGGTTTTTTTCTTTTTTTCTTTTCTTTGTTTCCCCTTTCTTTTTTTCCCCCTCCCTCCCCTGTCTGTTTTTCGTTAAAAATTGGAAAAGATGGGGGGTGGGGGAAGAATGCTTCACAAGAAGGTGCGGTGGACTGGATTTCTTCTTTTTTTTTTTTTTTTAATTTAAAATACTGCTAACCAAATCTTTCGATTCAGGTAAGGTGTTTTAGCTTGACCAGCACACCATGTTGTAGTCAGAGTTACCAAGGCTGGAACACCATGATTTCTTTAGAAGATCGCACTCAGTGAGAAGTTACACAAGCACATCACCCCGTGCATCAGGTATTGGCCTAGAAAATTGCATTGAAACACCTAAACGCCAAAGATTTCTTCACTATTTTCGGGTGAATTTTCTTTCTTGGTTCGGGAACAGTTCCCCCCCTCCTGAGTTCTACTGCACCACTTGTGACTTACGGGTTAATATCGAGGGGGAAAAGTGAAAAGGGAAAAGAAAGAGTGAAACAACACAATAAGGATACGAAGTAGGGGGTTTGCCCAAAGACCGGAACTGATTTTATCATCAGTCTACAACAAAAAAAAAAAAAAGCTGGCATTTTCTAAACAAAAAACAAGACAAAAAAAAAAAAACTATTCTTTTAAGGTATGCGTTTTTGCGCTCACCGGCCGAGCTGCGCTTAGTCCCCGTAAAAAAAAAAAAAAAACGGTCCTTTATGGTAAAACTCAAAAAGGACGAAAAACACTTGTATATCAAGAATCAAATGAAAGAAAAGGATTTTCAACCGCCAGGACGCAGGCCCCAAGGGCTCGGTAAAAAGAAAAAAAAAGAAAATAAAATGGCCTTCCCCCCTTTTCCCAGTAAAAGAGAAATAAAATAAAAAAGGTAGAAAAAAAAATGAAAGAAAACGAAATATCACGTGGGGAGAAGGTTCTCACTGTAAATGGGGGAAAGACGTGTAGCAACGTGGGGGGCTGCAGGCACCAGGTGTACTGAAATACAAACGACTTCTTCCAGCCAACTCTTCATTCTTCCCCCCTCAAAAAAAAAAAAAAACTAATCTCGCCATCTACTAAACTGTATTTTGGAAGAAAAAAAAAAACATGATTAGAGTTGTTGACAAATTACGGAGGATTCTTCCTAAAACCGTCCCTGCACCTTGTCCAATTCTCACCAGGTGACCTGTGCGTGTTCAGATACTGCTCCATGTCATGTACCCAAGGCCCTTTATTCTCGTTAAGCTTTGCCCACCCAACACCCCTGGACACAGGAACAAGGGGTGAAGCAGGGAAATCTGTCATAGGCACGAAAGGCACTGCGTCAGGCACCCTGCATTTTTCGGTGAGAGGTTCCCAGGTGAAGAATTTAAACTGCGACATCCAAGAGACCTTGTTCGCCTTTACCTTGAGGTTTGAATGTGCCACCGCAACAGAGCTTCTCACAGAAGCTGGTGTTTTGTAACGGTACTCCGCCATATACCTTGATACGGGTCCTCTAGATGTGGGTTGCATAGAAAGGTGAGATGATGTTGGGAAATGGTATTCAGGAAGCACGCATAACACCAATGTGTTTGGAGATACCTTTGAGGTGTCGGTCCAAGGCCGCCCGGTCTGCGCGTCAAGAAGGGACAACGAGGCGTGCATGGCCGGCTGCTCGCGAGAGTTAAGACATTTCATCATCTCGGTCCAGATTTTGTACATTTTTCGAACTTTTTTGTTGAGGTTCCACACGAGGAAGCCGCCTACTGGTTCGACCCGCATACGCTTCTCCCACGCCCCACCGTTGTGAGCGTCGTTTACAACATAGCCATCGCAGTTTTCAATGTTGTTCGTTGTCAGGTAGTCTATCACTTCCAAGGGGTCCCTCAACCAAGCTGTGTCACCATCCGTGAAGATGAGCTGTCGGACTTTACCAGCGTGTGAAAGCTTGTTCACGATAATCCGCGAGAACATAGTCCGCTTGTGGATGAAGTCAATGTACTCAGGAGTTGCATTGTACGTTGTTCGGAGTGCTTGCCCAGATGTCCCTTGCCAGTATAAAGGGTCCCAGTGCACGTGGTCTTGAAAGCCGAGGCGGACTGCGATGTCAAATGCGTCCTGGTCTGTTGTCACAATGACGTAAGAGTCCCATTTAAGGGACTTAAAACCGCAAATGAGGTTTGGGACCAGGCCTTCTTTGAAATATGCAGCGTTGGAGAAAACGACGGAGAGGGCGCCCTTGGGGTTTCCCCACTTCTCAAATATGTCTTGTGACTCGACCTTTGGTAGGTCTTTGCTGGACGCTTCGTCATCTGTGACGTGAACGAAATTCTCGTTGTTGTTGTTGTTGTTGTTGTTGTCATCTGTTGTTGGTGTTGACAGTAGCTCGTCGAGCAGGCTTTCTTCCCTCATTGTCCCAGACCGCCATCTGAACAATGCTCTGCTGTCCTTCAACACATCAAAATCCCGCCGCTTGCCACCGCTCTCTACTGTCCCTGCATACCATTCGACTGTCACAATTACCACCAACACTGCCCCTATGACTTTAGCATATGCAATGCTTGACATGGGGGAGGGGAGGAGGGGGACGCCTTGTTGTTTTTTTTAAAACCCCCCCCGTCCAGCAGTATATTCGGGCAAAATAAGAAACAGGAGCAAGGGAAGAGGGGGTTTGGTTTCTTTTTCCTTTTTTTTTTCTTTTTTTTTTTCTTCTTTTTTTGCAATGTATCAATGCAAAAAAGAAGTTTTTCTTCTCTTTCTTTTTCTTTTTTTTTCTTTTTTTTTGAGAGTGTTCCTTCTATCTGTGAAACCTCTCTTGGAAGAAGAAAAAAAAGAGGGAGAAATTAAACAAGTGCTTTTTAAGGATATCGTAAGCGTTACTTTTCTGCTCATTTTGTTGTGTTGAGTTTTGTTGTGGCGCCTCTGAGAGAAAAACTCATCACGACCCACCACTCTCTTTTTTTGGCACCATTGCGCGACTCTTTTCACTTTTGGTTATTAGCTTGTGGGCTGAGTCGTTAAAAAGGTTTCTTTGAAGGGAACCTGCAGTGTATGTGACAGGATCGCCTAAGAAAGAAAAAAAAGTAAATAACAATTCCCCTTCTTATACCAGCAATTGCTGTTCTGAAGAGTGGTGCACTTCTACTTCTACTTTTTTCCCATTCTTTTTTTTTTTTCTTTCTCCATTCGCTTGAGTTTTCTATTTTGTTTTCTTCCCCCTTCCCGATCTGCTCCCCCCCCCCCCCCCCCCCCTCCCCCGTCCCCTTCTTTTTTATTAAAGAATGAAGAAAAAAAAGAGAGGACTCTTTTTTTTTTTTTTCTTCCCCCCAACGAACCTTATGAAGGATAACACTGCCAAAAAAAAAGGGTGGGAACAACGGGGAACAAAAAAAAAAAAAAAAACAGAAAATAAATGGGGCTTTTGGTTGCATTACTATTTGGTGTTAAAAAAAAGATCCGGCTGTTCTTATTCTATTCATTTTACCGAAGTGATTAACAACGGCACGGCGGCGTGCCTACTTTATGATGTTCCCCTTTTGAGGCCGTTCCTAGAAGGGAAAAAAAAGAAAATTGTATCCTACTCTACAGTAAGGGTCTTCTTTCGCCTGTGCCTCACGACCAAATAGACAACAAACACGGAGAAGATAGTGCTGCAGAGGAAGCTGATCCCGATGGGAAGGAGGAAATCATAAGAAGCCGGCGCAAGAGGCGGGGAAGGAGTGGCTAGCTGTACGAGCACAGCACCAGCAAGCTTGGTGAAAATGTTTGGCAGAAGGAGTTCTTCAGTGTCGAACCCCGACACGGCTTTGGAACGAATGGTGACTGACTTGGGGAACTCTGCAGTGCCTTCCATGTACAGACCGAACACGTAGTTGGGCTCTTTCTTGTTCAAAACGAGGGAGATTTCTGTTGAGGACGTGATGTTCTTCCACAATGAATGTCTTGTGAGCCCCGCCAGTGCAGCGTCGTCCCACAGCCCGAGGGTGATGTCGCCAGCGGTTTCTTCCAGTTTCACGATGATCTCCAGTTGCGAGGATGCTGTGTCGTCGATACCCAAGAGGATCCATTCACCACGCAGCATCTCGCGCATGTACCCGCCTAGCATTGCTACGTTCGTTGTTGATAGTTGGCACGCGAACCCAGTGTGTCCTTCGTCGCAGGTGCACCTTCCAGGGAGGTCGCACGTTCCGTGTCCTGAGCACTTCGACGGCGGTGTGCTCGCCTTGCCCGGACAGTCGATCTCGCAAAATGTCCCCACTGAGTGCAGGCAGTTGCATTTCTTTGTCTTTGGATCGCAGATCCCGTCCCCCGAACATATCTTGCCATCCTTATTGCAGGTTTCTACCTCGCTTGGCGGGCCGTTTGTCGGAGCGGGCGTCATTTTGAACCCGCACCCCGTGCCGTACATACCCGGCACACAGGCCGAGCAGTACTTCATTGGATCGTAGTTCTCGTCACATGAACACGCAAACGGGCCAGAGTTGGTCGCGCAGGTGCCCTTGCCATTACAGGTCTCGATGGTGCACCCCTTGGGCGAGATAACTTCGAACTCCATCGTGAAACCTGTCTTAGGGCCCTCCAGGTCGGACTCGAACTCGATCGAGGCCAGGCTGCCCGTCTCTAGCACCTTGCCCATTCCCTTTGTGCCGTCCCACACTGCCACGTGGTGCCCTGGGTTGAACGTACCGTTGTACACGAAGACATGGTCGTAGTCGGCTTCGATGTCGAACTCGATGAACGTGAGCTTTAAGCGCATAGACGGGTCGGGGGCCCTGATGGTCCACTTGCACACGACAGAGTTGTCGTAGTGCCCAAGGGAGTTGATTTGGATGTATCCCCTCTGCTCCTGCTCCACAGCGACCACCCCACGGTTCACACAGAAGTGAGACGGTATTTCGCACGTGGGGCCCCTGAAGCCGTTGACGCATACCGAGCAGTCCTCACCTCCCCAGTTCCCTTCACACACACAGTACTTCGTTTCGGTTGTGCTGCCGATGCACGAACCGTGCCCGTTGCATGAACAGTCCATCGAGCAGTCGCTGCCGTACCATCCTGCCTTGCATTTGCTGCACGTGTCTCCTTCGTAGTTCCCTTCGCAGGTGCACACGCCATCAGAGCCACATTGACCGTTACCGCTGCAGTGCACCTCGCTGTCGCAGACACCGCAGTCCACATGGTGGAACTTCGAATTGCACAAGCATGTGAAGTTGAACCTTGCGCCCGTTGCTGTGCAGTCGCCGTTGGCTCCGTTGCAGTTGTTGGGGCATCCCGCGGTATACTTGGCTTGCTTGACGCTGGGCCCTGTGATCACCACCGAGAAGGGGACGCCCTCGTATGGATCGAACTCCACGACGTGCCTGCCGTACACCATCGCGCGGTACACCCCTGCACCCCCGTCAGGGAGGTCGATCTGCTCTACTACATTCACGTCGTCGTAGCTGCTGCGCGAGTTTGCGTATTTCAGAGTCCCGTCAGGCAGCTGCAGTACTAAGTCCAGGTCATTCACCAAGGCCTTGGTGGCGCCAACAGCTGCGGGTGGGTCGTTCCACACCAAGGTGACGCGAACCCCCGTCGCCTTCGACGCGCTACTAGGCGCGAATACCTCGAAGTCCTCAGCGTACATCCCATCTTGGATTATGGTCTGGTTCTGCAGCAGGGCAAGGTGTGTCTTTGGGTAAGAACCCTCGCCTTGGGACAAGTAAACAATGTCTGCCAGCGATAGGGCCCCCCAACCCTGGTAGTTGTTCGGCGAGCCAGCAATGCTTGTGCTGCCCTGCTTGCCCGAAAGCTTCCTGCCGCTGTGGATGATCAATGCCTTCAGTAGTGTGCCACTGGGGTTAATAGAAGCGCTCCCACCTTTCCTGCCTGAAGGATACCACCCCTCCAGGAAATACTGCCTCAGGATCGCCACAGACGCGGACACAAAGGGGGCGGCCATGCTAGTGCCGTACTTGAACGACACATCGCAGCTGTCACCGCTGACTGCGGCTTTTGCAGAGTAGACCCGCTTTCCGCCGGGTGCCACGATATCTGGCTTGATGCGCTGATCGAAGGTAGGTCCGACCGCAGAGAAGGTCCCGATGTTCTGGCGCTCGGCGTCGGAGAGAGAGTTCATGTGTGCACCTACAGAGATGATGTTCTTGGCAGTGGCTGGCGAGAGGACACCTTCAGCCTTGCCGCCGTTGCCTGCAGCAGCGACGACCACGTAGTCAGAGTGCTCGAAGATGTACTCGTCGGTCTCGCCGTCGATTGAGACGTAAGTCGAGGGGCGCCTGGCACCCCACGAGTTGTGCGAGACGCGCACGCCCATCAAGTAGGACGCGTCATAGAAGGTGAAGAGGTCGATAGGGACATCAAGGGAACCGACAGCGCCCTGTGACAAGTCGGTGACGAACACCTTGGAATCGTGAGCAAGACCTTTGTACTGTTCCTGGACACCTGAAGGATCACCAGCCAGGGAACCACACACATGCGTCCCGTGCCCGTGGCCGTCGATGCTGTCGGTGGCCCCGTTGAACTCGTTAACGTGCTGGCGATAGGACACGATCTTCCTGTGGTTCATGTTCACCTTGGGGAAGATCGTGACACCATTGTTAGGGTCCTTGAAGAAGCACGAGTTGGAGTCCACGCCTGTGTCGGCAACCATGATGATTTGGTTGCGCCCAGCAAGGGGACCGAGAGGGGCGTCCCACATCGGTGTCTTCCCGTCGTCGCTCTGAATGGTCCTCGTTGCGATGTGGTTCAGGACTGCACCCTGCGGCGCGTCGGAGACGAATCTCACCTCTTCGATGTTTTGGAGGAGGTCTACTGCCGAACCCGCCTTGGAAGCATCCTCAAGGTGCACGTTGTACTTCACTCCAGTGATCTTCTTGATTCTTGCATGGATCGATGCCGTTGCAAGAGTTCTCTTCAAAAGCCTGACGACGGTGTCCTCCGAACTGTCCTCATCTGAGTACAGAACATGCAGCACGTGGTGACCTTCACACTGGCCTCGCTTGTGGTGTGGTTTAAGGCGTTCCACGTGGGAAATGCTCCACCTGTCCTGCAGGTTGATGACCTTTCTTAGTGTCGTAAACACCTTGTACGACCTCAAGGGCACGATCTCTACATGACCACCAAGCTGTTCCCGAAGCTCCCTCTTGGACTTCGGTGCAGAGACGCGTTTGAATGTGATTAAATAGTGTGCCTTTCTGTCCAGAACACCCGCTTCATGGTGTGCCGCTCTTAGTGAAACACGCTCTTTATGTTCGTTATCTATACCCACATGGTGTACATGACAACCTGCTGCAGAGAACAGGATGGTGACTACCAGTATTCTGAAATGGACTGACATCCCCTCGTTCCCTTTGAGTGTTGGTTGTTTTTTTTTTTTTTCTTTTTTTTTAGATAAAGAGTAGAGGAAAAAAAAGGGGGGGGGGACGGAAAACGGTGGTAAATGAGAGATTTCTTTTGTTGTTTTTTTTTTTTTTTTTTTTTTTTTTTTTTTTTTTTTTTTTTATCTTATGGCTCTGCCATGGCCTTCTGGAGAGCGGCGAGGTTTTCCTTCGTCAGTTTCGTTGGTGTTGGCTTCTTGCGCTCCGTAGTGCTCTTCAGAATCGATACCTGTGGTCCTGCCGTTGAGTACTTAGCCGGGCACTTCGAGGACACACCATTGCCAGCGATATCAGCCAAGGGCCCACGCCGTAAGAATGAGAGGTTTGCCGACGTGGCAGATGAGTCGGCCTTCATGCCCCTTTTTTCCCTTTTTTGTTTTTGTCTTTTGTTTTTATCGATTTATGTAACACTGCAAGGTGGAAACGAAAAAAAAAGAATATGAGGAAAAACTAGATATGAGACGAATCAATGTCAAGCCAAAATAAAGAAGAAAGCCAAAAAAGAAATAGAAAGGGGAGGGGGGTAACGTTGGCAACGTGTTCTACAACGGCCAGTTCCTCCCTTTTTTTATTTCTCCCCCCCCTTCATTCTTTTTTTTTTTTACTCGTTCTTGCTGTGGCTCTGTTTGACGAAAAATCTTGCAAAAAAACTAACCAACAGGTGGCTGCTTGTAGACAGCAACACCAGAATGAGAACGATCTTCGGTTTGTAATAAATATCAGCACCAAAGACTCTATCAGGGAGACCCTTCGAGGGAGGGCGCAGATGATAGTTGATGTTGTACCCGCTGACATATGACAGCGGCGTCTCAACACCCATATTGAGGAGAGTAATCCAGCAGCTGGAGAACGCCAACCACCCAAAGGTGAACTTGTGCAACGGGAACGACGTGGCAAAGTACAACGGCAACAGGTTGAGGACCGCATGGTGCGCAATGAAGACATAAGCCTCTGACCAATGTGTCTGATCGTCGAAGTCCGCGAATGCCGACCCAAGTATCGTGTTCCACGCAGCAGTGACACACATTGAAGCAAGGTAGTTACACAGGGGTTTCGGGGTTACAAGCGCGGCAATACTGGTAAGTGTGTAGATATGGCAGGGCATCACCATCCACGCCAACGCCCTTGGGATTTGCAGCCCGAAGAATTCCAGATGGCCAGTATCTCTTATCGTCTTGTAAAAAACCTGCATACAGAAGAAAAATGTTAGCAAGGCGGCAATGAACCATCCGAACACCCTTCCGTACCTTCTGTCTCTGTCCATCCCCACGCGGCCCTCGTGTTTCATCCACGCCCAGCCCACAATCCCGGCCGACACCGCCAGAGCGTTGATGACGATGAACTCAACTATGTGGTTTTCCACAGGTCGCTGCCAGTAGTTGTTGGGGTCCAAGCACGACGACACCTTTGTGCGCTCCTCTAGGACGCATGCTGCGGCACGCTGTTCTGCGTACTCCTTCAGTGTCTTCGCTGCGTATTCCATATTGGTCGGCCCTGCGTAATATAATATTGTTGTGCGGAAGACATTTGAAAAAAATAAAAAAAAATGATGTGATAACCCCGACGATATCTAGAGAGCCAAAGCAAAGCGGCGCTGGGGGTAGGCCGCCTGGAACCTCGCGGTCCTGGCGGTCACGGCAGACCTCTCAGCGTAAGTCAGCGCCCTGCGCTTGGCGCGCGTCTGCTTCCTCTTAATGTCGACGGGCGCGAACTTCTTGCCCCTGTACAGCTTCCTCAAAGCGGTCCTTTGGTTGTTGTTCAGCACGGTGAGGACCTTCGCGACGGACTTCCTGGTTGTCTTTATCTTCGCCACCTTCGACGCAGGCCCACCGGTAACCTGTGCCACCCTAAGCTCGCTGAGCTCCATCTTCAGCTGATCAAGAGTGCTGAGAAGCTCCTCCTTGCCCTTCGCCCTAAGCTCGTGAGACTTAACCTTGACCATTTTATTAAAAGGGGTTGGGAATACAACGCAAGCCTGTAAGAGATGACGGATGGAGAAAAAAAAAAGTTCCAAAAATAAAATTTTTAAAAATTAAAAAAAAAAACTCACCTCCCCCACAGAAGCATCAAAAGGCTACCTGCTATGTCGAGGCACGAAGGAGTGTTGGTGAGGTACGCCATAGTGCTAGCAACGTGGGGGTGGTTAATAGACCCGTACAAGCAGGCTATAGAGTATGCAAACCACGCACCAGCTGAAAAGCAGTGCAATTGCTGAGAGGATGTGAATGTAAGAGAAGTAACGATGCAGACTGTGATTGCAACGGAAGTGAACGATCGTACCCTAGGAAGAAGAGTATGCGTGGTCAGCATGTAGTGTGCTAACGGGTCTTCTTTCTGTATCTCAGCCTTCAGGCGGGTGGTATCAACAATTTCTTTTAGCAAGCCGCACCTTGCCGACATTTCCTGCTCGTCCTGGCACAGCGGGTCCTCCCCAGCATAGTGCCACCAGTCGATCGCAACGCACAACGCCACCCGGTACACCACGCAAACCAACAGCGGGATCGCCACTGCCTTCATCCCTTTGCATTATAACATACATTTGAAGGGGAAATGTACGGTTTGAGAACAGTATCATATATGCCCTCGGAAGAAGGCCTTTTTTCTTTTTTTTTTTTCTTTTTCAGAAGGCAGCCGTGAAAACATACAACTCCAGCTCTTTCACCAGCATGCAGAGAAGCACCGCGAGTGTCCAACATGCTGTGACGGTTATCCACGTGACCTGTTTTGTGATACGAAAGGGGGGGGAGACGGGAAATCTCACACCAAATTATGTCGCCTAAAGATCTCATGCGCGATGTCCTCATAGTTCTCCTCTTGATACTATGGAAAGGGTAAGGGGAATTACCAAGGAATATACCTCTAAAACTTGCGTCCGGACCTGCGCTGCCCGGTTCAGGATGGAGTTGTACTGTGGGAGAGCGTCGAGGATGCCCGGACGGAACAGCGTAGCGTTCTTCAAGACATCTCGTTGCTGCATCAGGAACTCGGTTTTGATGACAAACGTGCTGTTCAGAATCTTGAGGTTTTGTGAATAGATGGTGTCAACCAAACGGGCTACTGCGACGGTTTGGTTCCCCCACGGCCCTTCGAAGATGCGTCTGATCTTGTTTGACACCGATTGGCCTGTCATCGTGTGGAAGGTGTCACTGCTCACAAGCATCAGCCTGCTTTCATCGTACTTTGCTTTCATCGCCGATTCTGCTGTCAAGAGATATGCCGTGGCTCTTACCACAGCCTTCGCCTCTTCTTTGCTGTAGTCTAGCAGACGTAACGCCAGCTGCGCCACGGAGTTTACACAACTGCCTTTCTCCCACTTGCATATCTTGTTCCAATTGCACTGTGTTGCGTTGGTGATATCCAAGCATGAGGTGTACACCTGTTCAGCTTCGAAGCAGTACATGTAATTGTTTATCTGGGTGTGTGTCTCTTCCTCGCATTGATACTCCTGCAGTCGGAATGGGAGGTACTTCCTGTGGTCCAAGTACTCTGTTACTGCGTTATAGACATCTCTCGATGGGAAGGACCACCCCGAGGTCATGAAATCCGTTGTCAGAGACTCAAAACGTGCTGTTGTGTTCACGGACCTCTCGTAGACTGTGTCACGTGTTGTGTTCAGCTCGTTCCAGTCGCGGATGTGTGCATCTTTCCAGTCTTTCATATCCTCGGCAATGCCTTTCAGCAACACATGCAGTTCGTCGCGTTCTACATGTTGCAGTTTGTTGTTCTCATTCTGCAATGTGATCAACGCTGTTTCCATTTCTTCTAAGGCCGTGTTAAGGTCGACGGCTTCGTTCACAAGCAGCAAGGGTTTCTGAAGGTGGGTTCTTGTCACTGCGGTCATCAATTCATCAACATAGGTCACGTATCGCCCCCGCGTGTAGGCGCCGTTCACTGCGTCCTCCAAAGTGTCCAGGGTGTCGATGCCAGCTGACCACGTTACTGTGAGTTGTACCACCAAGCACACGGCAGCTAGCAAACAGTTCACTTGATTCTCTCGTTTGTCCGTTGAAAACAGCAGCATGTGCACTGCAGATAGAATCCCCACGATGCAGAGGCCTACGATGAGCAAGATCACAAACAACTGTGTGAAGTTGCTGGAACGTTTCGGCGGCAGCATCTGGGGCCCTGCGCTCAGCTCTCGCAGCGCGTCTTCAACGGGCTCCGCCGTGTTCATCGCGCTATTCGGGTCCTCCTTACAAATCGTTAGGAGCTCCAATAAATCTTTCGGTCCCGCCACTCCAGCGGCCTCGCGCTTTGTTTTTGCAGGCGGCGCGTCATTGTAAGACCAGTCCTGCAGCGCCACCTGTATTTTTGTTAGATTTGTGCGCAGCGCCACGGGGTCCAGCAAAGTCTGGGACATGGTTTTCGAGAAGTTCTGCACACTGAAAAGAAGTGTCTGCGTGTCAGTCAGTGCATTGTTCATGTTGTCATAGTGCTCCATGACACCAGTCCGCAGGAAGGAATAGAAGTCGCCTTGCACCACGTTGACGAGCGTGCCCAGCTTCTTCACCTCTAAGGCAAGAGTGAGGAGGTTTGGATCTGTCAGGGCCATGTCTGTATTGCTAGGATCGGTAGCGCTGAGGTAGTCTTCGATTGTTGCGAAGACTGCGTCGTGTCCTTGGCCGAGAATGGTGCTCTTGACGCCTTCATTAATGTACCCCTCACGGTCATCCACAGCTGTGCTTCGGGCGGTGTCGGCTTGAGCTTGCTGAAGCCAGATATTGAGTTGGCTGGTGGCAGCGTCCGCTCGGGCTGCAGTAGTGCCTGCTGCGTTGGAGAGTGTGCCGAGGTGCGCAAGCGTGGTGTTCGGTTCGAGCTGTGCATTGGCAGAGCCATCCACGACATTGTTGGCATGTGCCAACCTGAGGACAGAGAACTCATAAGCAGCCTGCGATGCGAGTGAACTCCATCGCACTTCGTTTTTGTAAGACTCGTAAGCGTTTTTTTCGTCGTTCAGATAGTTCACAAGGCATGCTGTATAAATAACACACATACAGGGTATTAAGCTGAAGGCCACCACCAAGCTCTTCTTCACTGTCTCGCCAAGTGGGTCGAACCGTGCGTACAGGAACGGATCATCCTCACAGTAGTTCAGCTCCTCCTCTTCGTCTTCTTCGTCTTCTTCGTCTTCTTCATCCTCTTCCTCTTCCTCTTCGTCCCCTTCGCTTGCCACTTCGACTACCTCTCTATCCGGTGCATTGTCCGGCTGTTTTTTGTATTTATCCATTTGGTCGGGTGCCTGGAGTACGAGTCAAAAGGGTCGAGTACGGGGAAACTATAATAAGGAGCGAAAAAAAGACACTCTGGAAAGCAGTGCTGATTAAAAAAAAGAAGTCAAGGTGAATGTACAAGAGAGATTTGCCTCATATCTAAAGACCACTCAAGCTAAGTCCGGAGGGGTTCTAAAGGGGATACACAAGGGGCTTAGAGAAGATAATAGGTGTTGCTTGATGGCTTTAGATATGCGAGGCGAAAAATGAAAGAAATGGCACAGAAGTGAACTTCTTGTTTAACTTACGGGAATCGCATTTTTGTTTGCGTCTTTCCCTTGAGGAAGTAAGTCTGGTAGGTGCCGAAGCCTTTGAGGTTGACTGGGTCCCTCTTCTCGAAGATGTATCCGAGGGGTTCGAGGGCGTCATAGAAGCTAGGGGAGACCTGGATCTCTTCGGGGAGGCCTGTCGACTCCAACCGAGAAGCGAGGTTCACGGTGGCCCCCAAGATGTCGTACTGTACTTTCTCTGTCCCAAACACACCTGCTGTGAGTGGGCCCTCTGCAAGACCTACTCGGAAACGGACTGGCTTCACCTTAAGTGCATTTCTGATCACCTCCGAGTCTACCATGTCCACAGATTCGTTGATCTTTTTCGCTTCGTCCAAAATCTGCATCGCGAAATCAGCGATCTCCCTCATCTGTGCTTGCTCAACGATGTCGCACGCGGTGCTTGCTCTCCGTTCCCGTTTCCCACTCTTGTCCTGCACACCCCCTGCCAGCATGTAACAGTCACCGATCACCTTGATTTTCTCCAGTTTGTATTCCTTCACCAACTTGTCCAGTTTGTTGAAGATTAGGTTGCTGTACTCCACTACCTGCCGCGACTCCAGCTCCTTCGTGAAATTCGTGAAGCCCACAATGTCAGCGAACAGCACCGTCGCATGCGAGTAGCTGTCGGCGATCTTTTCCCCGTTCTTCACCCTCTCAGATATCTGGTACGGCAGCGCGGCGTTTAGCACCCGCTGCGACTCGGACAACACAGTGCTCTTCACGATCATCGACCAGAATGTGGAAAACACACTTTGCAAGATCCGACCTGTTTGGAGTTCAAAATCGCCGTTTGTGAGCCCCAGCAGGCCCACGGGTTCACTCATGAACACAATTGGAACCAGGAGGATACGGTTCACTTTCATGTGCCCAGCAGGGCAACTTAGTTCCTCCCCTGTATTGCTGAAGAAGGGAACGCCGTCCAGGAGTGCTTTGTACAAGATAGTACCCTTCCGCAGGGCAGGGTGGCTGAAGCCACGCATCTTCGTGTTTTTGATATGCTCAGTTGCACTAGAGAAGATGTAGTACCTGAAAGCAAGCGATGATATGTCTGACGTGGGTACACCACGTGACGAGGTGTTGCTGCCACGGCGCTGTATTGCAGGCGCGCTGCTCATCTTCTCGTTGGCAGGTGTGTTCGTGACTGCGACTAGCACCTCAGAGTTGAAATACCCCTCAAAAAAGTTAGCGATCGCAACTAGCACAGCTACCCATTGGTCCTTTGAGGTTTTATTCGACATCGAGATGGCATCTTCGACTATCTTCTCTAGCTGCAGAATGATCTCGTCTCTGTACAAGCTTTCCTCGACGAGGGCTGACTCTGTCTGCTTCTTCCTGACCTCCTCCAGGGCTATGTTGATGAGGGACTGGATGTTCGAGGTCCAGATCTCAGGGAGAAGGTCATACAGAAGCTGCTGGTCGTGGACGGCGTAGTCCCCGTCCAGAAGGATGAGAAGGGCGATTGTTGTGTTCTCCACCACCACCGGGACCACCAGCATGGACTGGACTTCCATTTCCATCCCGTCGTTGTTGTACAGCTCCAGATCCGTGAGCTCCTTCACCCCGAAGATCTTTGCCCTCTTCTGCACAATCAGGTCCCTGTACAGGTTGATGTTCTCCATCGCAGTCATGTCCTGCTTGTTGAACCAGTACGACTTCAGCCGGAGGTGCTGCCTGATGCACTTGTTCCCCGCTCCGATCGATGCATTGAACGGAACGTCCAGCAGCACCACCCCCGCGTTCCCAGAGTACGTGTGCACAGCCGTGCACAGCAGGTGGTGCATCGAGTCGTTCAGCACGGAGTCCACAGTGCTCGTGTCCACGTTCCGCACCTCGATCGATGACAGCCCTTTCTTCAGCTCCTGCTTTCGAGTCTCCGTGCGTTGCGTCTGCAACAGGTGCTCGTTCAGCGTGTGGATCGCAGCATCCCTTTCGATCAGCTTCGCTTGGAGCTCGAGGATCTTGTTCACAAGAGCGTCATTTGTCCCGGTGCCAAGCTTAGCTGTTAATGGTCGTTCGCGGAGTGGTTTTAGCTCTATCGGCTTTTTCAGCTTTTCTCTTTCGCTCGGTGCCTTCCCGTTGGAATAACTAGGCTGGTCAGGGGCCAGCATAGGCGAGTCGTAAACACTGCTATTGCTGGCCATCTCTTCCCAATCTGGTACCTGGTGGAACGTTGAAAACCGTAATACGGCCCTAACTGGAAAAAAGCTAGAGAAGGGCCAAAACTCGTTTTTCTTCTTCTTCGTAATCTTTTAATTTTATTATAACGTTATTCGACTCTGTTGTACATATACAAACACGCACACTTTTTCTTTTCATTCCACTGATCTTTTTCTGATGTTCGCTGTACTTATAACCAACAAGAGCAAACAGGGGGGTACATAGGAGGTGCGGGAATGGGCTCCGTGGCTTTGTACCACTTACGAAGAACGTTTTCAGCAGGTTTAAACTTTGGGTCCATGCATGAGTTGTTCATTCCTCCAAACGCGGCGTCTGAGAGGGGGGAAAGATCAATTTAAAAAAAAAAAAAAAAAAAAAAAAAAAAAAAAAAAAAAAAAAACCCTCAATTGTTGTATCATACCTGTGGCCCAGTTCCACCAGAAAACCCCCTCGAACCAATCATATTTGGTCATGGCAGTGAGGGCAGCCTCGAACTGAGTGGCCTGAGAGTCGAGAGATTCCTGAGTTGGGGCGTGGGTTACTTTTCCGCCGTTGGCGAAACAATCGGCACCGAATCCTGAACAGTAGCCCATTTCAGTGAAGACGATGGGCTTGTTCCATTTCTGGTGGAGCGCTGCCATCTGGACTTCAACGGGAGCCCATGCCGCGAGAAGTTGCTCCATCGTAGGATACTTCCCATCGATCAGATTGTAGTACTGCTTGATGTAGTACTCATCACAACCGATTACATCCATGAGATCCCACCATTTCTTGTCTGTGAGTTCACCGGGGCCGTTAGGAGGCGACCAGTTCGCACTGTCTGTGAGCGTTCCGTTGTACGCGTTGCGGATCTTCGGGATGAGGTTTCTCCAATGTTGTTCTTCTTTTGAGGCGGCGATCAGTTCGCAGGAGACGCTGAACATTTCAACGCCTGTCTTCTGTGCGATCTCCGCGTACTGCATGATGTATGGCTCGTACGAGGCAAACCAGGTGTCCCATTGTTGAGCGTTGAAGTTTTCCCCGATGTTTCCTCTCCAGTGCTGCGGGGTGTCGTCAATAAGGTCGATGTGCGGCTTCAACATCACCTTCATCCCAAGGGAGTGAATCTCGTCAATCGTGGCAATAAGGTTCTCGTTTGTGACAGTTTTACACCATCCTGTAGGGGTGGCGCTGCATCTTGTCGGTTTGTTGTATAATGGGTAGATCACCGTTGAGTTCATGTTCGTCTGGTACTGCGTCACAGCCACCGCCACGTAGTTCGTCCCAGTCGTGGCCAGATGCTTCAGGGAGTCCGTGCTGACGCTGCTGCCCATGGACACGTTCGGGCAGTACCTCTCGTCTGTGAACGTCATTCCTGAGTACTTCAGCTTCTGCGGTAGTGTGGCCATGCCCACCATCACGGTCAACCCCAGTAGAATCATCTTTTTTTTTTTCTTCTCTTTTTCTTTAATATGGTTGCAGCAACGCGTTGTTTTCTTTTCATTCTCAGAAAAATATTAACTTTTAGATAAACTACAGGATTAGCCTGGAAAGACACCCGGAGTATTCAAATATTGTGTAAAGTACAAGAAAAGAAAAAAAAAGATTGATTGACACCTGAAGCTACCGCCCTACATCCTCGGTTGTATAAAAATAGAACCTTTTTAACATTTTTAACTGGGCATTTCTTTTATCAAACTAAACAAAAAAAAGAAGATAAGCAGTCATTTTCTTTTTGTGGTAAATAGCGTGTCCCCCCCCCCCCCCCCCTCTCCCTTTTTTTTCTTTCTTTTTTTGTATCTGTTTGAAAACACTACTGCTAAAGCTCTTAATTTTGTCCGGTAACGAAAGTGTCCCGGAAAAAAAAGAGACATACTACTAACTAATTGTCATCTGCAACGGCTTCTTTCCCTTGAGGAAGTAAGTCTGGTAGGTGCCGAAGCCTTTGAGGTTGACTGGGTCCCTCTTCTCGAAGATGTATCCGAGGGGTTCGAGGGCGTCATAGAAGCTAGGGGAGACCTGGATCTCTTCGGGGAGGCCTGTCGACTCCAACCGAGAAGCGAGGTTCACGGTGGCCCCCAAGATGTCGTACTGTACTTTCTCTGTCCCAAACACACCTGCTGTGAGTGGGCCCTCTGCAAGACCTACTCGGAAACGGACTGGCCTCACCTTAAGTGCATTTCTGATCACCTCCGAGTCTACCATGTCCACAGATTCGTTGATCTTTTTCGCTTCGTCCAAAATCTGCATCGCGAAATCAGCGATCTCCCTCATCTGTGCTTGCTCAACGATGTCAGTTGCGGAGGCCTTGAACAGGTCCCGCTGTTTCCCGCGTTTCCCACTCTTGTCCTGCACACCCCCTGCCAGCATGTAACAGTCACCGATCACCTTGATTTTCTCCAGTTTGTATTCCTTCACCAACTTGTCCAGTTTGTTGAAGATTAGGTTGCTGTACTCCACTACCTGCCGCGACTCCAGCTCCTTCGTGAAATTCGTGAAGCCCACAATGTCAGCGAACAGCACCGTCGCATGCGAGTAGCTGTCGGCGATCTTTTCCCCGTTTTTCACCCTCTCAGATATCTGGTACGGCAGCGTGGCGTTCAGCACCCGCTGCGACTCACACAGCACAGTGCTCTTCACGATTATCGACCAGAATGTGGAAAACACACTTTGCAAGATCCGGCCAGTGGAGAGATCGAAGTCTCCATTCGTGAGTCCCAGCAGACCTACTGGCTCATCGACGAATATGATGGGCACCAGCAGCATGCAGCTCACTTTCATGTGCCCAACGGGAAGGTTTAAGGAGCTTCCATTGGGGTCGAAGAAGGGAACGCCTTCAGCTAGCGTCCTCTGCAAGCGGTTCCCTTCACGCAGCTGGGGGTGGTCCATGCCCTTCATCTTCGTGTTCTTGATGTACATAGCAGACTCCGAGAAGATGTAGTAGATGAATTTTAAGGTATTGGTGCGGTACCTCTCGCTCGTTGTGCCCACGGACGTTAACTGGCTGTTCTTGCGCCCTAACTGCGGTGTGACGACCTTCAGATTGGCAGGTGTGTTCGTGACCGCCAGCAGCACTTCAGCTGAAAAGTAGTTTTCAAAGAAATTCGCGACAGCTTCCAACATGAGAGTCCACAATTCGTTTGAAGAGTGTGTCTTCGAGCTACTCAGGATCTCCTCTACGACTTTCTCTAGCTGCAGAATGATCTCGTCTCTGTACAAGCTTTCCTCGACGAGGGCTGACTCTGTCTGCTTCTTCCTGACCTCCTCCAGGGCTATGTTGATGAGGGACTGGATGTTCGAGGTCCAGATCTCAGGGAGAAGGTCATACAGAAGCTGCTGGTCGTGGACGGCGTAGTCCCCGTCCAGAAGGATGAGAAGGGCGATTGTTGTGTTCTCCACCACCACCGGGACCACCAGCATGGACTGGACTTCCATTTCCATCCCGTCGTTGTTGTACAGCTCCAGATCCGTGAGCTCCTTCACCCCGAAGATCTTTGCCCTCTTCTGCACAATCAGGTCCCTGTACAGGTTGATGTTCTCCATCGCAGTCATGTCCTGCTTGTTGAACCAGTACGACTTCAGCCGGAGGTGCTGCCTGATGCACTTGTTCCCCGCTCCGATCGATGCATTGAACGGAACGTCCAGCAGCACCACCCCCGCGTTCCCAGAGTACGTGTGCACAGCCGTGCACAGCAGGTGGTGCATCGAGTCGTTCAGCACGGAGTCCACAGTGCTCGTGTCCACGTTCCGCACCTCGATCGATGACAGCCCTTTCTTCAGCTCCTGCTTTCGAGTCTCCGTGCGTTGCGTCTGCAACAGGTGCTCGTTCAGCGTGTGGATCGCAGCATCCCTTTCGATCAGCTTCTCCTGGAGCACCATGATCCTCGACAGCAACAAGGAACTCGAGTCGGCAGATGTCGGAACTGCCCTACAGGAGGGACTGTTCACGTTGTCCTCGTTACAGGGACTAATCCATGACTTGGAATCCATATGTGCAGGGGGCGGAGGGTCTGCAACCTTAATGACACGTTCTTTTTTTTAAAATTGCGTGCAAACAGAGAATATATAAAAAAAAAAAAAAATTAAAGTGTCATAGTTCAAGAGCAGAATGCAAGAATGCCAAAGTGTCCCGATAGTCTGAGGGGGGTCTCGACGGTCGTAGTGGGGGCGGCGGGGGAGGCTTGGCCGTACTACGCGGCGGCTTCCACCCAACGAACTCCCGCTTAAGTTGGATGACAAGCGATCTGGTGTGCCGCACGAGATTAAACCAAATAGCAGGCCCTCCCAAGGTATACTCGAAAGATGCACCATAAGTCGAGTTGTCAGTTGACGTGGCAGTCCAAGTATACTTCCCAAAGACGGGCATGCGGCCATAAGGAGATCCCCATGGAGGGGTGACGGCAATGGGAAGAGGTAGGTCGCCGAAGGCTACGGTTTTGTTGGTTAGGATGACAACGATGCGTGGGTTGGAGGAGCAGTCCCATTCCTTACCCTCACCCCACGAGGGCTTGAATATGTAGCCAAGCCAGCTCACCTCCGCACCGCATGTGAAAGATGTGAGATAATGCGAAGCCTTCGACAACACTGAAGCGGCAATGGACCTCCCCATCAGATACCTTGCATGGTTTGTGGGGTGCACATGGTCGTCCAAGATCCCCGACCAAGATTTCTTTTTTGAGTTCTGCTTTTCCCGGAGAAGACCCCAATGAGTATCGCTGTAAATCCCACGTACTGAAACAGCAATTTCACTAATACCAAGGTTTACTTCGTGATGCCACCGACTTGTGCCACCGGGGTACGAAGTGCATGGGGTGATGCTTGTGAGTATGAAGGCAACATCAGGAAGGCGTAAACGGATCGAAGATACGAAGCTTCTGTAGATAGAAAGAAATGCCGCCGACGCAAGGTGTTTGAACGCGTCGTTGATTCCCAGTTGAACCGTAATGCCCTTGCAGCCCTTTTCTAGGGTTGTGTTGAGAACCTTCTCAACATAGTCGGTCGAGGGGTCGTTGAGCAAGTCAAGGAGACCCATACCGGGCGATGAGATCACTGCCGCATCACCGTTGTATCCACCTTGCCCAATGATCGAGGTGGCGAACTGCGGGTAACCGTAAATTCCTTTCCGCATTTTTGACCAAGCCATGCTGTCTGCAACAAAGATCATGCAGCTGTAATTCGATGCGAGCCGTATAGGGCTCTCTAGCTCCCGCTGCAGAGGGTGGACAGAGAACAGAAGCTTTTTCTTCGTTGAATTTTCTACCGGTAGGCTCTTGGCCGCTGGGCTGTTGTTTGGCTCGGTTGAGTCGTCAGGGCCTTCCCCGTCATTTGTTCCCTTGAACAAAATGCTCGCATCTCTCCAACAATATCCTGCCAGCCAGCACATGACGCCGATCGCGAGTGTTTGCTTCATTTATTTCTTCCGTACCTTCTTTTCTTTTGTGTAAAACATTCTGAAGGTAGCCTTTTTTTTTTTAACTCGATAATTTATAAGAGCGCTCATGCTCGTTACAAAAAAAAAAATGAGCGAAAAGAGGGGGCGGAGTCATCATTCTTAGAACTCAAATAACTCTATTTTGTTTTCTTCTTTCCCGGAATCAGGTTCAAAAAGTGCAGAAACCCCATGAAGAGCACGAACATAATCGGCATGGTCAACACGTGGTATACAGGCCACAACGCGATGGCGAAGAGGAGGCTGTGGATATTAAAAAAAAGAAAAAAACGGGGGGGGGAAATACCTCCCAAAGACCCAGAAGAAGGTTGCTACAGGTATTGCTTGGGGCTTTCCTGGGAGTCGATCGAGGGTCACAAGATCAAAGTGGTCGGGGTCGGCAGTGAAGCTGTGTGTTTTTTTTTTTTTTTTTTTTTTTTTTTTTTTTTTTTTTTTCCCCAAGGGCCCTGGGCCCGGCTGGGTTGGGCATCAACTATAGGTTGCTGCACCCTGAATGCTTTGTTAGGTGAGACTAAGGCGGCAGAAGCAATGACACTTCACCAGCAACCCCATGTGCCTTAAGTGACCTCCTGACCTGAGGTCCCCCAAGTCCCCCCCGGACTTGGGACTTGGGGGGACCTTGCCAACACGGCAAGGGGGCTTTTTTCTTTTTTTTTTTTCTTTGTTCATACGCGAGATATCCCCCCACGCTGAGCGTGATTCCCAAGAAAACCAACGAAAGCCACAACACGAGTCTATTGACGAGGTTGGAGTGCAAGAACACACCCACAAGATCCGACTCTTTAAGCACCCACCCAGCCACGCCCACCCATGCCAAGCACCATACATACTTCCCCACTACCGACGCTGTACTTTGTTCCCTCCCTGCCTCTTCTTCCTCATCTGTCTCGTCGTCGCTGTCAAAAACCGCCTTGCGCTGCCTTACCGTGTCGTCATCGTGTGTTGCCATTATTTCTTTTTGTTTTTGTTTCTCGTTCTCTCTCTCTTTATCCCTCCCCCCCTCCCCCCCCCCCCCCCCTCTGTTTTTAAACAAGAATCAAGTTGATGGTGGGCCCCAGAAAAAAAAAGGAATACCCTGCAGCTTCTTGCGCTTAGCGTGGTGCGCCATTTGGCGGAAAACACCCCACAGAGATAACATCGACTCACCAATGGTGGCTCACCCTGCCCCAGGGAGCTAAGGAATCACACCCTTTGTGGCTATCTACAAAGGGAACAAGGTGTACCTCAGGGTTTCGAGGGAAACAAGGGAGCGGGTGCTCCTCCCCACTGGCTATGTGCCACCCCCCCTACAAGGAGTAGTGGGGAGCGATAGACCGGAGCCTGAGACACGGCGGAACCCCCCGAGGGAGAGGCGCAGGCAAGGATAAAAGAGGATGAAACGGGGGGGGGGGGGGGGAATAAGTACATTGGTGAAGAATGGGGGAAAAGTGTTATCAGCCCCCCCCCCCCCATTTCATCAGATAGAATAGAAAACGTTTGTGCGGTATTTGCTTTTCCCCTTGGGAAAAAAAAACCCCCCCCATTTCGCGCAATTGCTTTTTTTGTTCTCCTTCCTTTTCTTTTAAACGCACTCGATGAAGAAAAAAATCGATAAAGTTTCAGTGTGCAGGGGGGGGGGGGGGTGCTCACTGTTCAGGATGAAATTCACACTTATCGAAAGAAAAAAAAAGCTAGAGATTGCAGGGGGGGGGGGGGGGGGGCAAAAGAAAACAAGAACTCATAAGAAAAGGTGTCTTTGAAGGGAACCTGCAGTATGTGACAGGATCGCCCAAGAAAGAAAAAAAAAACACGCCACACAATAATGTCATACAATTAATCACAAGACCCCCCCCCCCCCCCCCCCCCCCCACCCATTCCTCTTATCCCACCTGCACTGTGTCCCAAAAGTCGCACTGCTCCTTATGGAAGTTTGAAACAGCATGGAAACCCTTACCACCGTTGGAAGTCGAGATGTCGAACCCAAGGCGCAGGTCTGAACTGGGGACATATTGGGCCCAAGGGAGGCCCGGCGAGGAGGACTTTGCAAATTCTATCCAGAAAGCAGACACGCCGCCAGCTAGCTCTTGCTCAGAAGGCACAGCCCAGCTACAGTTATATGGCGATCCCTGAACTGTGCAGTTGTAAACGTAAGGGACGTCCGACCCATGCGGGACAAGGAACGATCCTGGTCCTGAATCGGGTAAAATCGTCGGTGAAGACGTGGGATGCAACAGAACGTATGAGAAGACACCTTTACCTGCCTCAGCTATGCTGCGTGTTGCACGGCGGTGCGGGCACGTGAAGATCGCATCAGTACTTGCGGCCATGGTTGCCCACCACCACCATGTGAACCCCTCTCCAAGGTCGCGAGGGTAAGGAAAGCTCTGGTTCGAGTACAGATCCTTGAGGTTATGGAGAAGACTCGCATTCCCGTTTAAAAACGGCAGCATAACCCCGTCGAACGAAAGCTCCGTGAGGTTGTGCACACCCTCAAGGAACATGGCGGTCTCATCACGATTAGTCCCTGCAAGAAGCGGGACCTTATGGAACTCACCTTTAGCAAAAGCAACAGCAGGGGACACTGTGAGCTCAACGTTGTCGACAACAGGCGCCCACAAGAGGTGACGCATGCCTCCGGCGATCATCAGTTCACCGCCTGGAAAATTCCGCACACCATGCCTGACCTCATCTGCTGTAAGTGCTTTCAAACACGCAACATCGCTGCACGTCGTGTTACCGAGCAGCCAAGTGAACACCTCCTCAGCGTGATACATAGGGTTGGAGCACCATGACGCACCAAGACCAGATTCTGCGATTGCTTTACGGTACAAACCGTCGGATTTACGAGAAGCGAGATGGCAAGAAACGGACCCTGCACCGGCCGACTCGCCGAAAATCATTACATTGCTCGGGTCGCCTCCAAACGACGCAACATGGTCCTTGGCCCATTTCATGGCCGCACGTTGGTCTTGCAAACCGTAGTTTCCAGTGGAGGGATTTTGCAACGAACGGAGACGTTCGCCTCCAAGAAACCCGAAGACTCCTAGCCGGTAGTTTATGGTGATAACGATGACTTCATTGTTGGATCGGCGTGTTAATGATGCTCCAGGGTAGATGCTGCCACAACCGGATATGTATGACCCACCGTGGATGAAGAGGAGTACAGGTAGAGGTTGTGTTGGCTTACTTGTCGGTGTGTAGACGTTGAGGTACAAGCAGTCCTCGCTGTAGGGTTTTGTCTTGCATCCTGACCCTGCCCCGTAGCATGCGTTGCCCCACTCTGTGGCGTTGTAGATGTCATGCCATGGAGCTGTTTCTTTAGGGGGGGCCCATCTTTCTTGAGTTGCGTATTTAATTCCCAGGAACATGTCAACGCCATCGTTTTCAACCCCCCTCACCTTTCCCAATCCTTTTATATCTACAATCGGGCCCTGCGCGGTCACCACCGCTGCTATCAAGCCGTACACCGCGGTTCTCATGTTTTCGTTGGTCCTGTTCTGGGATAATATACGATATTGTTTTTTTTTTTTTTTTGCACCACCCCAATTATTTTTCTTCGACTTTTTTAGAATAAAAAAGAAAACTATCAAAAAAAGGGGGGGGTGTGTGGGTACCATGTTTTGATCGATACTTATGTTTTTTTTTCTTCTTCCTTTTCCCCCCTTTTTTTTCTTCCTTATCCCCCCCCCCCCCTTCTTCTCTCTAGTGCAGTGGTGGAGGGGGTGAGTGTGTAGTGCGAACGTCCCTTTAAGGGGTGGGATAGGTTTTTTTTTTTTTTTTTTTTTTTTTCTTTTTTTTTTTTTCCCTTCTTTGCCTCACCTTTCTTGAAGACAACACAAAACCAAATCCACCATGGTCAATTATTCGCTATGTGTCGAAACTGCTGTTTTCTCAAAGTACTATTTTGCTGTTTTTGCTCTTCTTTTTTTTTCGCCAAGGGAAAAGCATAACATATTGTAGTAGCTTAATATAGCCAGAATTTTGTCCCGGAAACACTTGGTGTGATCGTTACAAATGAAACTTAAGATTTCCTTTCCTCCCCCGCTTGACACGAAGTTGCGACAAATAGCGAAATAATATTCTGACCATATGAATCCGACACAAAAAAGAAAACACTTTTTTTTTCCTCTCTTCCCCCCCCCCCCCCCCCTTTCTCCTTTCGATCACTTACTCGAAGGAGGGGGTGATGACCCCCCCACCCCTCCCTGAACCCTCTTTTTTTTTTTTTTTTTTTTTTTTTTTTTTAAAAAAGCAATATGAACAAAACAAGGGACCAGCAGGGCTATTTTTTTTTTTTTTCTTTTTTTTTTGTTCCCCTTCTTTTTCTTTCATTCTTTGGGCAATGCAGCAGGAGCTGCTTGCGATGATATTTGAGCCGGTGCCGCTTCAGGAGGGGGTACCGATGGAGAGGTGGTCGTGGTGGCTGGGTCACCCACAGGTGCTTCTTCACACACAGCCTGTACAGGAGGAGCCGCATCATCAGCAGCAGGAACGAGGGCGGGACCTGGGACAAACCCAGGATACCCAGGTGGCATAGCTGGGTAGGAGGCCATGCCAGGGGGCATACCAGGAGGCATCGCCCCCATATGCGGTGGAACACCATGAGGCATCCCAGGGGGCATGGATCCCATTGGGGGTGGTACCCCAGGGGGCATACCGTGAGGCATCGCCCCCATTGGGGGTGGAACACCATGAGGCATAGGAGGTGGAACGCCAAGGGGCATACCAGGTGGCATTGTTCCCATAGGACAAGGAAAGGGCATACCAGGAGGCATTGACCCCATTTGGGGATGCATCAAGAATGAAGGTGTAGGCATACCCATGGGTGGACCCATGAAGGGGTAGCCCATCAGATCCATGGGAGGCATTATGCTCTGGTCCTGTGTGCTGTACAGTATCCTTTCCTGTTCTGTTAGCATGTTGCAAGGAATCCCCTGCATTCCATATACCTCAGCTCCGAAATTTGCCCGTTCAGTTATTGCGTTAGGGACCGATTCGACCTCGTGGCCGTGCCGCTTCAGGCAATGGCTTTTCATACCATTTGCGCTGGTCAGCTTTCTTTTGCAGACTTCACACTTAAAATGCTTTTCTTTCTGGTGTTGTATCAGAATACCTTCAGTCGAGAACTTCTTGTTGCAATAGTAACACCAAGGCTGTAGAGGTGAAAAGGAAAAAAAAGGGGGGGGGGAAGGAGGTTGTTTGTTGTTTTTCTTTTTTTTTTTTTCCTCCCTGCTTTTTTTGTTATCCATACCTCCGGTATTTTCGCTTGTTCCGCGACCTGCGCTTGCTTCTTCTTCTTTGCCATACTTTAATATTTATATTTTTTTTTTCTTACTAACTTATTACGTGTGCTTTTATGCCGCGTGGGTTGGTTTTTTTTTTTTTTTTTCTTTTTGCCTTTTGTAATATTCTTTTTTTCTCCTGGGGGTTGGGTAAAGAAAAAAATAAAATAAAATAAAATAAAATAAAATAAAATAAAAAAGTAAAACCAACAAAAATAAAAAGTTGAATTTAAAGAAAAGAGGGGAAAAATAAAAAAAGCATGAAAAAAAAAAAAAAAGATCCCCTTCTTTCTAAGCTCTCCTCCCTTTTTTTTTTTTTTTTTTGGAATAGATGGAGGAGACAAAAAAAAAAAGAAATACCCCTATGTCGTCCCTCCCTTCCAGCTACACCGCTACCGAGATTCTTTTAGCTGTTATTACTCACGAATTGTCATTAGAAAAAAAAAAGAACTGTCACACCCCCCCTCTTACCCCCTGTACAAAGGACACTTTGTCATCCTCCCTCTTATCTATGTTTTCTCTTTTTTTTCCTGGAAAAAAAAAAAAAAAAAAAAAAAAAAAAAAAAAAAAAAAAAACCATTAACTCATATGCAGGGTATAGATCTTTTCTTTATATTTCTTGATAAAAACCTTCGTTTTCCGTTTCACGAACCTTGACCTCCCCCCCCCCCCCCCCCCCCACTCTTTCCCAGTGCACACGATACATAACATATTGTAAGAGTGGCCCCTACTGAAAGGCGGGTTTACACTTATAATAAAAGAAAAAAAGAAAAAAAGAAAAAATTAATCCCACGTGGGTGACCCTCCTGGCGGGGTCTTTCCCTCCTCCCTTGGAATGGATGTCTTTTTTTTTTTTCTTTTTTTTTTTTTTTTTAAAGGAGCGCAAAGAAAACGACAGTGTTAAATTATAGCTCATTTGGCAGCAAGTTTTTTTTTTTTTTCTTTTCTTTTTTTTTCTTTTTTTTTTTGTTCTTCCTTTTTGATTTTCTTTTTTTTTCTCTTTGAGCGCGATTTTCTTTTTTTTAGTTCGAAAAAAGTGAAGAAAAAAATGACGCATAAGTTTGTCAAAAGAAAAAAAAAAGAGTCGGTTGATCGTTGTTTGTGCACAGCCAGGGGTTAACCTGTAGAAGGATACGCCCAACAATGCTACCACTCTACTCTTTTTAGACAATATTCTTTTGTTCATATGCGGGGGGGGGGGGGGGGGGAACATTTTTCAAAGGGTGTTCACCTCAAAGGAAAGCTACCCTAAAAATATTTCTTCTATTTTTTGCGGTGCCTGCGGCAGTCTGGTGGGTTTGCCCGGGCGAGGATATGCGTCCCTTATTATTGCCATGTGCCACGGCTGCACTCAGGTTTCTCAAGTAAAAAAAAAAAAAAAAAAAAAAAAAAAAAAAAAAAAAAGAAGAAGAACGAAGAAAGAGAGGACAAAACGGTTTGTACAATCAAGGGGGAAAGCAAAATGGCGGTTTTTTTGTTGCTGTTTTGAGCAAGGTTTCCCCGAAGACGTTGTCCGTGACGGGCTGAAGGCGGAAAAAAACTCAAATTAACGCGCAAGCTCCATGAAAAAAACAAAAGAAGAAGATGAAGATGAAGAAGAAGAAGAAAAAGGAAACAAAAGCCAAACTGCTGCCCCCTTCGATGTTTCACTCCCCCCCCCCCCCCCCCCCCGCCTAACGACACCTCCCGATTAGCGGTAAAGAGGGAGGGCCGAAGGGAATAATAGCAAGGGTCAACTGGAGCAAAAAAAAAAAAAAAAAAAAAAAAAAACACTAATTCGGGATTTCTTTTCTCGTTGGGAAACGAAGGTGAGGTGGGGAGGGGGTGAAGGGGGGGGAAAAAAAGAAGAAGAAACAGTGCCATAACGAGTCAGTTGGTCTGCGGAACTGAACCACATCGTTTCTCTTTCTTTTTTTTTTAAAGTCTTTTTGTTCTGATCTGCTTCTGTGTTTCCAAAAAAAACAAAAAAGAAGAAGAGGGAAGAGAATGGGGGGGGGGGGGGGGAGACAAACCAAAATATAAAAAAAATAATAATAACCGTAATAAAAAAATGAAAGAAATCCCGTAAACACCCCCGTCCAGTTTTTTTTTTTTTTCCCTCTTTTTTTTTTCTTCTAATTTATATTCGCGCACCTCGCCACCAGCAAAAAAAAGGGGGGGGGGGGGAAACCTCTCTCTTATGGCTTTCAACCGTCAGATATTGTGTCGGGGGGCAGGGTCGCAGATGCATTTTTCGCAAAGGGGACAGAAACAGAAACAGGAACAGGAACAGGAGATGCTGTCACAGGAAAAGAAGCGGCCGACATGTTGCTGGCCGTATCATGACTTGTTGGAGAAAGAGAAGAATTAACATGCCGATAGACCACAGAGACCGGAACGGAGGTACCATTTCCGTTGCTTGTGACATTGGTGCTGCTACCATTATGAGGGATAGCGGTGGTGTTTTGAAGAGACGCCAAAGGCGAGGTCCCATTTAGGGAAGCCTTCTCCGATATTTTTTTCAACCTTGCCTGTTTGGCAGTGTGAGCACCAAGGTGCGCAATATCGACCTTTTGGATTTCCTGTATTTTCTTTTTTTTTTTTTTTTTTTTTTTTTATTTTGCACATACGGATGACTTGACCTTTGGCACCACCGCCGGTTTCTTACCCAACGTGCTTACAAACTGGACCTTCCATGAATCTTCTTCTTCTTCTGACGCCTTTTCTGCTCGTGACTGAATAATGCCCAAAGCGCCTATTTGCACGATTACGGTCTTCCCGATCATCACATCTATCTTCGACCGCACCGCCATTCCCTCAAGAAACACCTGCGGCCTGTGGGCCATTTTGTACGCGGGTGAGATGGTAAACGGCAGTACTCTGCGTCTTCTTTCCACTTCGACCTGCTGTTGTTTCTCTTGAAGCCTGGCATGTGCCCTTTCCAGCTCTTCTATTCGTTGCGACAGCTTCTGCTGCTGGTTCCCTTCTTTGAAATGCTCTTGTTGTAGAATCTCGCGTAGTCTGTCTGTCTCTGCCTTATCAATCTCTCTAGTCTTATCTTTCAGGGCGTTTTTCTTGATCTCCTGTGCCAAGCGTGTCCGCACGTCTTCTAGTTCGTGTGCAGGGGGAGCATGCGTTGTGGGTGTTGGGGTTGTGGCTGTCGTTGATTTCCTTCCTGGAATGGGTTTTTTAGCCTTTGTTGTCGTTTCAGATCGTGGTTCTGGTGGTGTGTGCAAAGCGGCCCCTACTCTTACCCCGTCCTCTGGCTTCACCACGGTGCCCATGAGTACCACGCAGCACAGTATCACGCCACCCAAAAACGCCCCCACTATTGCTCCTTTGAAGCCCTGCCGCCGTATCCACACAGGTAGCCCTGCAGCCGCTGTTTTCGTCCGCCTTTTTTTTTTTTTTTTTTTTTTTTTTTTTTCTTTTTGGAGTTTTGTAATACCGAAACGGCGTCTCTCTAGTAAGCTGCTGCGGGCTCCTTAATCCTCTCGTGTTCCTCGGGTCAAAGGGACCCAAGGTAGGCGTCCTATGTAGGTGCTGCATTAGCCTACGCCCCAAGGGCACCCATCAACACCTATTTCTTTTTTTTTTTCTTTATTCTTTTTTCTTTTTTTGTTATTTTCTTTCCTTCTTTTTTTTTTTGAACAACACAAGAAAACAAAACAAAAAAGACTGGAGAACCGCACTTTCCCCCCCCCCCCTTTTTTTTTTACAAAAAAAAACGGAACTAACTTTTTTTTTTTTTTTCTTTCTTAAATCACATTTTGTTTCCCCCTTAAACTCAAGCTTGGTGTGACAGCGTGACTTCTGTCTCTGGGCTGCTTACTGGCAAGGGAGAAGGGGACCCTTCTGGTGACATGTCAACATCAGCAGGCGAGTATGTAGGTGTGTTAATCTCTATCCGAGGGTCGCTCGAGATCTGAGGCGACGCGAAATCTGCAGCGTTAGGTTTGTAGCTGAAAGGATCGTTCTCATCGGCAGCCTGAGGTGGGACCGCTCCAGCATTCTGCAAGGGTGGTACCTAGGGCAAAATAATAATATATTTCTTATGCATACTTTATGCCCCTCGTAAGGTCTTGGGCTTGCGTTTGTCTCGGAGGCCGCAGTGGCCCCGCCCATCATGGCGTTGATTTTTTGCTGGTTGACCGACTGGCGCATCTCAGAGTCGCGCTGTTTGAAGTACGACCCTTTAATACTACCGAACTCATCCCTCATATCATCGCATTGCGTTTGCAACCGTTTCACTTGGTCTTGGAAATGATGGAGGGAAACCTGCATGGCCTTCATCTGTTATTAGATATAACAATTTAAAAAAAAAAAAAAAAAAAAAAAAAAAAAAAAAAAAAAAAAAAAGGTAATAATACCTGAGTAGTTTTCTTGGCCAGGTTTTCCTTGTAAACGTTTAGCTGTTCCGCGACTTCGGGGCCGGGCTGCCTGGAGAGGACGCCCTTCAGCTCAACGTACAGTGCTTCCTTCTCCGCGATCAGTTTTTCCTTTTCTCGAACTTCTTCGGTTTTCACGATGAGCTGTTTTTGCAGCCCGTGGATTCTCTGCAGGGCTTCGTATGTTTGCGGTTCGGATCCCTCCATTTTGTGCCATCGGTGGACGTTGAGGGGGTTTTGGAGCTCTTCTGTGAGGGATTTGACCTTGGAGGTTTCGTATAAAAGAGTGTTGGATTTCGTGCTTATTTCCCGTTTTAAATGGTCGATCTTGGAGATGAAAGCGCGGATGGTTTCGAGCTCGCTACGTAACTGGCTGCTCTTTTCGCCGAGGCTGCGAAGGTCTAAAACCTTGTCGCGGTACTGTACATCTCCTTTATTCATGGTCGATTGCTGGATACGTATCCGTTCGTACAATTTTGCGAGTTCATCGTTACGTTTAATCAGCTGCGCGCCCAAAATGTCTCGTTCGTTCATCACGTTCTCATAGTCACGCTTTTGCTTAGCCTTTTCTGTGTCGGCCTCGTTGATTATCTCGTTAAGCTTGTTGATCTCGCTCGCGAGAGATGTTATCTTCCTGCTGTTCGCATCGATCATTGTAACGAATTTTTGCTTCCTCAACAAGTATCTCTTCTTTTCCGCCTCGAGCTTTGATTTTTGTATGTTCAGGTGTACCAAATCCTTTTCCTTCAGCTGGATTTCCTCCTTTAATTGCATGATGGAATGATTCATGATTTTAAAACGGCGTTTCATATCTTGGATATCCGCGTGGAGCTCCAACAGATTCTTGGAGTACAGGTTTCGCTCGTTCAGAACCTGTTCGAAAAGAGATTGTTGCTGTTTCAATTTATGTTCGCTGTCTTGAATTGCTTTTTGACTTTCGTCGACCTTGCCTTCTAGAACCCTGACTTCTTCCATTGCCTTGATGTAGCGAGTGTGGGCTTCGGAAGCTTCTCTTTCGTAAAGACAGGTTTCGTGTTCTAGGTGGTATATTAGTTCACGTTGCTTGTGAGCGTGTTTTTCATATCCACGGATCTCTTGTTCGAGGTTTCGCTTGTGGTTTTCCTTGATGAGCATCCAGTCTGATTGCTTTTGGGTATCGCCTTGTGCTTTTAAGTAGTTTTTGTTTAAGATGTCTCGCTCGCGGGTCAAATCGTCGATTTGTTTCCTGTCGTTTTCCGACGCGCGGCGGCCTGTTGAAATGTCCATTTCCTTTTTGTGGATTTCAAGTGCTAATGTGTTTCGAGCGTGTTCGACCTCCGCGCGTTGTTGTTCCAAAGCTCGATTTCTTTTTACAACCGCGTCCCGCATCTTTGTCAGCCTGGCGTGTTCGGCCCGCTGTTGAGAAATATCGTGTTCCTTCGCGCGAAGCTTTCCTTGCAGGTTTTGGTTCTCAGCTTTTACCGCGGATGTTTTTTCAATCTCCTGCTCCAGATCGTGTTGGTATTTCTGCGTTTTTTTGTTGATGCTTTCGTATTCTTTGATGGCTTTTTCCGTCGCAGCTTTCTGTTCTTCAAGCTGTTCGTCCAGCCTCGAAATCGCTTGAAGAGATTGGGTTAAAACGCTGTCGTTGGCTTTTATTTGAGAATGGTGCTGAAGCAGCTCCGATTTTAAAACCTGCAGTTCCTTCTCCCAGTATTCCTTCCGTTGTTTTTCCTTTTCCAGTAGGTCGAGTTTTTCTTGTGTAACGCTGTTGACTTGTTGGATTACTCCGTCTTGCTTGTCTTTTTCCCCGACTAGGTTTTTCATCACTTCTTGATAATCTGCGATGTCGCCTTGTATAGCTGCTAGTTGTGTTCTCTGTGTGTCGCGTTCTTTTTGTAGGTCCTCTCGGACTTTTGCGAGTTCTTGTAGAGCAGTGTCGTGACCGATTAGTCCTGATACACCCTTTTCAACTTGTTTTTCCAGGTCTTTCAGTTCCATTCGAAGTCGTTTTATGTTTTCCTTTGCGGTGACTTCTTTTTCCACAGATTGTTCGAGCCTTGATTTTGCCTTGGCGATCTCCTTTCGGAGGGTGTCGATGGTGACCTGGTCGCCTTGTGACAGGTCCTCGGCGGTTTTAATCTTCGTCTGGCACGTGTGGATCTCGCCTTGGAGGTCCAGGCATTTTTTCACCATTCTCTTCTCGCCGTCGTTGAGCTTCAGGAACGAGGCGTGCAGGGTGTCGTACTCCTTCCTGAACACCTCCAGCGTGTCGTCGCCCTCCAGCTCCAACAAGACCTCTTGGAACTGCCGCTCGCATTGTTCAAACCCTGCATTCTGCTGCTGGATCTTCTCGAATTGCTCGTCGTCTACCTTCAACATTTCCAACCTGTTCGCGTGAGTGTGTCGGGGGGGGAAAAAAAATAATAATAATTAATAATGGGAGTGATAACACTGACAAACAAAAAAAAAAAAAAAAAAAAAAAAAAGGGACCGCAACGCAATCCCGTTAAAACCGCCCTGCTCAGAGGGCCTTTTTTTTTTTTTTTTTTTTTTTTTTCAATTAGATTTTTTTTTCATTCTTTTTTTTTTATTTGGGTATTTATTTCTCCCCCCCCCCCGTCCCCACCCGATCCATTGGCATCCCTACTTCACGACGGGTTTCAAGATATTTGTGATCCTTTCTTTTTTCTCGACGTTCGAGGTGAGCGCTGTTTCGTAGACCTCCCTGCAGAGGGACGTGGCGTAGGAGTCGCCCTTCAACGCGTAAGGTGTGGCGGTGGCGGCGACTGTTTGCAGCAGAAGCGAAGCGTCTTTAACATCATGCCCGGAAGCGGTGAACCGATGTAATGTGTCACCCGACCCCCGCACGTCCTTTGTCCCATTGAACGCAACGGCAAGACCTTCATAACAGGTGGTATCAGTCTGATCTAATTTCTCAGCATGGCGAACAACCTGCCCCGCACCTCGCGTGTCTGCAGCAATACCGCAGGCCCATGATAAAGATCCGTTAACGTCGGACCCCGAACAGTCGCCCAAGCCTTGTCGTTCCATTCTCTTTAGTATTTTCCAAGCTTCCATACCGCCTTTGCTGCCTTTTGCTACGTCAATGTAATTTTCCCGATGTTCCTCAAAACCCAGCTCCGGCAGCTTGCCTAGAAGTGCCCGCGCGAATCGGTTAGTTTTCTCGCCTGACAGCTTGTGAAACGTCTCGTCCATGAACGCTTTATCGTCGGCGTTCGATGCTGCAAAATGCTTCACAGCTTGCAGTGCTAACATGTTTTCACCTGTTGCGGCGTAGCCCGCGATGACCTCCCGCGCGGTGTTCCCCGATACGTTCACTCCGGTGTTTTGCATTTTTTCGAGTGTGGTGCCAGCCTCGTCCATGGCGCCGATTCGTGACATTGCTGTCACCATGGCGTTGTGTGTCAGGGGGCCGATCTCTGCTTTCATGTCAGTCATCATAAAGAAGCACTCCCATAGGGATCGTGGGGTGATGGCGGTGTCTGCTTGGTCTAACCGGTTTAATATGAATTCGCCGCATTTTTGGTCCGACCAGCAGTTGTACCACTTAGCTTGCGTTTGTTTTTGTTGTTTTTGTTGTTTTTGTTGCTTTTGTTGTCGTTGTTGAAGTCTCTTGGCGGGTTGCTTTCGGGCCGTATTTTGTTTAACTCCTTTTGCAGCCGCTGTCCATGGTGCTCTTGCCCCGCCTAGAACTACAACTCTGCTCATGTTTAAATTCCCCTCCCTCCTCTCTCCCAACCTTTTCACTTTTTTTTTCTCCTTCTTGTATTGGGTATTTTCTTTTTTTTCTTTTTTTTACGGCAATGTAAAGAATAATAAAAAAAAAGCGAAACAAAAAAAAGCGAAACAAAAAAAGGAGAATTCCTCCCCCCCCCCTCCCCTTTTCCATTCTTTTTTTGTTCGTTTTTTGTCACATTTTTTTCCCCCATCCTCTCCCCCTTTTTTTTTTTTTTTTTTTTTTTTGCAATTCTGGTGGGATTGCAAAAGTAAAAAGATATCCTTTCATATTTTTCAGGTGTATAAGGGTTTCAAAAAAGGAGGGGTTACAAGAAAATATTTTTTTTTTTCAAGACTCAAGAATAGAGAGGAATAGGGAGGGAACGCGGAAAAAAAAAAAAAGCAGCATGAACTCGCACCACCACAATAAAAAAGGATAAAAAAAAAGAACGGAAGGAAAACTCAAAAGAAAGGGAATCGGCACACACAAAAAAAAAAAAAAAAGAGGAGGAACAAACAAAAATCAAGTTGTTTTTTTTCCCCCCACAGTGCGGGGTTTTTTTTATTTTTTTTTTTTTCCAATCAAACATTACTCCTTTTTTTTCTCCCCCTCCCCCAGTAAAAAAATAAAAAACGAGAGAATTATTTGATCACCACTTTTCTTTCCCTTTTTTTTTTAAAAAAAATATTTTAGACCCCCCCCAGGAAGAAACAAAAAGAAACAAAAATAGGGGGGAGAGGGAGGGAAAAAAAATCCCCCCCCCTTCTCTCTCTCTCTCTCTCTCTATCTAGAGCTTCGAGTCGGACATATCCTTCTTCACCTTGCGTACATCACCCCTTTGGAAGGTAAAATTGTTGAGCGTGGTGGTCTTAGGAGCAAGCAAACGGGGAGGCTCGAATGTAGGGTCGAATCTGTAAATAGCAAGATCTTCCTTGGTAAGGTTGAAGCGTTGCATCAAAGCGTCGTCATCGATCAGCTGTTGCCCGTTGCAAGTGGGGTCGGAAACAATGGCGAGAACGCAGTCCGACAGGATACTGGCCTTCCTCCACAATTTTGTGTCCCCAAGCTTGAAATTCTTCGATGCTTGCGACTCAATAACCGTAGCAGGCCACAGTGAGTTTCCTGTGATACCATTTGCCTCGCCCTCTGCTGCAGCACCCATTGCCACCATGGTCATTCCAAACTTCGACATGTTGTAAGCAGTGAACCCCTTGAATCTTTTGTAGTCACTCTCAATAGGAGGCGACATTGTAATGACACGGCCCCACTTCTGCTTCATCATGTGAGGGATGCACAATTTTGTCAGGATGAACGATCCACGGGCGTTAATCTGGTTGATAAGGTCGTACTTGTTAACAGGGGTGTCTTCAATGGTGTGCCACCAGAGAGCCGAGGCGTTGTTGATGACAATGTCAATGCGGCCGAAGTGTGCGATGGTGTTTTCCACGCAGGCTGCAATGCTTTTCTCATCTTTCATGTCGACCTTGCAGGGGAGGGCGTCGGGCCCCAGGGCCTTCACCTCGGCGGCCACGGAGAAAATCGTCCCCGGAAGCTCTTTTGTCTCCACCGTTGTCTTTGCGGCCACCACGATGTTGCACCCGTACTTTGCAAGCGCCAGAGCGCATTCCCTCCCGATGCCTCTTGTGGACCCGGAGATGATCGCCACCTTGCCCTTTAAGTTCATCGGCTGGATTTTCGGTGAGGTTGCCATTTTTTTCTTCTTTTTTTTTTTTCTTATTGTGGTGTTTTTTTTTTTTTTTTTTTTTTTTTTTTTTTTTTTTGTTTCGTGGGGGACAACAAAAAAAAGGAAAATGTGGGGAAAAGGATGTGCGGGGGAGTATTATTATTTTTTTTCTTTTTTGGTTGTGCTACACTCCTGTCACTTTTTTTTATAAAAAAAAAGTGAGGTAAAAAAAAAAAAAAACAAAAAAAAGGAAAAAAAAAGGCAAGTTTTTTTCTTCTTCTTTTTTCTTTTCAATATTTCTTTTTTTTTTTATCGTTCTAATATCACATCACGGTGCAATCTTTCTTATCCTTCCCTCCCTCGGGTGTTGCCGGCACGTCCTCCGAGGATGTTGCCTTCGGATGGTTCACGATGGGGGCGTGGACCACAGTGTCTGTCACATCAAGCTCGGATTTTGTAAGTTGGACTCCGGAGAGGTCAGCTGCTATTTTTGTAAACGCCGCATTGACCTGTTTTTTTTTTTTTTTTTTTTTTTTTTTTTTCCTCACACCTTGTCACCTGTTTTAGCCGACACAAAAAAAGGAACCATTCCATTCTCCACAGCGAAAAGGGAGTGTTTTTCAGCCTTTACGGATCTGAGGTGGTTCAGATCCATTTTATTCCCAACTAACGCCAGGTAGGGCATAGTTTTCTTATCTTTGAATGTCGTTTTCACGAACTCAAGCCATTGCTCCAAATTTTTGAAGGATTCCATGCTTGTTACGTCATAAGTCATGAGGATAGCATGGCTGCCGAAGAGATAGTTCCCGAGCATCTTCCCCCCAAGTTGCTGGCCTCCGATGTCCCAGATCTGCAATGTTGTGTTCACCTGCCCAGGAAGCGCTAGTCTTTTGTTGAAGAAGTCCAACCCTACTGTCTGCCGGTACGACTCTTTGAAGCCGCCTTCGCAAAATCTCATGATTAAACTGGTTTTCCCCACTGCCCCGTCACCTTTTTTTTTTTTTTTTGATTTTTTTTTTCTTTTGTGTGTGCCATACCAACTACAAGCACTTTGTACTGCAAATGATCCACCGCATCATCGCTGTCTGAGTCAGACATTTCTTTTTTTTTCTCCCTTTTTTTTTATGTAATTCCTCCTGTTATTTTTTTTTTTTTTTCTTTTAACAGACAGGGGGAGAAAAAGAAAAAAAAAAAAGAGAAAAAAAAAACCCTGAGATCACCCAAGGGATAGGAAAGAAGAAAAAAAAAAAAAACAAACCAAAGGACGCCATTGACACTTTTTTCTTTTGATAGGGGGGAACAAATGGAAAAAAAAAAAAAAAAGAATCAGAAATAAAAAGGAAAGGGACCTTCCCCCCCCCCCCCCCCCCCCCCGTTCACAGTTTCCACCCAGAGTGCAGTGCGACAACACCGAACGTTAAAGAGTCGTAAGAGACACCCTTGAATCCTGCTTCGCGGATCTGTGTTTTTTTTTTTTTTTTTTTTTTTTTTTTTTTTTTTTTTTTTTTTTTTTTTTTTTCCCCACCCAAACACACCATCCCGGCAAATTCCTCCTGGCGAGGGAACTTTCTTATAGACTCAACAAGGTACTGGTAACTGTGCCAGTCGTTCGCGAAAAGCTGGCCAAGCGCCTTTTTTTTTTTTTTTTTTTTTTCCCTCCCCCCCTTTCCATCACATACCGGGATAACATTCATAGAGTACGCATCATACAGCATCCGGAGTGTCTCCTGCTCGACATGGGAAAATTCCAGTACAAGCAGCCGGCCGTTGGGCTTCAGAACACGATGAGCCTCTGCCAGTGCCTTCTCAATGTGTGTCACATTACGGATCCCGAACGCAATGGTGTAAGCATCAAAACTCGCGTCAGGGAAAGGAAGCTCTTCGGCGTTGGCCTCCTTGAAGTTGACGGGGGCAGCGTCGCCTGCCTTCTTTCTGTCCAAGTATCGTATTTCGCCTTGTTCAAGCATTTTCCCGTTAATATCGGATATTGTAATGCCGGCCTCCGTTGCCGAGAGGGGTGGTTCTGTCATTAGTTTTTCGTTGAGTGCGTCCAATATTCTAAAGGCGACATCGCCCGTCCCCCCTGCTACGTCAAGGTACTGTTTGCCAAGTTGTGGGTCGAGCCTTCCAACCATGGTGTCCTTCCAGCATCTGTGCATCCCCGCGCTCATTACGTCATTCATGATATCGTACTTTCCGCTAACCTGCTCGAAAAGCTTTTTCACCATCCCTTCCTTCTCGTCCTCCTTCACCGACTGGTAGCCAAACCAGGCTTTTTTCTCTTCTTCACTTTTCCCGCTCTCCCATCGCCTCCCCACTACCCTTTTGCTCAAGGCTGTTCGTGCGGTCCTCATAATTCCTTTTTTTTTTTTTAATTTCCCCCCAAAAGTTTACGCACGTGGGTGTCATAATAGATATCAATAATTTGAGGGGATATGGGAGGGAACAGGGGACCGGAGAAAAAGATGGGAAGAAAAAAAAAAGATGATGGGGACGGGGGGGGGGGATGAAACATAAGGTTGGGTGTGTCTGTGTGTGTGTGTGTGCTTTTTTTTGTGGGGGAACGGGGGGGGGGGGGGGGGGGGCAGATATTCTTTTTTTTCATAATAAAAAAGTTCTTTGTTATTTATTTTGTTATTACCTCAACTCTAGACTTCTTTTTTTTCTTTCCCAAAAAGGTGGGGGGGAATTGGGGGGGGGGGGGGGGGGGTGCAAGAATGGGGAGGGGACGAACAACACAGAACTATCCCTTTTTTTGATGAGGAAAAAAAAAAAACACAACAAGTACAATAAAGGGACCTTTCTTTCCCCCTTTCTTCTTTTTTTCTCTTTATAAACAAATAAATAAGGGAAGGGATGGGAAAGGGGTAAGGGAACAACTCACGAAGTGTTTAAAAAAGAAGAATATAAAAAAAGTTTAAAAAAAAAAAAGGGGGGGACCATCAGGGGATAGGGCGTGAGATTTTTTTAAAAAATGAAACTTGATTTTTTTTTTTCTATTCTTTTCTTTCTTTCCCTTGAAAAAAAAATCTTTCTACCGTATGAAGCTGAAAAATGGAAAAAAGAAAAAGAAATAATAAAAAACAAGAAAAAAAGAAGAAAAAAACTTAATCACCCCTTCGCCTTTTTCTTCTTCTTCTTCTTTCGTACACTGATAAAAATACCTCAAGGAGCATAAACCCCAAACTTTTCTTATTCCCCCTCTCCCCCTTTTTTTTTTACTCATGTTCTAATAACCATTGGTTTTTTTTTTTTTTTTTTTTTTTTTTTTTTTTTTCCGACACTTTTTTTTTTCCTTCTTCCCTGAAGCATGCAAGGGGAGGGGGTGGGACAACAGCAACTTTTTTTTCCCATTATTTTTTTTTTTTTTTTTTTTCTTTTCTTGTTTCTTGGGGGAACGGGGGGAAGGGGTGGTGGGGGCAAGACAATAATAATATATAAAAAAAAAATTTTTTTTTTAAAAAAAGAAATCACCCTTCCCCCAGTTCAACGTCAAGATCAACATCAGCAGGGAGATTCCAGAACTGGAACGTGTTATACCGCGCCTCGTGTTCTTCCTCAATCTTATGCACGAGGTGTGGGTGCATTGCGGGTGTAGGAGATGCAGCAAGATCTGTATACTGCACATGAGAAGCGTCGGTTGTTAAAGGAGAAGCAGATGGCTCCGAGTCATGCTCCTTTTCGGGAAGCAGCTCCTCAACAGTGTCCATAAATTGTGCTCCCGAACTGGCACCAGTTTGTATGATATTTGTGATGGCCTTGTCCCAGTTGTTATTCGTGAAATCGTTCAGAACCTGCTTCTCCTCTTCCTCCTTGGGCTCCGAGGACTGGATATCGTGGCCAAGATCCTGAGAAAAGAGACCCTCAACACCAGAAGCATCAGTCCCAGCGGCCTCGGACTGGTTTTTTTTTTTTTTTTTTTTTTTTTCCCCTCAACATACCTCATTCGCAACGGAGTTATGGTATCTACTGAGCTTGGAATTGCTGATTTTATATTTATCCTCTGTCGATGCACCTTCGCTTTCCTCTTCTGCGGTATTGCTCGACTCAGCATAGGTGTTTGTGTGCCGGTCGGGTTCTGTGTTAATGAAATTATTCGTGGACGCGGACTCCACTTGGTTCCCTCCCTGCCCAAAGGCTATTTTCCCCAACGAATCGAAGGTAAGCCCTTCCTCCTCAGGAACCACCGGCCACGGCGACACACGTTCGATCTCCAACCGGGTTTCCAACACTACAATGTATTCACTCCACCCCCGTACATGCTCAAGCAACGGCATCGCAAGACCTTCCTTTGGCTGTGTTTTTTTTTTTTTTTTTTTTTTTTTTTTTTTGAAAAATCATACTATTTTGCAAAGAGGTGGCTTGTGGATATATTCGCTCATTAGGTTAAGCTGTCCCATGTAGCCTTTCGAATAATTGCGTTCCTTGATCTGCTCGGAGTTCGCGTCGTTGCAGCTCAATATGAACTCGGGAAGCTTGCACTCGTGAATGAGATGGTTCAGCAGCCCGTAGCTCGCGCTGTCGTCCGCGTCAAGAACAGAAATAGACCCCTCGACAACCTCTGTGAGACAGCAGTGTGCAATGTTGTGCATTTCGTACGTTTTGAAGATTTGCAGCATGGGTTTTAAAATGCTTGATTTTGCTATGTGTTCATGGGTCACGGAGGGGCGTGTCCGTGCTAGGTGGCTGACCATTTCCATAACCTTCACCCGGCACGGGCCAAGCGGAACGTTGAGCTCCTCCGCCTGCCAGGTTACCTTCATAGGCGGGAGCTTCCCGGGATCTTCAAGAACTGTTTTAAACCCATCTAAAAAGCTCAAACAAACGTTTAAAACCGTGTCTTGAATATCTGCCTCTTCCTGCGCAGGTTGTATCTTACACAATGTCATGGGTGGGGTCTTCTCAAGGTTGATCAACGTGACAAGGAGAGCGGCGCCTTCTTGAAACAGGACGGAGTTCCCGTCGTCCCGTTCTGATTTCAACATGGAAGTGATAAGTTTTATGAGCGATTCCTTCGTTGCAATGGCTTGTATGTAAGGTAGCAGCTTCCTGTTTGGGAAGCTGAACCTCCTGACAAGGTCCACAAGAAACCTGCACCCGGATATGGAATGGTCAATGCCCCCGTTGACTATCATGTCAAGAATGTCAGTGATGAGATTGTTTTGCAGCCACCAAAGATGTATATTTGGAGGAACTCTGAGATCATCCTCGTTCAACGCGCCGAGGAACGAACCCAGAAGGTCGCAGAGTGGCGGGGAGGCAATGTGGTAAACAAGGCGGTTCACAACAGGCTTTCTCTTCTGCAGCTCGCGGAGGAAATCCATCATCTGTGGAGGGGACTTGATATAGAGCTTGTGGACGCACTCTGTCAGCTTCAGAGCCAACCAAGGGTTGATCACATCCAGGTCGAGAAAATTGAACAGTTTTTCCAGTAATTCCGGGGTGTCGTGAAGCTTTGTCATGACCTCATCGACATCCCTAGCAAGTACCTCCGTAGCTTTGTACGGATATTTCAGCCAAGTGGGAAGGTCTTCTATAGAGTCTGCTGCTATAAACTCTTTCCGGCTCTTCTCCTCCTCTTCCTCTGTGAATGGGTACAGCATGAACTCGATGAGTCCATCCAAAATGTGGTTTTGGCTGAAGTAGGTCCCCATTTCCGCTGCGTCTCCCGGGACATCGCTCGAGGCGAGCATCTCCTCCAGCGGGCAGTCCAGGTTGTCTTCGTCTGCAAACATCTCTAGTTCAGCGTTTCTTTTTTTTTATTGGTATTTTATTTTTTTTTAATTCCCCCCCTCTCTTCTTTCCCCCCCCTCCCCACCCTATTTTTCTTTTTTTAAAAATTTAATATTTTAATTTCACAAAAAAAGGGGGGGGTAAATGTATGTCAACAAAAAACTCAAAAAAAGGGGGGGGGAGGAACTTGCATCTATGGGGTAGGAAAAAGAGGGGTGGGGGGAGGGGGAACGTATTCTAAAAACGAGGGGGGGAGAGGGGGGAGTAATAAGAAGAAAAAATACAACAAATTCATTTTTTAAACCCCCCCCGCCATAATATACAGGGGAGGGGTGAGACTCTACCCTAACGGCACATTTTTACACATCCCCCCTCCCCTCCCCTTCATTCTTAACTCCGCACGCTAGACGTGGTGGCAGCGTAGCCATCGAGCATAGTTGTAATGGAACGAACTGCTGTTTCGAGGTTTACGCTCTTGTGAGGAGTGAAAGGTGCAGGGGTGTGGAGGGGTGAAGGTGATGCTATTGAGGCAGGAACGCTTTTTTCTATCTGTAGCCTTTGTTCAAAATGTTTTTCTTTTTCCCGGATAAGGTCCCACCGCTGCTTGAGCTTCGCGTACTCCTTCTCGATCTGCTGCTCTCGCAGCTCGTTGAGCCGTTGTTGCTCCTGTGCTTTTGTCCGCATCGTGTGAACGGCTTCAAGCCTTTGGATCACCCGTGCAGCCTCGTCTTCAATCCTTCGTGCCTCGACCTCCCGTGTCGAGACCATTACTTTGTCTTCGTTTAATTTCATTTGTTTTTGGTCTAACACTTTCTCTCGTTTCGCCACCTCTCGGACTCTCTCCGCGACGTCGAAGCGTTGCGCCTCCAAGCTTCTGTGTTCGACCTCCCTTCGTAGGAACGCGGCCCATTGTGTTTCCTTGTCGCGCATTGCTGCTTCTCTCGCTTTTAAATCTTCTTCTGACGTGGAACCCGTGTCGGTACGCACGCCCAGCACCTGCTGTATCTGGATTGCCTTTTCGTGTAGCATGGTGCGTACCCCCTCCAGATCGCTTTCCCATGCTTCCAATGCCTCTGCGTCGTCGTTGTTTACTTGCGTGCTCCTCATGAGGACCATGCGTTCCCTGCTGTGTAGCCGTCGCGTGAGGCGTTCGTCTAGTTCGTCGGATAGTTTTGACTCGGCTGCCGCTGCTGCTTTTTTTAACATTTCGGTCATCGTTGATGCCTTTTCAAGTGTGTGTTGAATGTGGGAGCATTCTTCTTCTTTTTTCTGCACGGTGTCCTCTCTTGATTTCAGCTGTTCTTCCCATTCTTGCAGCATCCCTTCTCTTCTCTTAGCGCTTGCCCACATTGCCTGTGCGTGGCTGACCTTGTCGCCCGCTTCTTGTTCCCGCTGGTTGACCATTCTCAAATCGTTCGCCCATCCGTCCATTTCGTCGGTGGCGGTGCCCGTTTCGTAGCATAACGGAGTGTGTTGTGTGCTGTTTTCGATAGTCTCGCAATCGGTTGAGGTTGCCACGGTGCTTTGCGTTGCGCGTTGCATCCGTTTGTAGCCAATATTTTGCTTCTCGAGCCTCACGATGGTGATCTCTCTGTCTTTGAACGTTTTTTCTTTTTCGAGAAGACGTGTTTCGAGGGCATTAAGCGACGCAGATTGTTCGTGAAGGACAGCAAGCTCCTGGTCGAGCCTGGCCCGCCGGGGGGAGTAGCGTTGCTCATCGAGACGTGTTTTCATATCGGCTTCCTTGGCATCGATGTCGCGTTCGCGTGCCTTGACAGACTCGAGCTGTTCCTCCATCAGCTTTTGTTGCAGGGCCATCATTTTGTGTAGTTGGCGGAGCTCGTCATCTTTTTGAAGCCATTCGCGTTCTTTTTGCTCTAAAAGCAGGGTGGACTCTTGCTTTTGGGTGGCGAGGAGCGCGCTCATCTTCTCCTCATGCGAGGCGTAGTCCGCCTTGAGGTTGCTCTCCAGTTCGCTGTACTCTCGCTGCACCTTCAGGAACTTTGCTTTAAGCTCTTCTTGCAATTTTTCGTACTTCTGTTTCTCGCGGTCGTCGCTCGTATCTTGTTGTTGTTGTTGAGGCGGTGGCGGTGGCGGTGGTGGTTGCCGTACTCTGCTTGAAAACCCTGTCCCTCCTTTATATGAACCCTCGGCTCCGCCCCCTGGATTGTACGGCCCCGGTGCGGGAGGAGGTGTGGTCGATGCTTGTCTGACATCCACATCAAATAAAGGAGGGTTCGGGGACACTGACATCCGGTGAGGCACGTCCATACCCCCACCAACTGTGGTGTTTTGTTGTTGTTGAGGGGCAAGGCAAAAAAAAGGGGAGGGGGACACATTTATGCGTAGAAAGGTTTAAATATTCTTTTTTTTTTCTTTCTCCCCTTTCTTTTCCCTCTTTTTCTTAATCTCCACCCCCCCCCCCCCCCCCCTCTTCATCTTCTTTTTTCCCCTCTCGTTTTATTTTTTCGTTCTTTTTTTTTTAAAATAGTTCTTTCTCTTTTGCGGCTTCTTTATTAACCTTTCAATCACAAAAAAACGTGTGGATACCAAAGAAAAAAAAAAAAACCAGACCGTTGCCCTTCACATTTCTTTTCTAAACGAAATTAAATATCCCGATGGCAGGGGAGCACTTTAGATAACAATGAAGCGCCAGTAAAGAAAAAAAAGAGAACAAAAAACAAATATGGGGGGGGGGGGGAGCGAGGGAGAATAATTTCTTGTCCTTTTCTTATAAACTTTTCTCTCCCCCCCTCTAGACCCAATCGGTGTCATCTGGCCGACTGAGTTCTTCCAAAGCCAATTCTGCTTGTGTGGCAGCTGCCTCCCGCATGGTAGCATGGCCCAGGATGACGATGATGCAAGTGGTGACAAGCCAAAATACAGTACTCGACCCTCCTGTGAAGTAGAAGAGCAAGAAGGTCAAGAAGGCAAGCCCTACGTAGGCCTCAATGGGCCGCAACTGCTTGTCGCCTGCGAGGTGCACTGTGTTTCTGCCGCCGTCAGAAAATTCGAAGTAAATCTTCCACGCGCAACCGGACGCCACCATTGAGAGGGTAAACATTATATTACTCAGCACGGTCCAGACCGTGAGGATCCCCATGAGGAACATGTAATTCGACTTGAAATATACAAGGTTCACCTTAGCACGGCTTAGTGCGTCCATCTGATTTTTTTTTTTTTTTTTATTCTTTCCCTTTTTTTCCGAAATACCTTATTCGGGGGGTTGAACTTTGAACGGTCCGCGAAATCCCTCCATCCACGCATGCCTCTCCAGCTTTTTTTTTTTTTTTTTTTTTGGGTTTTTTTTTGGGGGGGGTTTACTTACCTTGTTTCAGCCATTCCTTTTGCCATATAAAACATTTGCATTGCTCTTTGCCGGATGCCCATTCCTACGCCCGCTTCTTTTTCACCGTCGGTCTTTGCGTTGCCCCCGCATTCCCCGCTCCCACCATTATCCATCCATTGCAGCTCAGAGGGCTCCTCGTGAGCTCTGTATATCAAGGGAGCCGACATGAGTGGGGCCGGGCTCGACTCAGAGGCTATCTTCTGGGACTGATCCACAGCAGGGGATTCCATTATCTTTTTTTTTGTTTTAAATTCTCTTCTCCTATCCCCTCTTTGTTTTAACGGGTTTCTTCTTGGCCGGCGGGAAAGAGGAGGGTGGGGGGGGGGGGGGGGGGGGGGGGGTTGTTGAAGGGACAAAAAAGGGAGCCCAAACACGTGTAAATGAGAAGGCTTTTCTTTAAACATTTCATTTTCTTTTTTTTTCTCTTTTTTTCTTATATTCATCTTTTTTTTTTTTCTTTCCAGACGTGTGTGCTGTCTTTTTAATGGCAAAGAAAGGAATAAAGGAAAGGGAGAGGTAGAAGGGGGTCAGGAGAACAGGGGTGAAAAAGATTTTACCCTTTATTTTTTTTTTCTTTTTTTTTATTTTAACCATCTACCAACGGACCATTTTTGCCCACCAGGGGGTAAATTTTCAAAACTTCAAAAAAAGCTATTCCAGCGCAACGCCGGGGCTATATGCCCCCGGAAATGCCTCCAGATGTCCCAATTCTAGAGAGAGGGTGCCCACAGCAGGGTCCACCCCCACAACATTGTCAAAAATATCGTTCCTGAAGTGCCCGAGAGGGGATACAAAAAACAAGTCAAAAAAAATCGACTGTAAAATTCTATAAAAAGCTATTTAAGGCCTTCTTGACGCGGTTCGTATGTGCCCCAGGGCTGGGGGACTTCTTTTTTGACCCCGGGAGGGGTTTCTGGGGGGTATCCCCGGCAAGGTGGTAGTCTTTGAAGCACGGAGTCACGCAAAGTTGTACCAAGCAGGCTGAACACTGAAATAGGGGTCTTTTCGACTTGCAATGCTTGCACCGCACGTTGCACTACTTTTTCGGGGAAATGGTCCCAGAAGGTACTGTCACGGCGCATTGGGGTCTCAGAGCACTCGTTCTGTGTTTCGGGGCATGGTATTGGGGCAGCCTGCTCTGTAGTTGACTTTATCTGTTGTTTAGACTGCCTCCCTAGTAGCCCTATAGTAGCCCTTCGATGACTGCCTCTTTGAAAGGCGTAAATCCACTGTCGTTCGTACTCAGGGCGTTGGGGGGCAAGGCTTCTTTCCAAACAAGCCAAGCATTCGCCAGAGATTTACCTAACAAGTACAAAAATACTTTTAGGGGCCACTTTTAAGTCATAAGGGAGCGTTTATGGCGTTTTGTCACAGCATCACCCAGCGTCGGTTCCGCCCATTGCGGTGTTGTAAATATGCACTTGGTGGGGGGCGGGATGTCCTTTCCGGCTTTCATTCTCTTTTGGCGGACACGTCAAATTCGACTTCACCGGAACATCCAACGTCGACAGAAAGCACGCTGGCATGATGTCATGCCACGTTGTGGTGCAAAGGATGCTCGCGTGCTGGTGGAACTGGGTGTCCCTACGGGATGCGCGTCCTTGGCATGCGGCCTCGCTTCTTTGGGGCATCCATGATCTCCGGGAGGCCTTTGCGATAAGTAGAAGTCAGCACGCTTGTTTGTTTCGCTGTGGAAACACAGATTTCCCAGAATAGTCAAAAAGCGGTCTCTTGACATGACGGTGGCGTACCCAGGGGTGTAGTTGAGAGACGTGGAGCCAGTGTGCCAGTAATCAGAATAATCTGGCTTGATATCCAAGTCCATCGACAAAAGGACACCTAGGAAGGTATGCAGAGAAGCAGCATCGAGATCCAGGGAGACACCTTTTTTAGCCGCATTTGCCACATTGTTCGAAGTTATGACCCGAATAACGTTTGGGACGAGCATTTGGAGAATATATGGTATGGCATTGAGCCTTTGATGTCAAAACAGGGTCCACAAGGATTTCGATCTTCACGAAACCGGATGCCTTCCAACTGCTCCGGCTTTGCCGTCCAATCACCCTGCTGTGACTCGGAATCGGTCGAATTCGTATCAGAATCACTGTTTGTATCAAAATTGCATAATAGGGATGAGCCATCAGTGCTGCCATCACTCATAACGTCCTCTTCCAGCCTCTTTCCGGGCGCCTTTTTTTGAAGTGATTTTTAAGGGTAAATTTGGGCTGGCGTTTTTTTTCATTTTTTCATTTTCTTGTTAAGTTAGGGCAGCATTTAGTTTATTTTTTTCATATTTTCCGCGCAGGACCCTGCCGGCAAGAAAGGGCCGGGCCGTATTGCATTGAAAGCCCTTTGCGTAAAAGATTTTTTTTCAAATCGTCTATAAAGAGACGCTCGTTGATAGATGGTTAAAAATATTTCTTGAACATAATTGTAAATTGTAATGAGCTGCTACCGGTAGTTGTACTTAAAAGAGAACGGAAAAAAAAAAATTCCAAATCCGAAGTATTCCGCCATTTTTTGTTCCACTTTTCATTCCGTCCAAAAAAGAAAGAAAAAAAAAAGTAGAAGAGATAAAGGGAAAGCTCCATGATTTATAAATATTTTCCCTTCTATTTTAAGTCCAAATACGGCATAAAGAAGGGGGGGGGGGGGGGATTCTTGGAGATTCTTTATGACTATAATGTCTTTGTCATTCGCACGAGCAAAAAAAAAAAAAAAAAGTTTCAAAAAGCTACGAATTTCTTTTTGCTCGGCAACAAGTTGCATATAGTTACAAAAAATCTTTTTTGTTTCTTCTTTTTCTTTTTTTTTTTTTTTTTTTTTTTTTTTTTTTTGAAAACGGTTTTTCGAGTATCACAGTTAGTGCCGCCTCAACCAGTCCTGTTCCACAGGCCTCGAGGTTGCATGTGTTAGACAACGGAGGGAAAAGACAAAAACTGAAGAAAAGGAGGAAAAAAAAAAAAAAAAAAAAAAAACCCATCTTTTAGACACCATTTTTCTTTTGAATAGAATGCAAATTTGGATAGAACTTCCTTGAGGGCCTGCGGCGGGATCGCCTGTGAGGTGACTGCGATGACAAGTATTTCAAGTAGTACGAGTGCAGCGAGAATGCCACGAGAGGGTCATCAACACTCAACAGCGAACTGTTGTTCATCACATTGTACTGGATGTGGTCCACGGTGCACTCCTCCCTTGGCGCGTGCTCGCCTGCCTCCCTCCTCAACACCTCTTGCACCTCCTGTATGCTGGGCACCGGCGGTGTGGCCCATGTTCTTGCCCTGTCCTTTTCTTTATCCCTTATCGGCGATGGTTTCCTGGCACCCTGCGCAGGTATTTTAGCCCGCACACCCTCCCGCAGAGTGGGCGGCTTGGTCAGGCCGTTCTTGCTGTTTTTGGTCGGCATTTTTTTTTTTCTTTCCCTGTTGGAGAAATAAAAATGGGAAGGGATTTCTTTTTTTCCTTTTTTTTTTCTTTTTTTTTTTTCTTGGGAATAATAAAATATCTATCTCTATTTGTTTCACACCCCAGTGACCGCAAACCTATCAAAGTGTTGCGAGATTAAGGAAAGTTGGAAGTATATTTGCCCCGCAGGTCTGCTGCTCAACGTGAACCGGTTCTCCATTCGGTGGACCACATCCACGTCACGGAGCTGAGGAGTCCCGCCAAGGAGGAACTCGCGCAGGCGGGCGAGGCAGGAGACGGATGAGGTGTCAACAGGAGTCCACGTCTGTATCTCGATTTCTTCATTGCTGAAGCCGGAAGTGTAGCACGGAAGGTAAGCCATCCCGTATGCTACAAAGTCCTTCCTTCCGTACCCGTCCTGATGCCAGACGTGGACTACCAGCTTGGGCCAGCCTTGGATGTTCTGTGTCCTGAAATGGATGTCAATAGGGTGTGCGAACACTGCCCCAACTTCATCGTCATCACCAGACAAGATATGGGTCTGTCCTTCTTCCGCACCCTCGATGTGCTCCCAGTGTGACCCCGTCACGATTTCCCACAGGACAAACAGGTTGTCTTTGTTAAAACTCTTTGCATGGCTCAGTTGGCCTATTATGTGCAATTCGCCAGGCATTTTTTTTTTTTTTTCTTTCTCGCCCCCCCGCCCCACCCCTTACCCTGGTTTTTTTTTTTTTCTCTTTTTTTTTTTTTTTCTCCCAACAAAAAAAAAAAAAAACGAAATACTTGGAGCAAGAAAGGGAGGAGGGAAAAAAAAAGGTTTTCTTTTTGTTTCGCCACACCCTTTCCACCTTTTCTCTTTTTTTTTCGAACTGATACTACGACGAAACGGAACAAGAGTTGGGGGGGGGGGGGGGGGGAATCAAATTTGGTTACCAGGTTTTTTTTTGTTTCCATGTGAGCCAGCACACGAAAGCCGGCGAGCTATGGAATATGCCACGTACTGGATGTGAAAAAAGGAAGGAGCCGGCCGTGTTGGGGGGGGGGGGGGGGGGGGGGCAGAAAGCCTAAGAGGAGTTTTCTATACCCATACAAAAGAACACGTTGCCAACCCTCCTTTTGTTGTCAAAGACTTTAGTATAGACACTTTGAGAAAATAATCTTTCTAGATCCCCCCCCTCCCCACCCCTCCCATTTCTATTTTTTTTCTTCGTATAAAAGAAAAAAAAAAGAGCGGGAGGGACCTTTTTCCAAGAGTTGCTCAGTTGGTTTGGGTTCCCTCCCGGGGGGGCTATGCTGGCATGGAAACGCGTTTCCATGCATTTTTTGAAAAAAAGGGAAACGGAAACGGAAATGTTTCCCTATTTTGGGGCCGTTTCCTTGGGGCAGAAACGTTTCCTTATTTTGGGGGTTTTAGAGACTTATTTTTTTGGGGGCAAATTACTCGGAAGAAATATACGAGACAAAGGGGGCCAGTGTTGGTGGCGCCCTGCCTCAGCCTTCGCCTCCGCTGTCGCTTTCTCCAACAGCTTCTTGTGGGGCTCCACACTATCCCCTTTTGGGGACACACGTCGCTACTCCTTGGCCTTTTGTTTGGAACATGTGGGCGCGGAGTCTGCTGGTTGACGCTACTGTGAAGACCATATCACAGAAGCGACATTTTACTGTCTTTTTCTTCCCATCCTCCGCCTGAACTCCACCCCATCCCCAAAGCGCCTCCCGGGGGTGCTTTCTCTGGACCTGTTTACTTTCGTTTTTGTAGAGACCGACGTGCGCTTTCCTTGTAAAACCCCAAAAGTAAGTATCTTCAAAAACCCCAAATAAATAAGGACCTTCTAAACAGTGTTTACCGAAATATACATAGCCGTTTCCATGAGAATTTTGAAAACATGGAAACGGAAACGGAAACGTTTCCACGTTTCCTGCCAGCATAGCGGGGGGGGGGGGAATCAAAACAAAAGAAAAAGGGGTTTTTTTTTTCAATGCCTTAATTCAAACAGTGCCGGTATGAAGAAGAGGAGACGTTATCAATACCACGCGTGATTCAAGGCTTTTTTTTTTTTTTTTTTTTTTTTTTTTTATAAAACTTCTTTTTTTTTTTAAATAAAAAATTGCATGTATCATATTTTCCATCATTTAGATGTTTTCCTAAGTGCGAAAAAAAAAAAAGAAAAAAAAAAAATCCCCGACGATCACTACATCGCCGTGCAACTGTACGCAACCATAACGGGGTAATAATAAAAAAAAATGGGGTGAGATTTTTTTTTTTTTTTTTTTTTTTTTTTTTTTTTCCCCTCCTTAATTTTTTTTAACCCCATTCAAGAGGGAAAAGCCTCTGTAGCGATATTGGGGTTAGTGGGGTCATATTGCATGTGGATAGTAGGGGAAGGTGGGGGTTGTTCAGAAGAAGGGGAATAATCAGGGGCAGACTCGGCAGGAGGAAGAGGAGGAGGAGGTGCAACAGATGGCAAATCATGTCTCGCGGAGGACTCATTCATGTCATCCGAAACATGTGTATGAACATTAGGATGATAAATGTCATCGTCCGGCTCCGACGGCTGTTGTTCATGAACCCACCAAACTGTCTGCCCAGCCCAGCGGTGGTAGAAAATCCCACCGATGATGGACAAAACGAAAACAGGGAGGAGTAAAGCAAGGTACGTGCAAAATTCTTCACAGTTGCTGTCAACATGTCCCGAACCGCCATTTCCTTTACTGGGGGGGGAAGGTACCAAGGAATCTTCCGGGGTTGTCCACGAATACTCCACCGCATCTACAACAGAGAATCTAGCCACGATTTCCAGATCTACTGTGGAGTTTGTAGTCAGTGCACCGTAACGCCCCAGCGCCTCCTCTGTTGTCACCCATAAGTACCCGCACATGACGGCTTTCCCCAGAACCGGCCGTGTGGCATTTGTCTTTCTCTCTCTGGGTATGTCCACGCAACCTAACGAATTCCTCTTCTCCACTGTGGTGGGGCACATGTCATAGGGGCACGCCTCCATCGGGCAAATGAATATCAACACAATGTGGTTCACAGGGTCATCGTGAACCAGCATTAGCTCCACCGTCCATTCTTGCCACATTACTTGTATCATTTTATTCGGTTTCCTCCCCATGCACGCCATCCACCCCCCAGGGGGGCATGTGTTGTTCTTGAACGCTGGTATACACGTTTTCGGGGAGAACTGATTCAAGCACAGCACGTCTGAAGAATGCGTCAACGAGGAGGCGTACACTGTGCAGTCACAGCTCTCTGCTGTGGAGCCCAGTTCGGAGAGGAATCCCGGGAAAGCTGTGCACTCTGCATGTGGGCAGTTTTCTTTACATTCGCACTGGTCGCATAACCGGCTTCCGCTGGGGCAATTCCCCTCTGAGTCCACGTTGTAGCATGTGCCAAAACCGTCTCCGAGAGCGCATACCTTACTTGAGGAAGTGTCCCTGACTGTCGTGTCTGTGAGGACATATCTTTTGCACGAGCAAAGGTTTCCCACAAACACGGGATTGAGATCCTCGCAAACCGTCCCGCCGCACTGCAAACAGGAGTCCGGCGACAAGGTGCAGTACCCTCTACTATGCCACGCCTCGCATTTTCCGCACCGCCCCCGTGCACAGCACTGCGTTGTGTTGAAATCCCGCCCCGTCACGATGTTAGTAGACATGCACGTGCAGTTAGCAGGCGGAGTCGGCCTGTTTAACCACTCCGAGCACTGCGTGCTGTTCAAACACGACAGGTAGTCTCCGCATTCTGGTATCCTTGCAGGGATAACGTTCTTCAGTGTGTTGATGATGCAGCTGCAGCTGTTGCTGCAGTGTGTCACGGTGGGGAAGATGTTCCCGGACAACGTCACGACACGGTGGCAGGCGGACATAGAGCACTGCGTGCTTGGGGGGAGCTTGCAGTCGTTGTCCACTAGATAGTTGCCTGGGGTCTTGTGCCAAAGAGCGCATTCTTGGTCTGGCCCACGTTGGCAGTCGCCACTAGCGTACACCACTGTGGTGTCGAGGCCTTGTAGTGACGCCAGTAGCTTGCACCTCCCCCCTGAGATGTCCGCGTTGAACCCAGCACACCCTGGAACGCCCAGGCAGAGACTCTCACACAAATTCACGACATTGGAGTCGATATCCATGTCAGTGACCTCACAGAGTATGGTGTTTTGCTCGTTGCAGATGTACTGCCTTTCCGGAGTTGAACACTCCATGGTAAGCGTGTCTTGGCACAGCCTCCCCGTGTATTGCTTGGACGAAAGTGTGTTCTTGTTTTTGCAGCCGCAGATCGAGGGGAGCCCCGGCCTTTGTATTGTCCACCACATGTCTTTGCTGATGTACCCCGGCACTTCCGACCACCAAGAGCTCTCAGGAATGATCACTTCCCCCTTCAACTGGCCGTGATATGTGGCACACTGTTTGTGTGGCCTCTCGGGAACCGTTACAGCCGCACACCGACATGCCTTCTTGACAGGTGGCGTGTAACACGAGCTAAGCATCTCCCAGCCTAATGCCTGACCGTGGACTACATTTGATGTGCACATCGACGACTCCAGGGCAAATGAATTCGGGTGCGGCGTCGTAGCATTGCCTGCCATCGTGCACGTCTCGTAGGTGCTGTACACAGCGATGTACACGCCGCTCCCTTGACACCGCACTGCAGCCCAAAATGGCAATCGGTTTTCAGGGTTGAGGGCTTGGTACTCGTGGCACAACGAGTCTGCTGTCATTTCAACAGAGTATATGATTTTCTTGTTGTCACAGGAGTCGTAGGCATTCACCGTCGTGACTGGAAGGGACGGCTTCCCTGCACAGTGCTCGATGGTTGGGTTGCTGGAGCATGCTTCTGAGCACCATGATGACTTCAAGTTGAACAACATAGCACTAGACGGTGTGGCTTCCCATCGCACACACACTGCTTCGTACTTTTGAATACTCCTTCCGGCAGTTGCCCCGTTGATGTCTAACCCGACTGTGGTGCTGGTGAACAGCGTGCAGAGCGGTACTCCAGAGGTATTAACAACCTGCCACCCGTCACACTGCTGGATTTTATCGCACACCTTGGCGCAGTTTCCGGGTGGGTCAGATGGGAACTGGAGCCCACCGTTGGCAAGGGTGACAGTGCCTTCTGGCAACCATGGGAGCCACGCTGAATGGCTTGGGAGAAGCTGACCCGTCAGGCCCACACCAGGTTCAAGACGGCTTGCCTCTTTAGGGTGGTAACAGGCACCGGTGTGCATAACCCAAGAGAAACCGGGGAAGTCGGGAAGTTGGATGCAAACGCCTGCGTCCTTAATAGTGTCGAAGTAGATGCTGCGCCCGCTTAGGTTTTGCTCGCAGTTTGCCCGCGAGGAGTAAAAGACAACCTTAAGGTAGGGAATGTAGGAAGCAGGATCCGTATCACACGACGCACGTGCCCACACACCCATCACAGGGGTACCTGCCGCAACATGAAGGCGGTGGCAAGTCCCGTCTGCGGGGGACAGAACACTGGAGCATGCAACTTCAGAGCAGGACGTACCGTTGTAAATGGTGAGGGCAGCTTGGGTGTGATAGGTTGTGAGGTCCGCGCAGGCAGCATCGATGAGACAGTCCACCAACACCATGCACTCGTCGCTTTCGATATGGGTTTGCATCCTCGCCTCCGTCTTCACACAGCTGCAGTACTCTGCCTCATTCGTCACCGTGCTACATTGAGTGAGGTTTGTTGCCTGTGCCTGAGCACACGCGCTCCACCCGCACTCTTCCAAAAGCAAGTTCGACCCTTCTAAAAATTCGAACCCCAGAGCTGCCGACAGCGCCAGCAGCAGCATCGTCCCCCGACCTGTGTAACATTGTGATACGAAGAAAAAAGAAGAGAGAAAAAAGTGAAAAAAAGCATATGAAGGTCACATCTTTGGCGGGCCCTTGCTCGCCACCCTGACAACGGTCGGTGCGTAGTAAGGAGACGCACTGAGGCCCAGGCTTCTGCACAGGGCACTGCACTGGTGCATGGCGAAGAAACGCCCGATCGTTTCACGCCCCTTAAAGAGACTCTTTCGATGGTGCTTCGAAGCCCACGACCCGTGCTCGGGCGCGCTTAAAGCCGTGTCAGTGAGTGCAATCGTGACCTCAAGAGGGCAAGCACTACAGAATTTAGAGACGATGACTATGAGGGTCTGACAAGACCTAGAGAACGTGAAATGTGTAAATGCATGCATGCGTTCTTGTAAGTTCGCACTACGCAGACTGGTGTTGACCCTTTTCGAGTCCCCGTTCCACAGAGAGTACGACATGTCCCGTTCCAGAACACCATACAACTGCCCTTGCCTATAAGGGTTTGGGGTGTCCAACCTGTAGTAACACGACGCCTTTCCTTTAGGATCCACCTTCAGGAGGTGTGCCTCGGTGAAGGTCACAGGGTCTCGCAGGATGGTCTTGTTCCAGATCCGCGCGAACCCCGCTGCGACAGTGTACCCCGCAACGTCTATATAGTAAGCCTCCTTAGGAAGGGGGATCCTTTTGGCTTGGATGGACATGCCACGGTAGTCCCAACCGGCAAGCCGTGGATCTTCCATGAACAGCGAGCTCGCTAAGAACTGCTTGTTGGAGCACCCTTCGAAATAGCTGTATGTTGCCCGTTGTACAATCGACCTCTCTGTGGCGCTGGCATCGACCGAGCATGACACAGGCCGTGCAGCCCACGTGTTCTCAGTAGGGTGGAATGTGTACCGTGAGCCTGTTTCGTCGATCAACGAAGTCGCGGAGCTGAGGGGGAGCAGGGCCGGGCTCAAGTACTGTGGAGGCCTGGGCTGTCTTGGAGTAGGGGTTCTCGAGACTTTCTCTATCTTACACCTGCTGACTATCATCAAGGGCCCGGCTGATCGTTTGCGGAGAACGATTACTTCTGTTGGTTCTTTTCCCGCTTTCCCTCTACCCCTTGGCTGCAATTTATTGGCACTCATACTTGGTGCACGACGAGGCAGCGATTTTTCAGGATCCTCAACTTCCTTCTTAGATGCTTCTTTCATATCACGCGACGCTCCCCTTGCGACAAGCTTTCCATCTACCATTACTATCCGCCTTGTCCCCGCGGACAACGGTCTCGCCACAGGCGGCGGCGTGGGCGTGTGACCTGCATCGACGTCACCTTCTTCCAATGGCACACCGCCCTGCACAAGAATCTTGCCCAGCACATATCGGAGGTCTTGCAAGGTGGCCATCCGTCCTCATAGCCTATGGTGTGGTGGGTACGAAGCAAATAACGAAACGAAGAAATAAGAATGACTTTTAGTTGCTGACTTATGAGCAACTTCTAAAAAAAAAAGGGGGGGACTCTATATTTTCTTTTTGGTTTACTCCGTTTCATTCCTCTTTTTTGTGGTTGGTGAACGATTTTGCCTTCACGGTACACTTCTCAAGGGAGCACATGTCGGAGGGTCGGGACAGGTTCTCGAAGAGCTGGAGGCCGGTGAGAGACTCGACTTCAGAAGTGGGGACCTTGTATGCGATAGGGGCGTCGTTGGAGGGGCTGTTCGGCACAATGAAAGAAGCACTGTAGTGGTACCCCCTGGAGGTCTCGATGACAATCGTTTTGAAGAGGTGAGTAGGTACAGCCACGTCGTGTGGGCCAACTACCTTGTACGTCACTTCCTTAGCTCCATTTTCAGAATGTTGTTCGGGCTTCCAGATGGGCCCTGAGGCAACCCATGTGTGGGGGTGCTTCTTTGCGACAACCCTGACCAAGTTCTCCAGGTGGAACCACGACCCGGTGTTTGACCCGCTGTCTTGAGGAACCACATTGTGATTCAGGATGAAAGTTGCGTCCATTACATCTTGGTTTAGCTTCATGTCGGCGGCGGGAACCATGTGCCCTCTCACATAGTCGCCGTGGGAACGGGCTTCTTTGTAGTCGGTAAGGGATGATCTGAAGGCTTCAGGAACTTCTTTTGCAGCTTTAAAAGAGCTTTTCTCACGTCCAACAGAGCCTTTCAGGCTCTCTGGAGTGAGGTGTTCCAAAACCCAGTTGGGGCACCTCGTCCTCCAGTTGTCGGAAGTCACGAAAGACTGTTCCACCACGTTGATGTGCTCGTCAGACGGCAGGCCCCACTTCACCAGATCCCCCTTCATCTCCACCGCGCCCTTTAGGATGATCTTCTCTTCTTTCTTCCCTTCGTTCCACCACATCCCGCCGACCAACCCAAGGGACCCCCCCGTCACACACCCCAACCCATACAGCATCCCTTGCTTGCTAAGCATCGTTGCGTTCTGTGAGGCGGGTGTTTGTTAATTAAAGATAGATAGCTGAAATAACAATCTATGTCTACTCTAGTAGGGGGGGGAGGGGGGTTTTTTTTTGGTTATTAAAACTCTAACATATCTATAATATCTAAGGCGCTGCTGCGGGTGTTGGGAAGTAGACCCCGTCTGCGTAAACCACTTTCCCGCAGTACGCACAGAACCGGCCCCCGTTCCAAGGGTGGCCGCAGTGGGTACAAGCATTCTGAGCAATGGGCAAGGCAGGGATGGGATGGGGTTTGCCTGTTGGAGTTGGGGCTGTAACGACCATCTCGATATCTGTCGTGCTGACACTATCCCGCGAGTAGTGAGGCTTCTTGTGAGTTGCTGGTATGGTGGAGGTCCCGGAGCTGCTGCGGCTGATTCCCTTTGTTGTGCTTGCTGTAGAAGACCTTTTCGGCGGTACAGGAGGGGGGAGGACTTTCCCCGAGATCTGTGTGCTTGTCTCTACTTCCCATGACACGCTGCCCGAACTCTCGGAGAGCTCCATCTCTTCGTCTATCCTCTCAGGAAGAGGGTTTTCCCTAGCAGGGCTCCCTTCCACCATGTCGTTGATGGAGCCCTTCGACCTTGCTGGTGATTGGCTTTTATTCATATTGTACCGCCGTATCACGAGCACTAGCACACAGAGACCGCACGCAGCAAGCCCAGCTAAGGCGGGTATCACGACGAACTGCATCCACGCGAACCCGTCATCCGACTCATCGCCCGGAGAGGCTTGCGGTGCTGTGTCCCCTTTCTCGACCTCGAAGCCCACCATGTCCCATCCCATCACCTTGAAAGGATTATTCGTTTTCCCCGCAAGTACGTATTCGGACAAAGCAGCCACCTTCGCGTCTGCTGTAGTCTTGTTGTCGGCGAGTAAGCTGAAATTCACCGTCACGGACCCCGGCTGGACGCCCAGGACCTGTATCTTTAACGGAAGCACATCAACAACGCCAGATATGCACGCAGGGACAGCAGAGGGTGTGAAGTCGTCCACGCTGATGGCCAGCTTGACCTTCACAGCTTTGGACGCAACGCTCGTGTCAACCGGCGTGATGCAAGATGCGAAGTCCGCAGCCAACTTCGTCTGACAATCATCGAAAGTCTGGAGGCACTGCTGAATGGAAGCAAGTTCACAGCTGGAGAACGAGGTGAAGCAGGTACTCCTGAAAACGGAGTAGATGGCCGGCTCCGTACAAGCAGGAGGCTCTGGTGCATTAGACGGCTGCTGCGTGGGAACTGCTGTGGGTTCTGCTGTGACTGGACTTGTCTGCTCAGGCTGTACAGTAAAAGACGTCTCGCTTGAGACAACGGAATTGTAGACAACACACATGACGTAGCTTATGTTTCCGCCGCGGGTTACTCCTGGCACTTGCATCGACAGCTTTCCAGAACTCAATGCTGAAGACACAGACGGCCTAGCCCGGCCGGTGCAGTCGCCTTCCTGCACCTGCAAAACAAACCCATTCGAACCAAGATCAGTTCCTGACACATTCACTTCTGTGTACCCAAGGCTCTCTTTGAATACCGCCTCCACACTGTCCACATGCGGTATTCCTGTCACCGTGGTTGACCACCCATTGATCCTTGTCTTGTTTGTCCTCCACATGGGTAGATCGATGGACCAGCAGAGGCCGTATTGCCGTGTGACGCTGTATGTGGTTAACACTTCGCGCGGCAGGGCAGCACGCAGGGCACCGCCGCTGAATGACGTTGTTAGCGGGTCTTGAAAGGCTGAGCAGTCACCTTCCATCGACAGCCACAACAGCGTCTGCGTCAGTTGTTCCGTTGTGACAGCTATCCACGCAGTCCCGTCCCACACATCGGACACTTGTGCCGTACCGCTGATCGAAGGGAAGACAGGCGGTGCGGGTGAGATGAAAGCCACCCCGGTGGCGAAGACACCAGAAGTCATGCTTGGTGCCCAGCATAATACCCACTGGCCCGTCCTTTTCCCTCGCTCAGCAAACAGGCCAGAGCTTCCAATCATCTCTAATCCCGAAGCACCCAGCAGGTATCGCCCTAGTTCGTCGCCATCACAGTTCACGTCACGAACCGACAACCAAATAGGAGGAGCCACGACGTGTGCGCTGGGCAACGGTACTATGCTGTCTGTTAAAACCTCCGTTAGCGAAAGAGTGATGGGATGTGCAGCGGAGAAGTTGGGTTCTTTTTGCAAGCTCACCTCTACATTACTGACGGCAGCCCATTCACTGCCCCCTTGCACCGCCCAACACAGACTATACGCTCCGCCTTTGTACCCAGCGAGCGCAATGTTCACGTTCAGAATACCATTCTGTCCTATGGCCACTGCTTGTGAAACACTAGAGGTGCAAGTGTTGTCACTGATCTTTGCTTGAATCCCTGGGTACAGGTCAGAGCCCGTTAATGCTATCTCTGCAGCACCATCTGCTATCATGCCTAAAGTGAGGGAATAGGTGCGTGGTGCAAAACTAGGCTGCCCCATCCATTCCAAGGTGAGGCCTGTGTCATAAGTGCTGCCTTGCAGCGCGTACGCAAAACATATAAGGTACTGCTGATTAGCAGTCAGTCCAACCACTTTAGGGTAGTAGACAGCAGTAGTGTCCTGAACCTCCGCACGTACCATGTTGAGACCTCTAGCGCATGCAAGACCATTCTCTGAAAGGCCAAAATACATCTGTGAATCAAGGTAGCTACCAGTGAGGAAAAGAGAGTTTGTAGCAGTACCATAAGTGCGTTTAGGAGTGTCCTGAGGAGTGAACACCGCAAGCCTCGGAAGTACTACACGTACGTCAGACTCTCTGAAAGCAGCCTCGATGTTTATCTTCCAACACAAGACGGCCGTAGACCCTGGGAAGGCCTCTGCGTACTGCCTGTCGACGTATGCTATGCCATTCAGAAAGTCGAAGTCATCACCGCAGTTGTTGCAATTGCTGTTCAAGCACAGCTTCCCCTCGAGGGGCTGGTTGAGGTCTGTGCCGTGCACCGTGATGTTAATGGTACCGGAGACGGATGACCAGAACTCTGACAGTGTGGGTGAGAAGATCTCAGCGGTTACTGAAGGAAGGGGTAGTACATGTACCTTCGAGGGATGCTGTCTCACGTCCAACCCGGGTGTCGATGGTCTCCAACATATCTGGTACTCTTTCCCCAGCACCAGCCTGGTGTCCATTTCCGCAAACGTGATGTGCGAAGACGACGTGTTCGGTGTCCCTGGCAGCCGTGCAGCTGTCTCCGGCAACGGGCTGCACTCCGAATCTTGCTCTACGACAGCCACCCACACACCCCCGATGTTCGTGCCAGTGAGTGGGAGCTGGAACCCGTCCTCCCACAGAGGGTAGGTCACTATGATGTCGTTAGCCGAATTAAATACAGGGCGCTCCAATATCTCCAATTTGATGGCGGTCGGGTCTCCGTTGTGGCACACGGTGTGCACCCCTGGAGTAACACTTCTGGGCACTGTGAATATGGCTTCATCACAGTACGGCAGGTCGCCAGTCGGGCAGATAATCGCTGCGCTGGGCCTTCCCTCCATACATCCCATTGTGAGCTGCATGTTTGTTTGCAGGAACTTCCCATGTATAGTGATCACAGGCGGGGTGTTGCTCTGCACGTCTAGTTCGTTCACTTGGTGAGTTGTGGCAGTTGCTGTGATAACTGCCGCGGGAATCACTTTGTGCACGAGCCCAGAAGTATTCCAGCTTGTCGGGGAAGTTGTTGAGGCAGCCCAGCAGATGGCAACCGCCACAGCTTCTTGAAGACCAGATGACAGTGCGAGGTCGAGCACGGAGTCCGAGGGCAAGACGAGGAAGTCGTTTGCCTCCGATGGCACAGCACGAGAGCCGGTCGCAGTACCACAGGTGTCATCCAGTGAAATGCCGATCCACAGATCTGTAGTGGGGATGAGGGATGTGCCGCGGATGGTTATGTTGACACCCCGCTGCCCGAGGCCAATCCACGGCACTTGTGCAGGAACTGTGAACACAGGCACGTCTGCAAAGACGACAGTGACACCCGTCGCAACGACGTCAAGCCAGTCTGCACTCCCCGATGGCTCTGTAGGGTTCGCAGCAACGCAGAGCTGCTTCTCACCACTCGATGAGATCGCCACATCTGCACTGAGGGGTGAGTTCCCCACCAGCTGTATGCCAGTCAGAGGGGCTACAGCCTGATCGCCACACGGACCAAACACAACCCACAGCATTGAAGGCCTGTTCCTGGTGGATAAGTACATTCCTGGAATGGTGATGACAGGGTCTTCCCAATGCTGCGCAATGCTAATCTCATGCCTGGTAGTGCCCTCGAAGACAGGGCGCGGTGTGGTAGTGATTGTGACGTTGGTGGGTTCCCACACACCGTCCTTCACAGAGTAGCAAACGGACAACGGCTGCCCTGCTTGCGTCACAGGAAGCGGGAACGACCCGCTATCAGGCGTACTGCTCTGCAGGTCGTAAGAAGGTGTTGAGGCGTCGCCTGCACACAGTGGGTGCGCGTGAAGAGTGACTCGTATCTGCTGGTCTAAGCTGCTACCCGCAAGGACTACTTCATAGCGAGGTGCCATGAGGGACTCCGCGTAAGTGAGCGCTAGGGAATTTTCGATGAAGGTAGGCGGTGACTTGAACCTCACGTACAGCGGTGTGCGTCTGAGTTCGGCGACGTCCGGTTCGCCATTCCATGCAGAGATGCACACTGCGATGTCTGTGTCGTGCTGCATGTCCGTCAGCTGCGAGATGTCAATGGTCGCACTCCGTCCGTCCGGCAACGGGACTATCTCGAGTATTGGTCGCTTGCATTGTATGCCGACCCACACATTTGTGGTCAGACCTTCGCCTGTAATGGTTGCAGTCACATCGCCCTTCGTGATGACAATGGTGCCAAAGTCGAGTGTGGGGTGCGGCGGTGTGACGACAGTCACAGGCGCTGCTGTAAGACGAACAGGAAAGGAAGACGATGTCAGCGTGGGCCCGTGCCAGCACAAAGTGTATGACGTCCCTGCTGCAAGCGACCCAGATGTGAAAACGCCCTCAGAGGTGAGAGCTGTGAGGTGTGTGGGAACGCTTGATCCGCACCCGACTGAGCTTTCTTTCAACGTTGCTAAAATATCAGAAGCCAGACCAATGCCTTTGAGAGTGAGTTTGAAGGGCGATCCACCAGCAGAGGCACCCAGCGCCTCAGCGAGTGTTGGTGTAATAGTCTCCTGCGTGAAGGTGATTGCCCGTTTCTCGCAAACGAAGACCATCGCACCCTGGCAGTCCCACGCATAGAGCTTCCCGTCCTGCGATATAAAACCACATTGGGAGGCTTCGCCTGAGGGCACACTGCCTGCCCACAGGCTACTATCCACAATAGTGCCGTCCCCCCATGCCCACTTGCTTGTCGTTGTGTTGTACCGAGCACCGACCCATACATACTGCTGCATCTTAGTCACGGTTGTGGCTACATAGCTGGCAGTTTCTGTGGTCCGTGGCTGGGCAAGACTCCCGCCGTCCAGTCGGCAGAGCTCCTTCGAGTTCTCCCAATTGCTAGAAGTCCACATCAGTCTATAGCAACTCCCTCCCGTTGAATGGTACACAGGTATGTCTGCCGCGTTGCACTTGTCCATGCAAGGACACGAATCACTGACCCCCACTGCTGCAGTCACCAAGACCACCAACCACCGCAACAACATGGTGGTCACCCTCCCCCCCTTCCCCTCTGAAGAAGCGTTTTTTTTTTTTTTTTTTTTTTTTTCCTAGGTGAAAATTGGATAGTATAAAAAGGAAAAAAAAGCCGAATAAGAAAGAAGGAAAAAGTAGTACGCCTCAGCGCTATATTGATACAACTCTCTTTTGTTCGGCTGCTTCGTGGTCCCTCTCCAACCAGCCTTTGGTGACATGGGGTGTTGTGGGTTTCGAGAGAACGTTCTTGCAGGACCTTCTGAACCGTTCAAGAACGGCTCGCTTCGTGGCGATGAACTCGGGGGGGAGTGTGGCGTCGAGAACTGCCATGTCAACGGTCTGCTGGAGCTCCAGAACGAGCCCGTGGTGATAAGGCCCCGCTTTTTCTACAACAGTAGATGCGATGATAAGGAAATCGGTGTAGGCGAGAAGCTTGCCAGGTTCAGGGGAGGCGTGGGTCATAAGTTTAAGCAGACGCGCCACAGAGGGAAGGAGTTCAAGATATCCCCAATTGTTCTGCAAAAGCCCGACCAACAACGGTGTGAACTCAACCGATTGGAAGCCTGCCATGGCAACGTCCGGGTCTGCAACGAAACAGTCTCTTGCAAGACGAACGTAGTACTGCAGAGACCATGTTTCCTTGAAACGACAGCCTTCCTTGATAACAGAGAACACGGTCATGGGGAGCCCATCAGCGTCATTATACTTCCCGTTCATCTCCGAAGATAGTACCTCAGGGTAGCATCTTAAAATACAGCTAAGCAGCTGCGAAGGGTACCTTGCTTCGAACACTGTGTCGGCGTCGTCTTGTAAAATCGACATCAGGTGAGGGATAGCTGTCCTTGACTGAACCAGCATTTTTTCGAACTCGCCAGAGCGCGGCTGGTGGATGCCAACCAGTACAAGAGCTTTTAAGTTGAAGATGGTATCAACTTCGCTATTTGACGAGTCCTGCAAGGATTTAACCATGTGGTCCACCATGTTTTGTCGCAGCATGAAACGAGCGTTTTCTGGTGCCTGGCAGAGAGCTGCCAAAGAGGCTCCAAACAGCCCTGGAGTCATTTTACCGTTGTGTCTTACTTCAACGATCTTCTCCAGAAGATCTTGCCGGATGATATATTCGTTGACTGGCCAGTCGGTTTGAGGGGATCCCCTGTCCTTTGCGAACAGAGCTAGGTAGTGAAGGCCTCTTTCAAGATCTCCTTCCTGGAACCACTCTACTAACGCGTTCATCTGGTCCTCCATGGGTTTGTTCAGAAACTTCTCGTCGTCGGTGTGCTCCAGCACTCCCTTCTCCATGCTTTCTATTAGCTCTAAGGCAGGGTTCATGGATGATCTCAGGGTACTTTTGCTTGTATCAGCGGCGCCTTGTATCCAGTCTGATACCGCCGAAGCTGCCCGCCCTTCGTTCTGAAAAGCATCCATGAAATACAAGCAAGACTATAATAGGTTTAAAAAAAAAAAAAGTTTTTTTTTTTTTCATACCGCTGTGGCGCCAAGCATCCATGGCAATCCCTCCTTTAAATGCTCTGCTGCACGTACTCTCGACATGTTCCCTTTTTTTTTTTTTTTTTTTTTTTGCGGGCTGGGGAGGTTTTTTTTTTTTTTTTTTTCTACTTAAAGAAATCGAAACAAAATAGGAAGAGAGAGTGGTAAACAAGAGCAAGGAAGCAAGAAGAAGAAAAAAATGGGCGGAAAAGAATTTAACGAGATAGAAAAAAGAAGAAGAAGAAAAGACAAAGGCCAGTGTTGGTGACGCTTTGCACAAGCACTGTCTACTTGATATAAAAAAAAAAGGTTGTGGATAATCATAATGGAGAGGTTAAGAGGGAATATAAAAAAAAAAAGAAGAAAGAAAAGGAAACTGCAAAGATTTTCCTCGATTTCCTCTTTTTTTTTCCACTTCATAGACAAGGACAAAAAAAAAAGTTGGAAGGTAATAACTCAACGCAAAATAAAAAAAAAAAAAAAAAAAAAATCGAAAACGGCGCTCAGTACGACCATCACAGTTGGCTCCAAGTGTACCATAATTACATGGGGTGGGGGATGTCTAGATAAACAACACATTAGCTTCCTTGCAGTAGGGTGGGACATTTTTTTTTTTTTCTCTTTTGCAGAAGCCAAATGCGATCCATGTTTACCCCTTTGAGAGGTCTATTTTGTACCCTAAGCGAACCGTCGTTACGCACCTAGGCCCGGCCAAAGGTCTTACTGCCGAACTATTAAAGAAAAAAAAAAAAAAAGATACAAGCGGAGTTAAAAACAAAAGAGGTTAGAGGAAAAAAAAAAAAAAAAAAAATTAGCTCGAAGTGGACTTCTTTGGGTCCTCAAGGATGGAGGTAGATCTTATCCCGCCGGTCACTGTTTCGTGATGTGCTACGATTCTTGGACAGTCGCTTGATACGAAGGGCCTCAAGGACCTTGTCGCTGGTGTGGGTTAACTTCTTACCGTCATCACCATAAAGAGGCTCATAACGGGTTTCCCGTCTAGAGGCACGCTGAGAGATGTAATCAGCGTTTTCACGAGACACCCTCGTGTAGGACTCGTTCACCACGCGTCGGTAGGCCCGTAGCTCATCCTCGGTTCTTCGTGAGCCGATGATGACTGCGTCATAGGTGGAACGGGGGTTCTCGTTGGAGGAGGTCTCGATTTTCGATTTCCATTCTCTCAGTGTCTTCAGACAATCCTTCTGCCACTTGTGCTTTATGACAATACCGTGCTCGTTCAGCCTCCTGGGGGGCATGCTCTTGGCGGATTCTTTCTCAAGCCTCGCTTTTTCCTTCCTCTTCTGTTCCCTGTTCCACTCCCTCCTGGCCTCCAGCCTTTCTTCCGGGACCCTTCTTTCTACGAAATCGTCACCGTCGGCATTCCACGCCTCGCTTGTGCTGGGCAGCTCCTCGCCGATTGGTTCGTCGTCCTCATCGTCCTTCGCCCAGTTTAACCCCAGAGTCCTCCATTTGGCCAGTCCAGTCTTCGGGGTGGTGTCCATTTTTTATTTTTATTTGTTTCGCCTTTTTTGTTTTGTTGTATACTCGCATAGCGATGAATGATGAAGAAGGATATAAAAAAAACATTTGACAGAAGGGAACAAAAAAAAAAGAAATAATGCGGCAATGGCAATGTAACAAGTTGTGGAGGAGGTGGGGGGGGGGTCTAAGAACTCTAATAATTCAATAACAAAGAAGAAAAAGAAGGGGGGGGGTCTATCTAAAGGGTGCGAGCGGGAATTCTTTTTTATCAAAAAAAAAAAAAAAGAATCACAAAAAAAAATAATAACAAGTTTTAAAAAAACAACAAATAAAAAAAAAAGAATTCAAGGACAAGCAGCGTAGGAAGACCGTATGGCCCGTATCTCAGAGAGCCAAGCGTTCTTGTTCGCCTCGACGGTTTGTGCCGGGTCATGGTGTTTGACGGGGTTGTTGGGGTTGCCGTTTATCTGAGGAGAGAAGGTGCAATGTTCCTCTTCAGCTTTCTGAAGCTCCCGACGAGAGTGGGAAAGCCGGATTTCACGTCTGCGCTCCCAGTTGTTCTGCTTAGCGAAGGTTGAGCTGTTGTCCTTCAACACTGTGCTGGGCTGTGCCATCGACTGCAGTTCCAACTCATCGTGTGCTTTACGCTGTTCAAAGAGGCTCAGCCTGTTGCGTTCATACTCTTCTTTCTTCGCAACAAGAAGCTCCACCCTGTCCTTGTCTCTTGTCCCGTTGGCCGATCTGCTCATTCTGTCTATCTCTTGGCTTGCAGCAGAGACGTAAGGCGTGAAGGATTCGTTCTTCACCTCAGCGCGTACTGCTTCTATGGTGGCGTGCGACTTCACATGCCGTGTGTCCTTGAGTAGTCTTGCTGCAGAATCTTCGCCTTCCCTTTCCGTTTTGAGAGAAGCTAGCAGTTTAGAGTACGCCCCCAGAGATGGTTTCCTTTGGCGTCCCTTCTTCGTGGACATTTCCGACCATTCCGCTGCACGCCGCTTGCGATACTCCTTCTGCTTCCCTTCCTCCACAAGGTGTTCCCACACGTTGCTTGTGCGCGGCTGTGTTGTTGTTGTTGTTGCCGCGTACTTGTTCACCTTTGGAGTGAACAAGGACTGGCCTGTCTCGGGGTCCTTCAGAGGAGACGCCCTGGGTTTTCCCATATGAGCATTCTTCACAGGTGTGGATATTTCAATCAGTCTTGGTGAAGGTTGCGACGTGCAGTGGCGGGATGAGTGGGATCGTTTGACAGGTGTGTCTGTGCGGGAGAGGCTTTCCTCTCGTCGGCGGGTCGCTTCTGCTACCTTTGCGTTGTGATCCTTGAGCAGCGACTCCTCCACTCGGCAAGACCGGTTGGCCGTGATCTTCTTGCTGATGGGGTTGAGGGAAGGTGTGGGTTGCACGCCTTCCAGCTCGCTTGATTCCTTCAGCTGCTGGCTGCGGAGGATCTTCTGCTCCTTGATGTACTGCCATTCCATCAGGTGGTTGGTTGTTCTTGTCATCCCACGGCTTGATGAGTTGATTTGAGGGGTGCAGTCGGGTGTTTCTGTTGGTGTCAGGCTAGCCTGTATTGCGGCTCGTTTTGTTGCCTCTTTGTACAGTCTTTCGTGGGCGTGTTGTCGTTTCCCCAGCGACCTCGACCTTGCTGTGATATGCGGGCCTCGTAGTTGCAGCAGTTCCTCCATCTCTCTCCCTCTTCTTAGGATTTCTAGTTTGGCGTTGTATTCGTCTTTTCTCCTCAGCAGCTGGTCCTCTACCTTCCCTTCCCGGTTGAGCTTCTTCGCCAGGGAGGTGATGACGGGCTTCCCCTCCTCCGTTTCCGCGGCGCTGCAACCCATCTTTGCCCCAGTGAAGGAGGCCAGTACGTTGCCCTTGCTGGTATAAGGTGCTTCAACAGCATCGAACTCGCCATAAAGGTCCACAGGCAGGATCGTGGTGGAGTCGGACCATGCCCCGAAGGACATTTTTTTTTTCTTTTTTTTTTTCTCCTAGAAAAAAAAATTGTTTTTTTGAAAAAAGAAAAAAAAAAAAAGCAAAGAGGGGGGATTTACTGTTTCACAGTAGCACGTTCTCGTGGGTCAGCGGCACGCCACCTTCCATGAGCTTCACGAGGCATTCGATCCTCGCACCGGGGTGTTCCTTTTCGATTTGCGATCTCCCTGGTTGGTAGCTCTTCTCCAGCAAAGCAGCGAACCCTGCCACTGTGGCTCCACAAGAAGTGACGAGGGATGCCAGACAGGTCATTGTGTGGCCTGAAGCGATGATGTCGTCAGCTATGAGGACGCAGTCGGAGGGGGAAAGGGCTTCCTTTAAGATGGAGAGGGTCACTTCTTTGGAGGTGGTGTGGCTTTTAGATGTAATATCAACAGTAGTCTTCCCTTTGAACGTGGCGGGGATGGCGCCTCTTGTGTAAATAAAAGGAACGTCGAGTTCCACCGCCAAAGGCTGGGCCAGCAGGAGCCCGCTGGTGGGAGCTGTAAGAACCTTCGTTACCCTTGTTCCTGCAAACCTCGAAGCAATGTCAATCCCACAGTCCCGCATCATCCTGGCGTCCACCGTGTGGTTGAAGAACGACGTCATTCGTATGATCCCGTTCTCGAGGACCTCTGACTCCTCTATGACCTTCTTGCGTAGCTTTTCCGTCATTTTTTTTTTTTTTTTCTTGAAAGTAGTGGTAGCATTGTTGGGCTTATCCTTCTACAGGTTAACCCCCCGGCTATGCACAAACAAAAGTTGAAGGTCTTCGACCGCATACTGGAAACGGATCGTCAAAAGGGACCAGGTACTTCTTCAGATAAGAGCTCTCCACGACCACTGGTCAGATGACGGCGGCTCTGTCGATGCAGTGGAGTTGCGCGGCGAGGTACGCGGACCTAGAGAGACTTCTGATCCGACTGTGCACAAACAGCAATCAACCGACTCTTCCCCCCCCCCCCCCCCCCGAAAATTGCGGTGACGTATGGAGGGGAAAAAATAATAATAACAAGGTGATCGTAAGGGAACCAGGGGATTGAAAAGAAAAGAAGAAAAAAAAGAAAAAAAGACGAAATAAATAAAAGAAGATAAAATATTTCTTTGTAGTTCAGCTCATGGGGGAGGGGGGGGGCAAAGGGGTTCTGGGGTATGTTGTTGGCTTTTATTTTTCCCCCTCCCCCCCTGCTTCAGCTTTCTTTTTTTTTTTCCCTTTTTTTTTTCTTTTATGTTTGTAAATAAATAAAAAAAGCAAGGGGAGGGGGGATCGAGAACTATAAAAAAAAAAGAAGAAAAATCAATGTGGAAACAAAAAAACAAACAAAAAAAAATCTTCTTCCATTTCTTTTTTTTTTCCCTCAATTGATACTTACTTTTTTTTTTCTCTTGTATTTTTTTTTTATTTTTTTATATTCTTCTTCCTCAGGTAAAAAAGAAAAAAAAATCCTACTTTTTTTTTAGGGGGGTTTTTTTTTTGAACTCCCTCATTTCTGTATTCTTTTAAAATTTCCATGGGAGGGGGAGGGGGCAGTAAGAAAAAAAAATCTAATTGACCAAGTAACAAAAAAGAAAAGAAAAAGCAAAAGCAAATCAACCGTAATAATCGAAAAAAAAATGGGGAGCGTGCCAATGGGTTACCACGGGGCAGTTCTTTCTTCTTCTTTCTCTTCTCGTGAAGAAGAAGAATAAGAAAAACTATAAAAAAAAGGGGGGGGGAAGGGGGGAAACACAGTCGAGCAACGGTTTCAGTTTCCTAAAGCTTTGTCCAGAACTCCTCGCCAAAAGAAGAAAAAAAAAAACGGTTTGGCTCTTTTTCGGACGGAAAAAAAAAAAAAAAAAAAAAAAAAAAAGAGTCGATACTTAGCATCTGTGGACAGTACATATCCTGAGATAAGTACTGCATGCCACCACTACTTTTTTTTTTGATTTCACAAGAAACTGTTAAAGACAAGAAAAAGCCACACACGCAGCATCTTCATTTTTTTTTATTCAGCCAACACATACATGGGAGAAAGAAACAAGGAGCAGGGGGGGAGAAGCACATAAAAGATTTCATTGTTTTTTTTTTTTTTTTTTTTTTCCTTTTTTAAAATATTTTGTTCTATTTTTTTTTCCCCTCTTTTTTTTTCCCCCCCCTCTGCCACCCTATCCAAAGGTGGTCACAACCTCTTTACCTGAGCCTCTGACAAGCAGGGTGGGGCCAAGGTCCTTCGTCAGCGTCTCAACAAATTCCATCACGTGCTTGGGGGAGATGCTGTTCATCATAAGAGGGAAGTTCGTGACAATCAACCGGGCTTGAGAGGAGTGCTTCTTTATCTACGTTTTGAAGTTTTTTTTTTTTCCCCTCCTTCCTTCCCCCCCCCCTAGGGCTATGCTGGCAGGAAACGTGGAAACGTTTCCGTTTCCGTTCCCGTTTCCATACTTTTCAAAATTCTTATGGAAACGGCTTCCTTCTTAAGGAAACATAAGGAAACGTTTCCGTTTCCGTATCCGTTTCCGTTTCCCTTTTTTTCAAAAAATGCATGGAAACGCGTTTCCATGCCAGCATAGCCCTAGGGGGCGGTCAAAGGGGTTTGCGAAATTAGGCCAAAAAAAAAATCTTGCACATTTGTGACACAAAGGCGCAAAAAACCACCTTAACCACCCCAAAGTCGCCTAAAAACCCATTTTTGGGCCGAGTTTCGACGAAATTTGCAAGTTGGCTACCCTAAAACGCCATTTTAATTTTTTGTGACAGAACCGGTACTTTGCTGCCCTCTACGCTGTACGAGGGCACAACTGCGCACTGACCTTTCAAGTAAGCTAAAGGATGACCTCAAAAAACTGGTTGATAATCGCAAGTTGGACACCTAAGGGGGCGAGACGGCACCAGAGCTGCATGGGCTACTCTTGAACGACATGTAGGACGATTTTTACCCGCTTGCTGCTCGTTCTGATGACTCTGATAATGTGTGCACAAAATAGGATTCTGCAGGTACCGGTTCTGTCACACCCGCTCAAAATTGTGAATACGTCACATAGAAGTCAACAAAAACCCCCAAATAGCGGCGGAAAGTTGTTTTTTTTTTAGCATCTGGGTGGAATTTTCGGGTATAATTTACCCAGGGGTGCGTTTCCCGAAAAACACGAATTTCGAGCTTTTTAAGGGGCGGTGACCCCCCCCCCCCCCCCCCCCCCCCCCGGCGGTCATACATCTTTGTTGAAGGCCTTCGCCACACCACGCATAAAGGCGAAGCCATCGTCCTCCTCTCCTTGAGTCGGGGACATCGGTTTCAGTTCTTGTTCTTCGGGAGTGCCCTTCTCGGACATCACGATGGGAGGTGCCTTTTTTTTTTTTTTTTTTTTTTTTTTTTTTTTTCCCCCTCCACAAACCTGCTCCAAGCCCCTTAGCCCCATTGCTGTTAACGGAAGCCCTGATGCCTTCTGACGACTCTCGTCAACCTGCTGTGTGATGTCTGCTCCGCCTCTGTTCTGGAGGATCCCATGGTAGATTTTGGAAAGCGGCACAATTCCATGATCGGCATCGACAACTTTTTTTTTTTTTGTTTTTTTTTTTTTTTCCAAATTCCCACATACTGTCATTGACATCCAGCTCTTCAGAGGTAAGGTTGATGGGGATGACCTCCGCCTTGATCCGCACCTCGTCCAGGAAGCGGGAGATCCTGACCGTGAATTCTTCTGTCGACTCATTGTTCTCTGTGTACTCGTTGATAACAGAGAAGATCCTCAACCTGCAGCCCCTCCACGCCTTGTGCAGCCTCAACAAATGAGGAAGCAAAATCAACAGCCCACCATCATGCACAATCCACCACACATCAATCGTGTTGGTCAACACCGCCCTTGCCGACATGTATGTAAGGAGTTTGGACCCGTTCTTCAGAAGGATGACGGCCTTCTGGCATCCGACGATGGCTTTGACAAGATTAATATATGTTCCAGCTTGTTGATCGGTGTAGGATTGGTCTGAAGCCCATTGCGGCCAACCCATGACAACTGTATTGGGGCGGAGTGCCCCGCATCCCATCGACTGTAATGCCGCGCTGACAGCTTCGTTCAGATCGTTGTGGTAGAGGAGTACTCTTGGGAAGCCTTCCAGACCGTTCTCTTTCATGTGCATGCGCATCACCTCTGTGAAAATCTCGCTCTTTGTGAACTCGTGGGTAACATCGCCTTTAACAAGCCCCAGCGTCATGAGCAAACCGCGCCCTTTCTTGAGCATTGCCGCGAGTGTTATCAACTCCGGTCGCACGGGGTTGCCGTTCTCATCCAAGTTCAGCAACACCAGCAGCTGCGGCCTCCAGTTCTTCGGGTGGTAGAACGTGCTTCGGTCCGTCAATGCGATTAGGTTATCCCTGGCAACCTGGAACCTGATGCCCGCAATGGAATCACCCCAATCCTTCTTCACCTGCTGCTTTCTAATGTACACAAGCAGAAGCACCGCGAACACAAACGAGATAAGCGCCATCTTGAAATCAATGAGCAACATCAATGTGAGACACAACAGGAATCCGAAAATCGCTGTGTGCCACGAGAAGTACCTCCACGTGGGCCTCCACCCCGGGGCACGCAGCACCGTGAGAAGGAAACAGGAGAAGTTGACGGTTGCGTACATGAGCAAGAAGAACATAGTGATGATGGGGGTGATGGCGTCGAGGTTGCCTGCAAGACAAGGCAGGGCCGCGATGAAGCATGTCAACCAGACAGCTTTTGTGGGTTCACCGTTAGATGCGAAGGGCGCCAAGATAGGCATTGTACCATCAAGCGCGATGGCAGACAAGAGACGGGGCGCACCGGTGAGGCATTGCAGCCCAGCACCCACGCAACTCATGATGATACCCATGTTGACTACGACCTTGTGGGGCCAGGCTGCGAGCGTCACAATGAGCTTATTGTCCATCAGTGTCTTGTTGGACAGCACGCAGCCATAAAGCCACACAACAACGAGGTAGATCACAGTCGTCACCGCGATGGCGCTCAGCGTTCCGACTGGGATCGACTTCTTTGCGTCGAGCAGCACACCAGACCTGTTAGACCCCGCCATGATCCCTGTCACAGAGGGATAAAACAGGCCAATGCACCACAGGAAGTCGGGTGTTAAACTAATCGACGAGTCGTATGTCCAATTCGTTCCCATGTTGTCACCTATGATGACAGAATCGCTCCCACCTGGGAGATCGCCGTAGAACGCGGACACACCAGCCAAGAAGCACCCAAAACACAAACAGAAGATGGACACAAGCACGATGGCCAAGAAGGCCTGCGCTGACATGTTGACGTATTTCACGCCAACAGCAACGATGCCCGCGAGCACGAAGCACAGGATGAGCGACAGGAAGACGGTCTGTCCTCCGCCCATGCCCATGCTGTCCTCAAGGCTGAACCCGTCTTCCAAGGCTTCAACCCCACCGAGGATGTACATACTCGAGGCAATGGTGGTCCCGAGGTAGAAGATGATACCGATGGCACCACCCACCTCGTGTCCTAAGTTGCGCGACACCACGTAGTAAGGCCCACCTGCTTGGACCTGGCCGTTTGTCGCGAGCGCAGAGAGTGACAGCGCGGTGACAAATGTCGACAACGCACAGAGAAGAACAATACCTGTGGCTTGGAACACACCTGCCTGTGCGGTGATCCACGGCAGTCTCAAGAACAGAATAACACCAAGGATGTTCTGCAAGCAGGGTAGGAAGACACCCTTGAACGTTCCGAGTTTTTCAGAGGCGGCAGGTTCTTCCGTGGCTGCCATGCGGGGGCTGCCCTCACCAAAGTCAGACGTGCTCCCAACGCTGTTCGTGGAGTACTGACGGGACCGTCCGATCTGGTCGCTCCCCCACAGCAGCGTCTGCTGCTTGGACATCGTCATCGTTGTGTTGTTCATGCTTGTCGACTGCGTGCTGTCGTTCCTGCTGCCCACCGGACCGAACGTCGAAGCAGGGGGGTGGTAGTGCTCTTCCTTGATCCTCTGCAGCACCCTGTCCCTCGGTACAGAGTCGTCTATGTCAAGCGAGGCACACGACGCCACACTCGCTTCACAATCTTCAGGATGCATCCCCGGAGATCCATATTTTGTAGGTGTCGCCATGTTTTTTTTAAAACACCCGACTTCTCAGGGTGTTCTCTGAGCGGAGTACGGGCACGGGAATCTTCAAAAAAAAAAAATAGAAAACGAAGAAAAAAAAAACTGTAGCCCTGGAAAGGGTCCAAAGGGGTCATGCTTCGATCGATTGCATTGTGTGCGCAGACGACCACGTCTCGATGACAGCCGCTGCGGCCTCGACAGGCATGGAGAAGGGGACCCTGGCGGAGGAGAGGTACTCTGTTGAAGGCTTGCATGCGGTGATGTTGTAGTTGATGCTTTCGGCAAGCTTGGCTTTTCGTTCAAGATGCGTGGCCTCTTCTTGCTTGATGCGGAGGATCCAATTCAGGTACGTGGCGGCCAATGGGTCGTTCGTCATCTTGCAGAAGGAGTAGGTTCTTCCTGTCGTCAGTGCTGTCTTCTTCCACGGTCCCACCAGCTTGTCGTTCAGGTAGATGACTCGGCTCTTCGCCGTGATGAGTAACTCTGTCGATGTAACGATCATCTTGTGCAGTCTTGTGAAGCTCTTCTTCGCTGCCACCGCGTGGCTTGTCTCGTCCCTCCCCAGAGCTGTGCTGCATGCGTACAGGAATTGGATTGCGAACGATGCGATCTCCGCAGCAGTGGAGCTCAGCCTGTGCGTCCGCTCCAAGTCCTCGCACCTTGGATGGATGACTTCTGTGATGCCTGCAATGCTACTCCTCATCTTGTTGAACACTGCCATCTTCTGCCGTGCATTCTCTTCCATGTCCGCTTCTAGGGCTTTTTTCTCCTCCTGCAGTGCATGAACCTGCCGCACAATGTCTTCTTTCTTCAGTACCTCCTTCGCCTCCAGGCTCTCCAGCTCCGCAAGTGTGGCGTCCCTCTCACTGTCGAACTCTTGCAGCATTGTTTTCGACTGTTGCAGTGCTCTATCTATCTCAGCAGTCCGTGCAGCGGCCAAGGACTCCAGCCTGTCGGTCAGGATCCTTTTTTGTGCATTGTACACCTCGGGCAGGTTTGCAAGCTCTTGTTTGGCTGTCTCCAGCTTCTGGTTGTGCTCGTTCACCACCACAGAGCATTGGGTGTACCAGTCTTGGTATGAAGAATGCTCGTTCTTCACGAGCCCCTCGCCCCGTTTGCACATTTCCATAAGCATCGCGTGGTCTGTTGCGCAGCGTAGTCTGAGGCTCTCGGAGTTCTCGAAGCTTGATGCGAGCAGTGCGTCGACATCGCTCTGCAGGCCGACGACGTTGCTCATAACGACGGACGGCATCTGCGTCACGGAGTCCACAAGCTTCATAGACTCGTGTGAACGGTGCACGATGCTCTCCAACCTCACGGCCACGTTGCTGAGATGGGTTGTGAGCTCGGAGCATCGCTCGGCAAGGCTCTCCACGCTCGAGGCTTCCTCAGCTGCCGCCGTGCGGTTAGAATGGTCCCACAGAACATCATCGCTGCATGCAGCAGCAGCATGCAAGGCGAGGCCAGTAAGGTCCTCGTTCAAAAGGCTTTCGATCGTCTCACGGGAACGACGCATTTCATCCTCAAGGTGCAGGAGCCTCTTGTTGAGCTTATCTGTTTGGACAACCTGCTTGCAGTGATAATCAGTTAGGAGGTTAATGCAACTCTCGATTTTCTCGTAACCTTTATCCGTCCCACCTAAAGGGCACACCTTGGCACGGTCGATGATGGGCCTTAGGCTGACAAGGTACTTGATTGAGAGCCGTTCAAGGTTTGGGCTGAGCTGCTCGGTGCCTTCTTCAGGTATAAAGGTGTGGAGTGCATCTTCGATTTTTTGAAGGACGCTGGCGGTGTAGCCTTCCTTTTGCACGGCGGCTGGGGCGACGATCTCCCAATCTAACACCCTGCACAGGCTTAAAACCTGTTTTTTGTCCGAAGTAAGCGCTTTCTTAAGCAATGCATCTACTTCTTCTACAGCCACGGGTTCTTCTAGCATACCATCGTCAAAGGAATAAACTGTTGCATCATCTGAACATGTGATTACTGACATTCCAGGCTGAGCTTTTCTTTTTTTTATCTAGAGTGAAATATTTTGATGTTATAGAGTGGGGGGGGGGGGGGGGAACAAAATAGAAAGAATAATAAAAAAGGTGCAAAATGAGGGGGGGTTTCCCCCCATTTTTCTTTCTTCTCCTTTTTTTTGGTTTCCCTTCTCCTTTTCAATTTTCTTTTTTTTTGGGGGGGGGAATGAGAAAACAGTAAAAAGAAAATATAGGGGGGGGTGCTTTTTTTCTTTTAATTCTTCTTTATTTATCTTCATTTTTTTTTTTAAAAAGAACGCAATAAACGGGGTCTTTGTTTTTTTGTTTATTTCTTAAAATCTTTTTTTTTGAAGCCCTGTTTTGTTTTCCCCTTCAAAAAAAAAAAAAGAAAAACAGAATCTTTTATTTTTAGAACATTTTTATTAATATTTGAAAAAAAAAGGAGGTGGGATAAAAAAAAAGGGGGGGAATGGGTAGCTTTTAAAACATGGAAGATATCCATTTGAGAAAACAAAAAGGGAGAGAAAGATCACTACGGAGATTTTAATAAGGAAAAAAAAAGAAATGTTGTATGGGGTAGATAATAAGCTCAAAAGAAGCTCAAAACAAAAGAAAAAAAAAGAGAGGGGGAAAAAAAAAAAAGAAAATGTATATATTGAGGAAAAGCTAGGCCCTATAATAAAAAAAAAAGAAAACACTTAGCCACACTTTTTTTCTCTTCTTCTTCTTCTTTTTTTTTTTTTTTTTTTTTTTTCTATTCTGTCTTCACAACCTTCTTCTTCGCACCTGTGAGGTACTTTCGCACCGCAAAGTGCAGGAAAAGAAGAAGGTATGAGAAATACATTCCGCTCGCCAGCATCAGATTTGTTTCATTGTTGTGACAAGGGTTCTCTGTTTCCCTTCGGGTATATGTGAAATAAATTGACGCCCCACAAATAAACATTCCCACAAACATCTGCAGAATCTGCATCGCAGTAATAATAACAGGAGGGAACCATTTAGGAACAATACGCAAGGTGGAGAAGGCAAAGTAGGCATACATGACAGCATGCACGACATAGTTCATTGCAACAAAGTACAGCCCCGCACCACACTCTGTGGCGTACGCATGCCAACAGTACAGAAGAACTGTAACATGGTGGTACCAGTGCAGGAAAATTAACGGTTTTTTTCGCAAGACAATGAAAACAGTGTCCACGAGCTCAGGGATTTTTGAGAAGATGAACAGTTGTACCCACAGACCGGTGGCACCAACACCCCATGTAACATCAGGAGAGTCGCAAATTGTTCCTTCAAAGGAGTTCGACAAGTTTGAAAGCAAGTGTGGGACGGTCCTCACAGCTCCGATTAGAGAAAAGACCGCGAGAAACCAGTTCCATGCCGCCAACGGGATTCTGAGATCGAACGGCTTCATGTATGACATAATTACTTGCCCCACCACGACCAGGCCGAATAAGTACGTAGCGACAGCTCCAACTGGGACCTCCCAGTATAGCTTGCTGAAGTCCAACCCCGGACCGACGTTCCACTCTGCTTCGAACTTGGTGTAGAACTGCTTCATTTCCGGGTGACGCTGGAAGATCTGCGGAACCTTGACCCCCCTGAAATTCTCCCTCACCTCCTCGAAATCGACCTGGCCGCCTTCTTTGAAACCATAACACACCGCACCCACCGCCGACATGACGAAGACCGCCCCTATTATCCCTCCATACTTCATTTTTTTTTTTTTGCCCTCTCCCCTCTTTTTTTTTTTTCAGGGGTTTTCTGGGGGAATAATATAAAAAAAAAAAAATCCTCTGATACTGACTGGGGGGGGCAAAAGTGGTTACTCTTTTTTTTGGGGGGGGGGAGAGAAGAAGAAGAACGAGAGGTTACTTTTCTTCTATCTATAGTTTCCGCACATTTTTTTTTTTTTTTTTTTTGGACTGAAAATATTCCGACTAAGCATTTTTCTTTTTTCTTCATTTTTTTTTTTGTTCTGAAGAACGTAGACACGCGCACAACGGTGCATTTTGGTGAATTCTGTGCAGCCCGGAAAATTTCAATGGAAGTAAAGCTCGAGAGGAAAGCTTTTCGGCAAAAGACTGAATTGCATCGTTCTATTTTTTTTTTTTTTTCTTGTATCTTGATTTTTCTTTTCTTCTTCTCTTTGTCATCGGAGTCTTTTTTTTTTTTTTTTTTTTTTTTTTTTTTTTTTTTTCCTTCTTCTTTTGCCGTTGGTACAGTCGGTCGTATCTACTTGGTAGGGAGGAAGCTCACGAAAAAGAAAGGAAACAAAGCATAAGAATAAGAAACAAAAAAAAAAAGGCAGCAAATACACACATTTTTTAAAAAAAAATCTTTTTTTTTTTTCTGCAAGCACGCTGGCGTTTGCTTTTCTTTTCTCTTTTTTTTTTTTTCTCCCTTCATCTTATAACCTTTTTTTTTTTTTTTTTTTTGTTCCCATCCCTTCAACTTATTTTGCAGCCAACTTCTCAGCAATCTTCTTAGCTTTCTCGCGACTAATCCCACAGTGAATGCGAACCTGAATTTTTTTATGATTTTTTTAAAAAAAATAAAAAACTTTTTTTAAAATCCCCCCCCACCCCCATACCGTATTTGTGTTTGCAGTAGGAGTAATCCCTTCCTGAGTGAACATAGACCCGGGGCAAATCCCAACCCCAGCAGCCAAGGCCGCCGTGGTAGCCTCTAGATCCGACGAAAAAGTGTGGACAAAGTTTCCATACATGGTACCCTTGGGAGGGATGGGCGTCCAGGAAGGGAAGCGCGACAAGAATCCTGCACTTAAAACAGACCAATTGTCGTTTAACAAGGAGTTCAACTCTTTGATGTGGACATCATATTCGTCGAGATGGCAGTTGAGGAAATCGGCAACGGCGTGCTGGAGGAGGGGGGTACAAATGTACACAGGGTCCATAACAGCCATCATGCTGGAAATAGTTGTCTTGCTGCTCACAGCATAACCAATTCTCCACGACTGCGCGCCAAGCGTTTTGCTGAAACCCCTGCACACAACCACGTCGTCGTCCAAACCGTTTCGGATGATAGACGCGTGTTCAGAATCACCAAACACCATATCACTGTAGCACTCATCTACAATAAGTTTCTTCCCCATTTTCTTGACGGTGTTGTACACAGCCAGAACCTCGTCCATCGACCACACCTTGCCAGTCGGATTCTGAGGTGTGCACATTAACAGGACATCTGCGTCGGCAAGTTTTTCCTCGGCTCCTTTGATGTTCGGGGTAAATTTCACCCCTTTGAAATTCTCCGATTCCAAGCCTTCCACATATATCGGGGTCACACCTGTGACAGACAGGATCTGGTGCAGATGGTACGTGTAGAATGGTTCCATGAGGACCACCTTTGGGGGTCGGCCGAGGGTTTTTTTGAAGTGGAGCAGGCTTGCTACAATGGCACCTGTCACGCCTTGTGTTGCTAGGATGCATCCGGTGAGGTCGTGGGTTAGGCCTTCTCTGTTTAGGATTTTTTCCAGGGCTTTTAGGTAATCGGGCTCGCCGGCTCTGGCTCTGTAGCAATGTGTGTCTTCCCTCATGGCAACTTCTCCCGCGATCTCCCTGAGTCTCCGGGGAGGGGGGAGTTCGATCATCCCTTGTGCCAAAGTGTCGATGCCGTTCGCCACGCAGTAGTCGTTGATGTCCCTCATGGACTTCATGTTTTCGAGGCCCGTCATTTTTTTTTTTTTTTTTGCCCTTTTTTTTTTTTATGTACACAAGTGATGAAACAGAATTCGACGACTGCTGTTGTTCTGGTTTCAAGTATAGGAAACAAGGCTATTTTTTTTTTTTCTCTTTTTTTTTTTTTTTTTTTTTTTTTTTTTTTTTTTTTTTTGGGTTATCGAGGTCGGAATGGGCTCAGATCGCCAAGAAGAAGAAAAGTTTCAAACCCCGACTAAGATCGAAAATTTAAAAAAAAAATTGCTCGGCGGTGATCGGTTAGATTTGGAAGGAAAAAAAAAAAGAAAAAAAAAAAAACTACGACATGTTGTTGACATTATCCCCCCCCGCCTCCTTGCTAGACCTCAAGGGGGAGAAGAAGGGGGGAAAAAAAGAATAATAAAAAAAAAAGCCCTCTCTCCCATTTTTTTTTTTTTTTTTTTTAATGTTTCTCCCCCACACTGTCCCCCTCAGTTCAAGCTTTTCGAAGGGAAAAAAAAATAAAAAAATGAAATGAGGCGGGGTTCCGTTGTGGGTAGCGCGAGAGAAAGGGAAAAAAAAAAAAAAAAAAAAAAAAAAGAGAGAAGAACTGGCAGTCTCAATTATTTTTTACCGTATTCGGACTCAATATGGGGGAAACCGATTCTTCATTGCTGCTTCCTGTTAGGCAGGTCAGTGAAGCTGCCAAACTGCCCCACGAAAGCAGTATTATCCGCATCCCCTTTGCAAAAGATAAGTTGGAAAAAAACTTTTTTTTCCGTTTCATAAAATCCAAATACGGCTTTTTCTTTTTCTTTCTTCTTCTTTTTGTTACTTCATGCTTCTATGATTGAATTTCCCTAAAAAGGGAGAGGGGGGGAAAAAATAAATAAGAAAGGAGGCCATAAGCAGATCTATTCAATGTTCTTTTCTTTTTTTTTCCCCTCCAAATATTCCTTCCCCCCCAAGGAAGAAAGGTATTAAAAAATTACACTTGAAAGAAAAAAAAGGACGAAAAAAAAAAAAGAAAAAAAAAACGTAACTTATGGAAAGAAAAAAAGAGAAGAGCAGGCTATTTTTTTTTTTTTTTGAATAAGAAAACCAGGGCTTTTTTTTTGTGTCCTTCATCCATTTTCCCTCAGCACACTATTTTACGGAGAAAGAAGAGGGAAAAAAAAAGAAAAAAAGAAGAAGAAGAAAGAAGAAAAGAGGGAAGACACATTTCTTTTTTTTTTTTTAAATTATTTGTTTCAATCTTTTATTTATTTCTTAGTAGAAGCCCTGGCAATGGCTTTTTTCGCCGCCTTTTCCGCGTTCTTGTCATCCTTTTCCGCCTATTTTTTTTTTTTTCCTCTTTTTTTTTGCCCCCATTTTTTTTTTTTTTTTTTTTTCCCCCGTACCTGTCTTGCAGCAGCCCTTCTATCCTTCCTGGAGTAACCCTGGATCCTTTGACCGGGACCAGGCTGCGGCTGAAGAGGGTTCTGCCCAGCCGAGTGCCGCTCAGCGGCTTTCTTGAGCATAGGGCCAACCTTTTTTTTTTTTTTTTTTTTTTTTTTTTTTTTTCCCCCCCCTCCAGCATACCGTGTCCCAGGCCTTGTAGACCCCATACAAGGGAACAAGCACGTAAACAAACCAGGCATATGAGGTAATGAGGAGAAGCACCTGCACTGTCCAGCAAACCCAAAGAAGGTCCTGGACATAGGTGTACAGGCCCAGGTCTTTGGGGTCAGCCAGGTTCACGCAAGATACAATTTGGCCCTCGCTGCCCAACTGGGGTTTCCCGTGTTTTTCAAGGTGCTGCAGCGCAAAGTACTCTTGAACAGCAAAAAACGCCACATACAGGATGGTGCTTACGGAGAAGAAATCGCCCTTGTACCCAAGGTGGTACGCAACAACGAAGGCGTTGATCCCCAAGCTGATCTTTTGAAACAGAGCGATAAGCTTCTTGTTCTTCGCATCGTTGGCTTTGGCGTTGCCCTTCGCCATTTTTTTTTTTTTTTTTTTGCTTGTCTTTTTTTTTTTTTCTTTTCCCCCAATCAACGAGAAAAAAAAAAAAAAGAATATACGCCAAATCAGCTAAAGCCGGTTGGTAAAGAAAAAAAAGGGGGGGGGGGAGGGAGTGAAGAAAATCTAAAACTGAAGAGAAAAAGAAAGGGGGATGGTTTTTTTTTTTATAAAGAAGAAAAAAAATAGTAAAAAGAAAGGGAAAAAAAAGCTCTATCATAAAGTAAATACTCCCTCCCGCCCCAAGAAAAAAAAAATGAGATAAGAAAAAAGGCAAAAAAAAAAAAAAAGAAAAATCCATCAACAATAATTTCTAAAATAAAAAAAAAAAGAATAAAAAAAAAAAATCTATTTCCGCCTCTTTTTGCTTGCATTTTCTGTTGCGTTCTCGTTGGGTCGCTTCTTAATGGTGTTGTCGTGGCGGACGACCTTTTTTTTTTTTTTTTTTTTTTTTTTTTTTTTTAAAATCTCTCACTCCCATACCTGCGACTGTCCATCAGCCAGCCTCACCCTAAAAAGCACATTTGCATTGTTGAACATGCCCTCTTTGAGCGAGACAACCAAAAACTGAGAATTTTTGAAATGCGTCGAAAGCATCTTCCCAATATTCTGAGTGTGCGACAGATCAAGCGCTGCATCGACCTCATCAAGAATATAAACCGGCGCCGGCTTGTACTTCAGCAAGGACAATATGTACGAAAGTGCAAGGAGAGACCGCTGCCCGCCCGACAATTCTGTGAGGGATTCTTTCCAGTTGTTGCCCATGGCCACTCGAATGGTCAGCCCTGTGATGGTGCTGTTGGATGTCTCGCCTTTGAGTTGCGCGCGTGCCCCAGGGAGGAGAGAAGAGAAGATGCTGCTGAAGTCCTTGCTAACCTTTGCGAAGGTTTCGCCGATCGTTTTCTTCTTCTGCTCGTCGAGCTCCTCTATTGTCCTCAGAACATGCTCCTTATCCCTCTGGACCTGCTCCCTCTTCTCCAACACGTCTTTGTACTGAGCTTCAACACTCTCATACATTGCAACCACCTTGTGGTTCACGCATTTGCTCATTTTTGCGTCTTGTGTTTTTAACGATTCCAGTCTCGCGAACTCTTTCACGTAATCGATGGCCCTCCAGTCAAGATCCCCGTTCTTCCCAAAGTTTTTCTTGTTTTCCACGACAAACCCTGTTTTTTCCAACTCTTTCAATTTTTTTTGCTTGTCATCGAGCATCTTGCTCAGCTCCTTGTGGCGGAGGTTCAACCGCTCCACCTTCGCGTTTAGGTCGCCTTTCATGTCCTTCAGGTTCGACAGTTCCCTTTGCTTCACAGCGACACCTGTGTTAGCGCTTGTGAGCTTGTCCTTTAGTTCATTCATAGCATCTTCCTTTTCTTTCATGCCTTCCTTTATCGTCTCGAGCTCTCTCTTTCTTCGTTGAATGGTGGATTTTAACTGTGCCAGTTTTGATTCTTCCTCCTGTTTGTCCGATTGTATCCTTCCGAGATCGCCTTCCATTTCCGATTTTGTCGCATCGGCTTCTGCGACCTTCTTCCTGGTGTCCGTTCTTTTGGGTTGGAGTGCTTTGATGTCCTGTTTCACTTTTACAAGCTTTCCCTCGGCTTCTTTTTTTTTCTTATCGATGTCGCCGCCCTTCTTCACCTCTGTGTCGAGGTTGCCGATCTCCTTCTTCAGGTTTTCCGCTTTTGCTTTGTTCGTTGTAGCAGATGCTTCAGCTTCTTCGATCTGCGACTCAAGCTTCGTGATCTGCTCTGCGATTTGATGCTGTTGGTTGGTCGACAACTTGTACTTCAAGGTGTCCACGCCACGGCGTTGTGATTCAAGCGCTTGTTTCTGTTCTTCAAAACGGTGTCCTGCGCCAAGGATCTGGGCATGCTGTTTTTCAAGTGTGACAAGCTCTTCCTTCACCTTCTTCAAAACTTCTTTCTTTGTTAGGTACCTACCGTAGAGTGCGAGGGTCTTGTCGAGGTCCTTGGTAGACCCGCCCTGCATGACACCGCCCGGTTGGACAACCTCACCATCTGTTGTGACAGAGACCTGTTTGACGTCTTTGTGAAATGTCACTGCTGCTGCAGTGTTGATGTCGGAGCAGATAAACCTCTTCCCGAAGACGAAACGGACAGCGGGGGCTACTTCGTCGGAGTACGTTATGAGTTCCAAAGCAAGCTTTGCCTCGCCGCCTTTGCTCTTTGCGGCTTTTTCCGCGATCTTGCACATATCCGGAGGGCACACTTGGTCTGTGATCTTGTTTAACGGGATGATCGTAACCCGGTTCCTCACCTCCTTCATCATCTTCTTGCCCGTCTGTTCGTTGTCGACCACTAGGTTGTACATTGCCCTGCCTGCAGCTTGTGTTAATGCTGTTGTGTACTTTTCCTCTTTGACATTGATGAGCTTTGCGATAACACCCATTACCTTGCCTTCCATGTCGCTGGGGAGGTTTCCTCTTTTGTATTGGATGTCAAGGGCTGATTTTGTCACTGTTTCCAATTGCAGGACTTCGTGTTCGAGTTGCGAGACCTTCGGGGCCATCTCGCGGATGGTCTCTCGGAGTTCCTTCTCCTTCGCCTCGTCGTAGCCGCCTGTCTGTTGTTTAAGCTTCTCCTCCGCTGCTGCAAGGCTGTCCTGTCCCTCTTGAAGCTGGCGCTTCATGGTGGCGTAGTCCGAGTCAGTGTGGCGGGCTTGGGTTTTCTTTGTCTTCAATTGTTGTTCGGACTGCGATTTGAGGAGATCTGCTTGGCGGACAGCGCCTTCGCATTGGATGAGCTGTTTTTTGTATCTGTCAAGCTGTTCTGTGAGGGAAACGCCTTCAGCGGAAGCGGCGATCCCAGATTTGAGAAGCTGGAGCTGGCGGGAGAAGTTCTCTACCATAACTTCGTACTCTTGGAAGAGCGTGTCTTGCTTGATGAGATCTTGTTTGGCTTTTTCGGTCTCGGAGTCGTGCGACTTGAGGTTCCTCTGAACGATGCCTTCCTCTTGAACGAGTTTTTTAACGGCAGATTCTTGTTTGATGGCTTCAGACTCCGAGTTGCGCAGCTCGGCTTGCTTCGTGACGTAGGTTTTGTTCGCATCGTCGAAATCTTTTTGAGAGGCGCCGAGACCGAATGTCAGGGATGTTGCGTGCATGCCTTTGAGGCTTTCGACTTCTTCGGCGAGTTCTTCAATAGAATCGGCAAGGTCGCTGATTTGTGTCTTGACGCCATCACGTTCGCCTGCAATGTCGCGAGCTTCGTTTGACAAGCGGGTGCATGTTTCAGCTAGGTGTTCATAGTCGTAGGCTTGCTTCATTCTGGATAGTTGGGTGATGGTAGACTTTCCTTGGAGGTACAGGTCGTATTCCCGACGGTCAGCTTCGCGTTTCTGAAGTGTGGGTTTCATGTCTTCCTCCAGCTGGCGATCGATTTCGCTTAGCTTGATGTCCTTCTTCTGCACCATTGCTTGCGCACTTGTTTTCTTCTGCTCGAACATTCTGGTGCCGGCTGCCTCCTGAAGCATCGACAGCCGTTCAACTGGCTTCATGTTGAGCACCTTTGTGATGGTTCCCTGCATGATCAGGAAGTGTGGGTTGTTGACGTTGAGCTGTACGGAATGGAACAGATTCTGAACTTGTTGAAGCTGCGCGCCTGTTCCGTTTATGAAGAATTTGTTTCGTCCTGCTGTTACGATCTGCCTGGTCACGGTTATGGTGTCGCAATCTGGGAACCCCGGAGGCTTCCCTTCCTCGTCCGTGTTGTCGAAGTCGATGGTAACACTGGCCTTGGAGATACCTGCTTGGCCGCTTTTGTAAATTAACTCAGAGATGTCCCTGACGCGAACTTTGTGCAGGTTGGAGATTGCGAACACGAAGCAGACTGCGTCCAGGATGTTGGACTTGCCGCTTCCGTTGAGGCCTGTAATGGCGTTGAATTCCCTATCGAAGGGGCCTATAACTGTTCTGTGGGCGTAGGATTTGAACCCATCGATGATGACCTGCTTGATCCACATTTTTTTTTCTCCCTCTTCCCTCCTCCCCCCACCCTACCAAGTTGATAAATCGAGAAGGGAAAAAAAAAAAGGGGGAGGGGAAACAAAAAAGTTAATTCCGGACAGAATACAGGAGAGGGGGTGGGGTGGGGTGGGGTGGGGGGAAGAGTGTAGAGAGTCGGGGAAAAAAAAAAAAAAAAAAAACTAGAAGATTTTTGTGTGTGGAAAGCAAAGAAATTGCACTGACAAACAATAGACCGAAGAATCGGAAGAAAAAAGAGGCAAAAAAAAAAAAAAAAAAAGAAAAAAAGAAAAGAAAAAGAAAGGGAGCATTCGCTTTTTTGCGGCTTTTCCCCTTCCCATCTCCTTTTCTTCGGTGATGCCCCTGTGCTATGAGCTGCGAGCACAAATTGTTGCCCTATTATTATTATTTTTTTTTCTAATATATTTCTTTCATCCCTGCAGGAGGAAGTAGAATAAAAAAAAAATATGAGTTAAAGGAGGCCGGTGTTGGCGGCGCCCTGCACAAGAACTGTCTACTTGATTACAGGGGGCGCACCGCGGCCAAGTTGTAGCTTCTTCTGCGTTCCGCGTCGTGTCCTTAATGCGTGCGGTGTACAGCTCAACCCCAGCCCGTCCCGGGTAACCAAGACTTTTTGCGCTCGTGCAGTTTGCTGCCTGTTCGTCACCCTGAGCATCTGCATTATGTTCTTCCACTCGGGCGCTACCGGTGATGACCGACGAGGAGGTCAACAGCGAACAACACATCTGATGGTTTTCTTATATTTTCATGTTATCCCCACCACCAGAAAAAAATAAGGAGAAAAAAAAAAAAGAATAAGAAAAAGAACAGAGAAGAACCTGACTAAAACGTATGAGAAATGGAAGAGGGAAAAAAAAAATTTAAAAAAAAAAAAAATGGAATAAAATTCACAATGATGGAGGTAGAGGAACTGGCCTGTTATGCTTGTGCGTGCCGGGCAGAAACCTGGAGAAAGGTTTTATAACCCGAAAAACCATAGCAGGGCTCCCTCCTTTCGTTTGCAACCACAAAGACTCGTTCTTGCAAAAGAAGAAAAGAAGAAGAGAAAAAAGATTTTCTTTTTGAACGTCTTGACACAGATGAAAATCGCCAGCACTGAACATTGAGGAGAGGGGGTTACATATAACTACTTTCTTTCAATTCCAGGGGGGAGGGCTTTATTTAAGGACAACAAAAATTTCTTTTTTTTTATTCCTTTTCTTGACCCATGTGGTTCTTGGAGTAAAGTAGAGCCGTCTGATTGGAGGAGTCTATGCAAACTGTGTTCTTACCTACAAGGGACAAATGGGCTGAGCTGCCTCTACTCTTTTTTTCTTTGCAATAACAATTCGTCAAGGTTTATATTCCAGCAAAAAAGGATTTTTTTTTTCTTTTTTGAAAGACAGAGAGCAGGGTGTGCATTTTTTTTTTTCTTCTTTTTCTTAAAAAAATTTAAAAAAAAATAGCAAACTGAGTCACATCCTTGTGACCCTTTGCATTTAAAAAAAAAAAAAGTAAGAGTGGAAATTCTTTTTTCTTTTTCTTTCTTAGTTAATGATCCCAACCAGTCTTCCCCCCCCCAAAAAAAATGGATTCACTGTGATAGTGGGGGGGGGGGGGGGGGGGGTGTTTAGCAACTACTAAAAAAAAGAAAAAAAAAAAGAGACATTTAAAAAAGGAAGATAATACATGCAAATATTTTTTCACCTTTTTTCTATTTGTTTTTTTTTTTTTTTTTTTTTTTTTTTTTGCTGAGAGAAAACTAATGCGCCCTCCTTCTTGGTCTGACGAGACGTTCGTTTGTTGTAAACTGATTTTTTGTAGCCGCAAAAAAAAAAGGAAGAAAAACTATATAAAATCAACAAGTTCTCGCTGCAGTACGCAGTTCTTCTAGCTCAAACAATATGGTCAGTTATTTAAATACTTGTCCGTGACTTTCTTTGATATTTTTTTTTGGTTGGGGGGTGTACTTTTTTCTGATCCTAAAAAAAAAAAAAAAAAAAAAAAAGGCATGGAGTGCAAATATGAACATTTTTCTAAAAAGAAAACAATGATGCATAGCACAGGGACAGGTTTATGAAGAATTGGCATTTTGTACCATTGTTAATGCTACAACAGAGGAAAAAAAGAAAAAAGAAAAAAAAAAGGTGGAAAAAAAAAGAAGAAGACATTGCTTTAAAGGGCAAGCCCCACTTTTGAGGACCCCCTTTAAAACTAAAAGGATCCCAATCCTTCGGTTCGTTTCTAGTTCTTTTTGTATTTTTTTTTGTTTGAAGAGCGAGCAGAGGGGCGTGCTCTTTAAGTAAAAAAAAGGGGGGTGGGTGGGCAGACGGTTTACACCAAAAGGAGAAACATCCCCTACCCTTTTCCTTTTTTTTTTTTTTTTTTTTTACTTAATGCAACAACCACCTCCGCTTCCTTGTTTTAAACGTGGTTTTCTTTCTTTTTTTTTTTGAGGAAGAAAATTGAAAAGGGGGGAAAATTGTATTTCTTACCACCCTCGGGGCCCCAGTTATTGGAAAAACAAAAAAATGTGGGAGGGGGGGGAAGTATCTAAAAAGTTTTTTTTTTTCACCCCGCCCCTCCCCATCATGGACCTGATTCTTCAATGCTCAGTTCGAGTGGGGAATTCCGTGTTATTTCCTAGGTTTTTTTTTTTTTTTTTTTCTTTTTTTTTTTTTTTTTTTGTTAAAAACCACTCCCAACATACCCAACTCAGTGAACTCGACGTGAACTCAATGGGAAAGGGAGGTGAAGGGCAGGATGAGCCTGCCTCCTCCTCATCAGCTTGGCAGATTTCCGTTGTGGCGTCACTATCAGTGGAGAGAGACGAAAGACTAGGCGTGTAAGGAGGAGGCGGGGGCGGGTGCGACGGGAACATCTCCCCCGACGCAGGAGGGGACGGGACGGACTCCGCGGGCAGGGACCGTTTTTTAAACGAAAACTCTAATTTGTTTAGAATGTCCGGAGGGATAGGGTTGTCCCGCAGGTCGAGCAACAAAAGGGAAGAGCTCGCCCCAAGGTTGGCCGTGATAAGCTCTGGGTCGGTGGTCTGTATGTTATTCCCCGAGACAGATAAAAAACGAAGGTTCGAGTTGGTTCTCAGCGACTGCAGCAAAACCTTGCACCCTGACTCCTCAATTGAATTTGATCCTAAATTGACATAAGTCAGGCTTGGGTTCTTCCTCAGTAGATGCGCCACTGGGGACACATTTCTGATGTTGTTCCCGTTCAGGACGAGAGTCGAAAGTGCTTGATGGGTGCTCGCACTCTCACATATTGTTGTCATCCCCCGAAGCGAGAGGCCTGTCCAACCCAACAGCAAGGAGCTCATGCTCCCGTTTTCTTTTACAATCGCCATGACTTGCTCTACTTTTATGTCAGTCAGGTACCTCTCGTTCAGATCTATCTTGACCAATCCTTTCTCATCGAGTTTGTTGCTTTCTAAAACTGCTGCTCCTGAGCAGCTGCATGTCAATCCCATTTACCAATGGCCACTGGAATAAGGTGTTTTGAATGGTGCAACAAATTGGAAGGGAAAAAAAAAAAAAAAAAAAAAAAAAAAAACTGGTGCGTACGTGCGGTTTTTTTTTTTTTTTTTTTTTTTTTTTTTTTTTTTTTTAGAGAGAGAGAGAGAGAGAGAAGAAAAGGGGAAGGGGAGAAGGAGAGAGGGAAGAAAGGAAAAGAAAAAAAAAAAGACAAGAAAGAAAGTCTAACGACCCTTAGTCTATTTCTTTTTTTTTTTTTTTGCATACCATTTTTATAAAAACAGAAAAACAAACAGAACAAAAAAAAAATGCTGAGACTCTTAAGAAAGTCAGCTCAACAGCAAGGAAGAGAATAAAAAAATCTTTTTTTTTTTTTTTATTTCACTCTTCGTCATTTTCTTCACTCACTAGGGGCCTCATTATTTAACGCGAAATGGCCATTATTTAACGCGAAACGGCCATTATTTAACGCGAAATCGCCATTATTTAACTAGTTAAATAATGAGATTTTGCAGTTAAATAATGGCCCTTCAGAGTGAAATAATGGCCCTTCAGAGTGGAAAAATGAGTCTCGCCGTGGAAAAAAATGCACCCAACCCCTTGAAAATTTTTTTTGGGGTGGGCGTATTTTGACTATTTTTGGCCATCTGAGGCCATTCCAGCCCTTAAAAGTGGGAATAAGTGCCTTACTTCCCCTTTAAATGCCACGGCGAAATAGCAACCCCATATTACCTTAGGAAACTCCCCAAAAAGGCTGACCTGCGTGAAAAAAAACAGCAGTGAAAGCAGTGAAGAGTGAGTGACTCAAATGACGAAAAGTGAAATAAAACGACTTACTTGCCGCCAAATGAGCCATTATTTAACTCTCGTTACCCGTTACCCCCTGCGGGCCCTCGTGCAAAAAATTCAGGAACTCGAGTTAAATAATGACTCATTATTTGTTGGCAATAAATAGTTATTTTTCTTCTCTCTTTTTTATTTATTTTTTTTTTTTTTTTTTTTCCCCTCACTTCTTCAACACCGGTTGTGCCTTGCTGTTGTGTAAAACCGAGGTTAAAATGTCGGATTTTCTAATGCCCAACAGCGGCGGCGGCGGCTGTCTTTTCTTTTTCACAGGTTTCAAACTATTGTTGAAGAACAATGATGAGGAAGAGAGGGTTGCTTCCCGCAGTCCAGAAGGAGGCTGAGAGCACTGCTGCGACTGCAGACAAGCAACCTGCTCCGACAGCACACGTACGTCTTCCTTAAGGGAAAGAACAACGGAGGTCAGGCTGCCCACAGACGACAAAAGCGTCTGAAGGTGATCGGGCTTCTTTTCTTCCTTCCACTTCATCCCTTGAATAACTGCTTCGTGGCCATTGTGTTGCTCCCGCTTCTCCATGTCATGTATGGTGTGCCCGTGTAAGGTTTTCCCAAACACATCACCATTGGTACGATCGCTCTCTTCTGAGTTTTTTTTTTCCCTCCCACCATTGTTGGGAGGTTCATGGAGAACGACTCTGTTATCCGGATATTTCTTGGCCAGCGCGTCCCGCAGCTTGTGTAGAATACTGGACCTTGCCATCCAGAAGGTTTTCTTTTGGTTTGAATCGACAACAGGCGGGAGGGTGTTCGACCGTGCAAATAGTTCAAGCATTTCAGCGTGCTCCTGTTCGCAAGTTGCAGGTGCTACCAACTTCACCTTCTTCAACACCGCCCGCTCCAACATCTGCGGGAATTTCTTAATATAAACCTTGTCCTTCTTCGGCGGTGCTGGTGGTGAAGGTGGAACACCTGTAACACCATCATCGGTTGCGACGCTGCTTAGAGTGAAGTCTGCAACATGCTCCTTCAACCTCTTCCCTGGAGGGATATTCGCATTTGTTACAGTAGCCAACGACGCACCGTCGCAACACTGCAGCCGGAGAACGGAATGATCTGGAATGGAAAGTCTGTTATTCGGGGTTCGTTTCAAGCCTTCGACCACATAGTGTGAGTAGTCCGGGTGTGCCGTTCTGCTGTGCTGTGTTACTTCGTCTTGAGACAGACTGGGTTTTACATCGATTGTTCCCCCGAAGAATTTCAACCCAAAACCTTTAGGATGTGAGGCCAGTATCGGGTTTGGAAACCCCCTCGCGGTCTTCATGCTGGACCTCACTGGGCGGCGGTTCACATTGAATGGTATAGTCGGGGAGAGGGATTTATCAAGGTCTCCAAATGTGTTGAGCCCAAGGTCCATTTTGATGACCTGCCTTCGACGTTCTGCTGGGTCCTGGAGCTCGCTTGCTTTTTCTTCAATCCATTTCGATTTGTTCTTTTGGTACTCCGCGCGGACAGTTGCTTCCTTTGCGAGGTTGTTGTGGTGCTTCTCCACCAGCCTCAGAACGTCCACCAGGATGGCGATCTTTTTCTCTGCGTGGCCTGTGCTTTGAAACTGCGCTGCGGATAAACCGGGCTCGTACCCGTACTCTTCCCTCAACAGCGCCCACACCGTCCGCACCAACTCTTCGTCCCCCAACGGCACAATGAACCATTCGTGCTTTTGATAGTAGTCATCCGCTACTATAGAAGACACCCCGCAGACAAGCAGCCTCAATATCATGACCATTGGACGTGGATTGCCAGCTTCCAACAGCTTCCTGTCGAACTCACCTTCCAAAGCCTCGGCCACACCAATGTCTCGAAGGCATGCTAACAGCCTTTCTAAATTGCGGAGCCCATGGTACGAAATGGCCATGTGTGTGTGTGTGTGTGTGTGTGTGTGTGTAAGCGAAACTGCATAGGGGTATGGTTTATGAGCAACATGGGGAAACAAAAAGAAAGGGGGTAGGGTTTGCCCAAGTTGTAAAACTCAAGTCTCGGGACTCTTTACGGCAAGCCCCTTAGCACGTTCTTGCATGGTGTTGAGGTAGTGCACGTCGCAGTTAGCATTCCGCGTGCGGCGGAGGGAGCGCACCACAGAGAGGGATTCCGTTAGCCGTCGATCGGCCTGGCGAAGCTGCATCCTGAGAATAACCTGCACGAGAGCGTCGGGGTTGTCTTGAAGGTGAGCAACATGGCGTTTGATTGTGTAACGATAGGAAACACGCTTGAAGTTGGTACCAGCTATCTCACGGCTTAACTTGAGGTCCTCTGAGAGCATACGGCGCAGCTTCTCAGCGTCTTCGTCTGGAAGTTCGTACGTAAGAAGACGCTCAACCCTCTCCTTCAGCTTCTGACCGATCACTACGCCTTCTTCACACGGCTCAGGAAGTAATCCCTTTTCCAACACAATACCACAGGTCTTCGTGTATATCTTTTGGAAGGTTTTGATGTTTGAGACTACCATTTGCGCTCCTTCGTAACCAGCGTGTTCCTTGACATACATGTAGAGGGGTTCTTGGTGTTTTGTGTAGCTCCATGGGTGTTCCTGCCCGCTCCATTTGAACTCCGGGTTCAGAACCGGTGTGATGAGGAACGAAGCAGCTGAGAAGAGATGACACAGAGCAGTTCCTTTCAAGACAATGGGTTGTTGTTGTTCCACTGCACTGTACAGTCTTGTGAACTCGTCAGTGAACATGCTTAGGCAGTCGCGAAAGTTGCCTATGTGTCTCTCGATGGCGTTGGAGAAGGTGTTGAACTCGCCCTTCACGACATCCACTGCGTCTTGAAGGGTGTACACGTCCTCTTCGGTCAGAACGTTTTTCTTCTCGTCGAGAGCGTTCTGTTTCTCCGCCACCATTGCTCTGAACCGCATGTGGAGCTTCATCGCCTCCTTGGCCCATAGTTGTTTCTCCATCGCGTGCTTTTCCTTCAGCTTCTTGATCTCCCCTTCCGCGGCTATCATTCTGTGTACAGGATGTCCCTTCCCCACCTCCGTCGGGTCTGGTTCCTCCAGACCGCCTATCGACTGGTCGATGATCGACAAGATCGAGGAGAGGTCTTTGGCCTTGTGCCCTTCTGTCGGATCTTTCAAGATATGGCATTGTTCTCTTAACAGACAGATTTCCTTGTACAACCCGATGCGGAGGTCCGACACGGCTCTGGCTTTGGCTGCGAGGTTTGTTCTCGCCACGGAGAGGCTTGCTTCGAGCTTTGTGACGGTCTTCTGGTGGTTTTTGGCGGTGGCCTCTGCCTGCAGCACCTTTTCGAGGAGGCTGCACCGCTCGGATTCTTGATAATCTGTTAAGAGCTCCGCGTCAGTTTGCACGGCGACCCCCTTGTGCATGGTGCGGTGGTACGCATCTTTGCCAAGCAGCCCGATCGCAAGGTGTGCATCAGTTTCCATAACCGAGGCACCAGCATACGTGCTGCTTTTCTTTCTGGCAATACGTCGGACAAGGCGGTGGTCGACGCTGGACTGCCGACGCTTTGCGGCGAAAGGTGCTACAGGAGCGTGCTTGAGCTGTTGCTGTGAACACGTTGATATTCGTGTCCGCCCGCCAGTTCCTTTGTATTGCATTTTGGGCAAAACGGGCTGCAGTCCTCTGCAGGCTTTGATCAACGGGTCGGTCCATGTAGGGACGCAGTCGGAAGGGTACCCACACAGGTTGGGCAGGTCGGTTAAAAGATCGTTTAAAGCCCTTTCCGATTCTACTATGTAGTATATGGACGTGGCGAGGGGTGTTACGGTCGCAAGGTGCAGCCTGGACCCCACCAGTTCTCGTACATGCTCGAGCTGTGCCCGTGCAAGCGGTGGGATGGGACCGTCTCCGGTGCTCGCCACTGCTTTCTCTAACAGCTTTTCCACCATTCGTTCATTTTGAAAGTCATCTTGCCTCATGTACACGGGTTGTTCCTTACCCCCCAAGAATTCATCACTTGACGTGCTGCCTTCATCGATCATTTTGTGGTGTTCTGTGGATTTGGGTGGGTGGTGGGGGAAGGGGAAACAATGAAGAAAGAAGGGAAAAAAAAAAAAAAAAAAAACGTCCACCCAAGTATGATGAAAAAAACAGAGGAAAAAAAAAAGAGAAAAAAAAAAAAGATAACTTGAAAAGCTTTTTTTTTTTTTCTTTTGGCATATTTCTTTCTTTATGTGTGTGGAAGATACCCCCCTTATCCTCATCATAAGCCACAAGTTAAGTCAGTCAGGGAAGAAAAGAAGTTCATTTTTTTTCCTTCTCTCCATGCTAAGTTCGCAACTCGGGGCTATCAATGAAGGTAGGAGGGGGGAGGCGTTTAGGGTTGTGTTACATCACCTATTACATGGAAGAAGAGGAAAGAAAAAAAAAGGGGGGTGGAAGGCGATTTCGCAACTCATTACGCCACCTTACCCTTTTTTTCAATATTGCTCTTTTTCTTCATTCTTTTTTTTTTCCCGAGTGTCCCTGAATGGGAGCGAGGTTAGGTTCTGGTCTATAAAAAAAAAGGGAGGGGGGGAAGAGAGAGAGAGTATACGGGTTAGGGAAAAGGGGATTCTTTTCTCACCCCTTTCCCCCCCCCCCCCTTTCGACTCAATCTCGTACTCAGTAGCACGGTGTACCCTGTCTGTCTTTCCTCCCCTCCCTTTTTTTTTCTCTCCTTCATTTTTTTTTTATTGCAGATTTAACTTTCCTAGCTTGGTAAGCAGCTCATCGGTGAACTCAAGACCAGGTGTTAGCTCCACACCGGGGGGGATCTCAGAAGCAGGGGTGGCCCTGTTTTTTTTTTTTTTTTAATCTTTCTCCATACCATTTCCATCCATCTTTTCCCTTAGGTTTCACTGATGGAATGTGCACATTGACATCCACACCTTTTTGTTTTGTCAGAGGTTCCACGGTCCCGTCGTCAAGAAAACGATTACCGGTAATGGCGGTCGGCTCTATTTTGACACGTTTCCTCACCAAGGGCTTGGCCGGCACCTTCGAAGGTACTTCGCTGCTGACGGAGCTAGCAGTGCTGAGCCCTTGCACAGAGTCTAAGGACTGATCGGTTTCGCTGTTCCTCAGTTCCAGCTCATCCGCACGCCGCTTGCCCTTGGAAACCCTCTGAGGTGTGGGCTCGTTCTCGTACATCATCCCTCCCTCTCCCCCCTTTCCTTGCAGTTGTATGATGTGGAGACGAAGAAAAAAAAAAAAGAAAGAAAGAAAGAATAACTTTTTAAACATGCTTCACATCATCTTGCTTAAAAAAAAAAAGAAATCTGGGATTTCTTTCAGGAAAATTCGATAAATTTTCAACGTACAGAGGGAGGTGGAAAAAAGAAGAGAAAATGAGTATAACGTAAGCTAGCAAAGAGAGGGGAGAGGGGGGGGGAAGCATGACGTTCCAAGGCAAATTGGTGTCTTATGGGGGAAAGATGGGGTTTTTGTTTTATTCTTTTTTTTTTTTTTTCCTTTTTTCTTTGTTGGAACCCAGCTGAATGGGACAGGACAAAAAAAAAAATATCCAAAAAAAAAAGAGGGGTCCCTTTTTTTTGTGAAAAAGTTGAAGGGCGGAAATTTAAAAAAAAAAAAGAATTAGGGTTCTTCTTTTTTTCCTTTTTTTTGGGGGGGGACGTTTTCAGCAACTTCTTTTTTTTCTTTTTTTCTTCTTGTAGTGGTTGTTACCACTAACTACCCACCGCTTTGGAGTAAAAATTTAAGCCTTATCACAAATAATAGGTAATGTTGGCGTAAAAAGTTTTTCCTTCTTCCGTCAGGAAAAGAAAAATACCATATTACTGAAGGACACTTTTGGGTATGACCTCTAAGAGAGTACGGTGCCACTCCCAAGAAAAATAAGGTTGTGACTTCGGGCTCCTCTAAAAAAAAGTTTTCTTATTACAATTTCTCCCTGTTTTTTTTTTCTTTTTTTTTTTTTTTTTTTTTCTGTTTTCCCGAATCCGTTAGCAGCATTTACCCAAAGGAAAGTGATGAGATCTGAGAAAAAAAGTTACTGAATTTTTTTTTTTTTTTTTCTTCTTTCTTTCTTTTTTTTTTTTTTTTTTTTTAAATTCATTTATCATCTTTTAACGAAGAATGTAGGAAGAACCACCAGATGGGAGGCGAAGAAGCTCGCCGTCTGCCTGCAGCAGCACCCCATCCAACAAGGAGATTGAACGGTTCGAAGTGCGCAAGGAGAAGGCAGCCCCAATAGGTATTTCAACATCAACTCTAGTAACCGGCACATTGGAGCATTGCACAGTATACTTGAAATGCGGGGAGCAGGTGGACGGAAGCACATTAACATCAAACACAGACAAATCGATACTGCAGCTCTTCAATCCAAGACAAGCTTTCTTCGCAACATTTAAGGATTCAGGGTGGTGGCACATTGCAGACTCCTTGTACCCTCCACACACCGTTCCTGTGGGCTCTCCATAACTCGCGAAAACCACGTCAGTGACAACACCCCCTCCACACGATACTTCTGCTTTGTTGGCGTTGCCATCATTCACGTTTCCTTTGTACCCTTTACCGCACTGCAGCCCACCCTCCTTTGCCCATGAGTACTTCAACACACCGTTACTCAGTTGCATCTCGATCTCAGAGGAGGACAAATCAACATCAATAGAAGGGCTCAGCACCTTGTTGTTCAAGTCGACCCCTGCTAGGCGCTTCACAAGGTAAGCACTGTATGATGACCACATGTGGTGGTTGCGTGAGTTCATCCCGGGGCCTTCAAAGGGTCCGTCGATGAGCTCCCATAGGTTCTGTGTAGCGTCCTCAAGAGGGTTCGTCAGCATGTAGCCCACAGACGGGTAGTCAGTCGCCTCTAGTACTGCAAGTGCGTCGCTTGCATGTCCGTTGTCGTGCAGGCCGTCGAACATGAACTTGAAGCCAATGATGCCGGTGTCGAAGTGGTGTGCCTTGGCAACCACGCTGTTGTACAGCTCGCTTGCAGCGACAGTCGTGTTCATGCCCTCTCCGAGGGCGAGGGCCAAGGCGTTGTTCGTCTGGATGTTCAGGTCGTACTTCCCATTCTTGAAGAACACATTGTTGAACTCTTTCTTGAGCTCCGTCACCTGCCCTGCCATGTACTGCGCCACAGTCGTGTTCCCAACCGCTGCCGCCATCTCACCAACAATTTGTGTGATGACGATGTAAGAGAAGGCCGATGTGTAGGGTGCGCTGGGTTTCACAGCCGTTCCGGGGTTGCCCTTTGTAGCAGGTGGGGGCACCCAGTCGCCGTACGGGGTGTGCATGTTGCCGAGGCCGTTGGCTGCCTGGCCGGCAACGTTTTTCTGATGGAGCACCATGAGGTGCAGGTTCTCCTTGATGCCTTCAATGTCGTTGTTCATCTTCCAGTTCACGTACTGCACTTGGGGGTAGGCTGCGCTCCAGGAAACGTCGGCAGGCCTGCCACCGTACCTGTAGTAGGGCACCACATCAGGGAGCGAGCCATCGCTGTCGACCTCTGTAGCTTGGATGTCGGTGCAGAACTTCAAGAAAGACGTCGCGTCGTAGTTCAGAGCGATGGAGTTGCTGCTCAGGTCTGCGTCGCCCATCCACCCAAGACGCTCGTCACGCTGGTCGCAGTCAGTCAGCACAGACATGAAGTTAGACCTCTGTGCACCGAGGGCGAGCTGCTGCATGGAGTTCAAGAGCGGGCTGGAGAACTTCACGACCGTCTTTAATGGAATTGCCGAATGGAAGTGATGCATCTCAATCTGGTTCATCTCAAGGGCCACCCCTGTCACCTCCACAAACCTGAAACCATGGTAAGTGAACTTGGGGAAGAACTTGCCCACCTTCCCATTCGAGATGTACACGTCAGTTGCCTTTGCTCCACGCAAGTTCCCTGTGTAGATCATCCCAGGCTCGTATGTGTTTCCTGGGATGCCGGGGTGCTGCATGATCTCAGCGTGTCGCAGTGTCATGCTCTTCCCTGCAGGCAGGTTGATGCCTGTGACCATAACGACACCTGCTTGGTTAACTCCGAAGTCGAAGATCTGGATGCCTGGCTTGGGGGTTGTCACGTTGATGGGCTTCACAATCCTTGACACGGCGACGTGCGGTGCAGACCAGGGCACCATGGGGCCCCTGGGCGGGAGGAGCACCCCAGTTTCGACGGCAGTCCAGTTTCCCTGGAAACCCACAAGATCCCACCCAGGCATCTCCTTCCTTGCGTCGTAGGTCTCGCCATTGTAAACATTGTCAGCGACAACAGGCCCTGCAGCAGTGGTCCACCCGGCAGAAGACGTCGTAAGGATTGTCTGCGTCCCGTTGGCCGCTGTGACCTGCAGGATGGCGCGGAGCACTCGGTCTGTGGAGTCGCCTGCTGTGTCCTCCCTGCGAGTGAAGGTCCTTGAGTCCCTCCATCCGTAGCCCAGTGCAACACCGATTGAGTTTGCGGTGTTTTGCTTCAACAAAGCAGTAACGTCGTACGTAGAGTACATCACTAGTCTCTCATTCTGCGTCCACGGCGCCGACACCAGGTGGCTACTAGAGACATTCACACCGTTCACCGTGGTGTACGAGTACCCCAGCCCTGCTAGATACAGCACTGCGTTGGTGAAGGTAGGTGCCGTGAACTCGGCCCTATACAAGTTCGTGGTGTTGCTCCCTATCCAGTTCACGCCAGTCCAGTTGGCGTCAGCGAGGCCAGTCCTGAAGGACGATGTTGCAGGTGCCGAGAGGGCACCGGTCTCGTCCGCCCAGCTCACCTCCCATGTGTAGAGGGTGCCAGGCTTCAACGAGCTCCCGATGTACACTGCCTCCGGGATCGCGCTCTGCACCATCCCAGAGTCCCACACCTGCTTTCCATCGCTGCGTACTACTACCCTGTACCCCGCCTGAGAGGCACCGGTATTCACGTTGCTCAAGGGCTCCCATGTGAATCTCACGCGCCTGTCGTGGCGCACGGCAAACGAAGTACTGGGGTTGAACTCCGAACCGAAAGCACTCCCGTCACACCTCATCCTGGTCGGCTGCAGAGGTGCTCCCACAGCCAGACCCAGTAACATACACAAACTAAGAACGTGCATTTGTAAACCTGTGCATGAGTTACAGTACTAAAGGAAAGAAAACAGTAAAAGGAACTGCTCATCAAAGAGCACGAGGCTAGGGGGAAGTTGCAGGTACATGCTTTCAGTCATTGAGGTAGTGCGATGCCCTGTTGCCCAAGAAGATGTCTATGTGTCGCGCCTTGCAGGAGGAAATGAAATCCCACCAGAGTTCTGCTTTCAAAGCAAAGACCTCGCGGCTGCCGAAGTACTCCAAGTCTATCGTCTGCATACGCCGCTCCGTAAGCAGAGGTGTCAACGGCTCTATCGACGTCATGCATGCACGCACGGTTGTGAGGCGGGGGAGCTTCCTGAGCAGCTCGGACATAACAGCGTTCTCGATGGGGACATCCTTCGACTGGATGTTAAGACGCACAAGGTTCGGAAAGGCATCTGCCACTGCTCTGTAGGCATCATTACTAGTGCAGCAATACTGGATGTTTAAGGTTGACAAACTGCCGTACGGCTTCAGTGGGAAAGCCGCCGCGCTAAGCTCATAAGAAGAAATCCCAAAGCTCTCAAGGTTCGGGATGTATGTCCACAAATCCTGGAGGAGGTCGTCGCTGAAGAGCCGTATCTTTTGATGCGGGAGCCCGTTGCTGGGGATACCCTCCGACCCCATAGAGAATGCGTAGAAGCTCCTAAGCGACGGGCATCCTTTGATGACGTGCCGCACGCCCACCGGTGTCATCGACAGGCACCCCGAGATGGACAGCAAGCGGAGTGGCAGTTGCGATACCGTTCTCAACGTCTCGTCCGTCAGCTGGATACAACTGGAAAGGGTCAGGGTGTGGAGGTGCTTCGGTAGCACCACATCGGAATCCACGAAAGCATCATCTGTGATCTCTCTGTTCTTGTTCAGCTTCAGCACGCGCAGGTTCTTCAAACTCTTCAGGATCATGCGCAGCCCCGAGTCGTCGAGCATACCGACGCCCCCCAGCGCCAGGCACTCCAGGCCAGTACGCTGCGAAAGTAAAGACCCCAACCCTGCAGAAAGAAACCCTGTGGCGCTGTCAGTAGTCTCTGCCTCCTGTTCATCTTTGTAGCTGGCTGGGACGTGCGTCTGCACCTTTGGTGTAACGGCCTTTAGTTCTGCGAAGAGGTTCGCAACCTTCTGTACTTTCGTGGTGGCCGGTGCACTCTTTTTCTTCCCATCTGTGTCGTTCAGGTTGGTGCAGTCCTGGAGGTACAGGGACGCGAGGCTCGTGGTGCTTTTGAGCAGCTGATCCAACGAGAAGGCGTCGATCCTCGTCCCAGAGAGGTCGATACTCTTCAGCTTTTTGCAGTTTTTAGCGATTGCTAGGAAGCCCGTTTGGGTGACCTCATCGCAAGACGCTAAAGAGAGGCTGGTCAGGGAAGTGAAACGCGAATACTGGCTGGTTAAGGAAGAGTCAGAAACATGACTGAGAGACAAGGACTGAAGGGAAACAGGCAGAGCGTTCCAGTGAGAGGCCTTAGGTATGGCGTTGGCGGAGAGCGTTTGAAGGCTCTCGAAGCGTGCCTCATCTGGTGGTGCAAACACCTGGATGTCAAGAGCTGTTAAGTTTTTCATGCTCCTCCAGATGTCCGCCCAGCATGCAGGACTTAGCTCGCATGTTACTTTTAAAGTCCTCACACGCTCTCCCTCCTCTTCTCCAATGCTCTTAAGCAACCCAGTTGCCACAACAGGGCTCTGCAACACCAGCCCTGTCACATTCAGCCTCCTTGCCCAGCCCATCGTTTCCTCTGTGATGGAGTATTTTTGTACGATGTCCCGTTCCTCCACCACCCACTTGCTCTGCGAACACACTGTGTGCCATGTTTTGTTTACAAGGAGTGCCTTCAACTTATCGCGCGATTCCAGAAAGTTAAACACATCCAACAGCGTGTCTTCAGGAACCTTCATCTTTCAAGTAACCTGCCGGTGCATAATAATTAATAGTTGAAATTAAAAAAGGAAAACAAAAGGGAGAGAAAAAGTCCGTCACGTGTAAGCTGCTCCGCCGCCTCCAGTAAAGTCGACGCCGATGTGTTGGGAACAGGTGGGTCTGGTGGAAGACCAGGACCCCCATGCAACCCAAGAGAATGTGTAAGAGGTGTCAGCGACCGGTAGCGGGGAGGGTTCGGGGGTTCCGTCATGTTCTTTGAACTCTGCTTTGGGGCCGTTGCCACGGGCTTCTTCGCGGAGCATCAGGAAGCGCAGGCAAGCTTCGTCGAGGGCTGCCTTGTCCTCGACAGTCCCGTGATGGGAGATGATGCTGCTCAGCTCTTTGAACCGCTCTCGAGCTTGCTCGTCAGAGGCAGTCGGCGAGATGTTCAACACCATTGCGTAGCATTTTATCAACTCTACGCGCACCCCTCTTCTGTCCTTTCCGAATATCTGCGACACGATGGTGTCTGTTGTCCCCGACAAATCCAAAGCAGCGGACCCCATGGCTAGCGCAGCCGCACACGGCACGGACACGCTCGCCGCCGCCAAGCAGCCCAAAGATGTGCCCGTGCTGATCGAGATCTTTGCAATCACTTTTTTAAGATCTCGTTCTGTGCACCGCCCCGCCGACCAAGTATGGAAGGCAGACCCGACCCCTGCCATGGCAAACAGCCCCGTGACAGCAGGACCAACAAAGGTGCTTGCTTGCTGACATATAGGGTGCTCTGCTGCCTGCGCCACCGCCCACGCTGTCCCGCTAGCGGTCCCCGCCGCCACTGCCGCGTCTTGTATGGCAGGGAGAACCATCTCCCCCACACCCTTTCCCTCAATTCCTTCTTCGATCATGCATTTTTCTCTATCTTCTATCTCTTTCCGCAGTGATATGGCACCTCCCAGCACGCCTGCCGACATGCCTGCGCTTGCTACAGCGTCCCGCACGGTGCTAGAAGCTAGTGTGGGCTTCCCTTTTGTGGTGTGTGTGCTGGCTTTGACCTTTCCCAGTTTTGCTTCCGGGGCGACCCCTTTTGCCGGTTTACCCGGGGCGAGCTTTGGCGTTGGTGCTGCCTTGCCAGCGGGCACGGCTTTGGTTGCTGGTGCAGTTTTAACAGGCGCTGCTTTTACCGGAGCTGCTTTGGCGGGCACCGACTTCACCGCCACCTTCGGGCCTACCTTTGCAGTCTGGTCATCTTTTGAAGCAAGGCCTGCAATTTTAGCACCGCGGCGTATGCCCTTCTTGACGCCACGTCTGGCAGCAGAGTAAACCTTTTTGAAGTCTTTAGCCGCCCACGACAAGGGGTTGAGGCTGAAATCGTCTTGGAGGGGATCTTCTTCTAGAACCTCAGGGTCAGGAGTGGGGTCGATGTCAGGAGAGGTTGCGAGTGGTGCTTCTTCAGTGGCTTCTTCTCGAGACAGTGCGACGAGTTCTTTGATGAGTGTGTTGACCCTTTCAAGGGCTGCTTTACCGTCCTTACGCCATGCTATAAGGCGTTCTTGTTCGGTGATCTGTTGGCGTTGCGCTTCTTGGTGCTGTGCGTCCTCATAGGCAACCACAAGCAGGTCCTTTGCTCGAATCACAGCGTCTTTCCCACCTTTACCCCGTGCCACTGCCTTCACCATGGTGCTGTTCAGGAACTGGTGCATCGCGTCGTCGACGCTCTCGCACGACACAGTTTTTTCTATCTCCGCGTCCAGGCACCACGCCACCACCTCCTCATCACCGTCGAGGAGCGCTGTGTAGATACCACCAGGGACGTATTTCATTTGTTTCTTCTTTTTTTTCTTGCGGGAAGGAATGGAAAACAAAAAGCAAACCAAAAAGAAAAACAAAAACAAAACGAAATCAATTATTTGAAATAGTCCCACTTTTTTTTTTCGTTTTTTTTTCTCTTTTTTTTCATTGTGTAATATCTGGACCATCACGGGTCAGGTCCATGCATGGACGGTACAGAAGACGCTGGAACCGTCGGGGTGCCGAATCGTGTGGCCGTTCGTATGTACGAAGGGTTCAGGAAGATGTCGCCTAGGTTCTTGGCTTTCGTGGAAGTCCATGAAGACCAAGAGGAAGGCGGGGCACCGTCCTGCGCGGCGGCGTCGTGCGCATCGTGTGACGGGTGCACCCCGAACTCCTCCCACGCTTTTTTGAGCTTTTCGTTTTCGCACTTCAGCATGTTGAGCTCCTCCGCATCAACGCTCTCCACGGGCTCCGCTTCGCTTAGTCTCTTGGCCTCCGCTTCTAATTTCGACATTCTTCTGTTGAGCCGTATGTTCTCCTCTTCAACGAGTTTCGCTGTTTTTTTCGCGTCGAGTGTGGTTCTTTCTTGTTCCTTCGCAGCACGTGCAGCCTGGGCCAGCTTCGCCTCGAGGGTGGAGATGGTCTTGCATTGATCGGCTTGGGTTGAGCTGCTCGCTTCACGGAAATCTTGAAGCTCCTTTTCCTTCCCCCGCAGCTGCTCCAAGATAGACGCGTTGAGATATAGCAAATCATCGATTTTCTTATGGTGCCCGGTGGCAGGTGCATCGTCAGGTTCATCACTCAAGACGACAGGCGGGGTGTCGGTGTGGTCTAAGTCAGGGTGGTGCCGAGCCTCCCATTCCAGAGCTGCGATCTTCTTTTTCGAGCTGTTTAATTTCTTTTGCAGACATTCCAGATGTGTCCTGTACTGCTGGTACGTGATGGGGGCTATGTGGCAGGCGGGAATTGGTTCCATCGTCCGAGGGTCGATCCCTTGTTTTGAAAGGAGCACGAGAAGCTTCCCTGCTTCACTCCGAGCTTCAGCAGCAGCGGTCTCCGCTTTTAATAATCTTTCTTGAAGATTCTGAAGATCCTTGACTTCAGAGTTTTGGCCTTGGAGATACGCGGCGAGGAAAGCCGCTGGGTCGGTAATGCCTGAGTTGTGGAGGTCTTGCTTTGCAATGTTTTGCGTGACTTGAAGGACTTCTTCGAGGGCGCGCTTTTCTTCCCTCATGGCTGCACGGTCGGAGGCCCATCGGAGCTTTTCGGTGGTGATCTCATCCATTTCCTGTATGAATGCTTCTTTGATCTCTTGGATAGTTGCAAGCTCTGCTGTGGCGTGTGCTGTGCGCCGTAGGGTGCTGTTCTCTGTGTGCAAGGATTCTACTTTCTTGCTGAGTCTGCTTACTGTGTTCTCAAGTATCTTGGTGTGAGCGTCTTCTTCAGACCCGTACAGGCGCTGGGTCGCCATAGCCTGTTCCCGTCTGCTTACTGCTACTATCGTTACCACTGCTGCAACCATGTTCCCTACCATCTTCGCGTGCTTTCTTTGCCGCAGAGGTCGCCTCCTTTGAGGCTTTTGTGCCGGTTTCGACGTGGTTCCCTCGTCTTCTTCCGGTTCTTCTGGTTCTTCATGCATCATTTTCTTCACTCTTTTTCCTTTTTCTTTTTTTAAAATTGGACTTAGATTTTTAATTCAACAATGAAGAGGTGGGAGAAAGGGAAGGGAGGGGGGGTGCCCGTTCTTATATATTCTTTTTTTTTTTTTTCCATTCGAAAAATCATAGTTTTTAATGGTTTTCCCTTTTCCTCTGTTGGAAAACAGGAGGGAGAGAGAGGGTGTTGAGGGGAAAAGAGAGGTGTCAAACCCTCTGTGTCGAAAGACTTCCGACACTTAACCAGAATTCCTATTATTTCTTTTTTTCCTTTTCTCCATTTCTTTTTTTGACACCTCCACAAAAAAAAAAAAAAAAAAAAAAAAAAAAAAATACTTTTCGCCCTCTCAAGCCTTCTCAACAGAGGGCTCATGACACCTTCCCTGATAAGGGGGAGGGGAGTGAAGGGGGAAAAAAAAAAATAATATTTCAGTGTGCAGGGCAGGTGGTGATGTGCGAAAGAAATATATCATATGGACACATAAAAAAAAAAAAAAAAAAGAAGAAAAAAAAAAACGCGGATATTAATCGTCGTCGAAAGGATCGTTCACGGACCAAGGGTCATGCCCAAGAATACCCGAGAGCTCCTTGTGCAGATCCATTTGAAAGCCCACCAAGTCAAAATCGTTGACATCATTACCAAAAGGGTCCTCGATCTCCGCACCGACGTTGTTAATACCAAATAGGAGAATGGCGATCACGGCACACACGGGGACGGTCAGCCATTCCATGTCAATGGCCTCATCTAACATAATGAAGGGAATGGTGAACACCCACACCGTGAGGAAGATCTGCAGGGAGTGCGCGTAAGGGAAAGGCATGGGCGCACTAACAATCTTCATCATACCCTGCCACGCCGACAGGAGCTCTTCTACATGCTTGTTGACATCATCTACTGCAGTCGGCCATTTATATCTGACCAAAGAGTCCCCCCCACAAGGATGCACCACTGCAGCAACAAGCATTTTGTTCAGAAGTATCGGTGGTGCAACGTTCGCATTTTCCTTCATACTGTCGATTTCCCTTCTTGTCAGATAATGGGATAGTTCCCAGTGTCGTAGCTGTGCCATGTAAGATTTTTCCGGGGCGGTTATTTCTTCTTCACCGCTTGATCGTTTTTGAACCATGTGTCGGGTGACCACCACCATCGCCATTACAATTCTGATGACTTTTTCAGTATGTTGCTGGACTGCTTGAGGAGGTCCTCTTATGTAAGTTGGGGTTTTAATCCCGATGCATCGGCATGCGAAGACCATTCTTCCTATCATGCCCCTGCCGTCCCACCACCTTTGGTATGACAAATTGGATCGAAAGACTAATAGAAACCCGATGGGAATAATGGTGAGCGTGTGTGGCTTATCGTGGAATATGACCCACTTCCCCCCGTACAGGTGGGCTGCCGTTATGATCGAGGACACAGCCAGAACTGCAAGAACTGTACGCCAGGAGTTTTGGAAGAGTGTTCCCTTTACTCGTAGAAGGACCTTCCACCCGTCTTCCCGGTAGGCAGCCATGTAGCGCTTCTCTGCGCTTATCTTCATCTGTTCCGCGGTGCCCCCTATGCATTTCTTGCAGGATCGCTTGTTCACCCCGCGTACCAGGACGCTGTCCGGTTCGCTCGAGAACGGGTGGGTAGCATAGGGGTTTCGTAAATCATGCATTTTTTTTTTTTTTTTTTTTTTAAACCCTTCCCCTTCTCCCTTTCCCCCCTGAGACATGAAATGATTAAGTAAAAAAAAAAAGAAGAAGAGTAATGACCAGGTCGATCGCCGTGTTTCTGTCTGATCCCTTGGATCTGGTCAGATAAAAGCCCTATTGTGGTCTCGTCTCAGGTGTCGTCATCGGAGGAAGCAACTCGCCTGAGGGGAGGTGTTTTAACCCACCTTGGACTTGGGCCCGGAGGCCAAAAGTCTTGCTGCTAAAAAAAAAAAAAAAAAAAAAAAAAAAAAAAAAAAAAAAAAAAAAAAAAAAAAAAACGAAAGTACAACATTGACACGCGCTTTTTTTTTTCCTTTTTTTTTTCTTTCCCACCCCGCTGAAAACTTTTCTTCATGGGGGGGGGGGGTTCTTTTTCCCCACTCACCTCCGTACAAGGTGTCTGTCTTCACCTTGTACGTCTGGAACCGTTTGTGATATTTCAAGCGTGCTTTCTATGCTCCTTTTAAGAATCGGGAAAAGTGAGAATAAAACAACGTTTTCTGGTGTTACTCTGAGAAGTCTCGGAACGGTGCCTGCGTAGAACGCTGGGAGGCCACCTGCCCGGAATGTGGCTTGGATGGTGGTGAATAACGAGGGTGTTGTTGCTTGACCTTGCATCTTAGTCTTGATAGTGTCGAAGGGCTGCGTCCCGGCCACCGACCCGAATCCCGCCAGCACCCCGGCGGCACCATTGACAACAGATTCCCTCCACGAACCTGGTGAGGTAGCTGGGGCGGCTCTGACGAAAAACGATTGCAAAGGAAACCGAATAGCAGAGTTGAGCATGTTTTTTGTCGCCGTGGGAACTATTCCCTTGTACAAACCAGAAATACCGTGGTTCTTATATATATCGGTGAAGCAAGAACGGCCGTTTTTATAGCGATTTGGGTGTTTTATGAGGTTTGTCTTCACGGTCTCTTGAGGGATGATGACAAAGAGAGATGCTGCGAGGCCTCCTAAGAGGCCTCCGATAAAGCTGCCTACCTTATGTGATGTGGCGTCGTGGACACCGAACCTGAAGCCGTGCTTGGGGACCCCACAGCAGACTACAACGCTCGCTCCTCGGTACATGCCCCGGACACCCTCGTTCCTTACTGTTTCACGGAGAACCCCGCTCATGGTTCCCTTTGTGCCTGCGTCTTGTAGCTGTAGCTGTGTCTTTGCAAACTCCGCTGGGTAGGACACCGTTGCCTCCACAGCCCCACCTATGCCACCCGCCATGCCCGATATCGCCCATTTTCTTTTCCCGTTTTCAGGCATTTCCTCTGCCTCTTCCTGGGAGGTGGGGAATTTTTTTTTTTTTTTTTGAACGATGCAAAAAAAAAAAAAAAAAAAAAAAAAAAAAAAAAAAAAAAGAAGAAGTGAAGAACGAAAAAAAAAAAAAAAAAAATATGAGTTAAAGGAGGCCGGTGTTGGGCACAAGAACTGTCTACTTGATTACAGGGGGCGCGCCGCGGCTGAGTTGTAGCTTCTTCTGCGTTCCGCGTCGTGTCCTTAATGCGTGCGGTGTACAGCTCAACCCCAGCCGGTACGTCCCGGGTAACCAAGATTCTGTGCTCGTGTAGTTTGCTGCCTGTTCGTGTTCTTCCACTCGGGCGCTACCGGTGATGACCGACGAGGAGGTCAACAGCGAACAACACATCTGATGGTTTTCTTATATTTTCATGTTATCCTCACCACCTGGAAAAAAAAAAAAAAAAAAAAAGAAAAAAAAAAAAAAGGGACAAAAAAATGGTTCCTCCCCCTCCCGGGTTTTTTTTTTCTCTTTTTTTTTTCTTCTTTCGTGTTCTTTTAACCCAGACTGGCACTAGCACTAAGGCTATCTATGGTGGAAAAGATTTTTTTTTTTCAAAATACTGAGGGAAAAAAAGGTGGAATTTTTTAAAGGATCTTCTCCTTCTGTTTTTTTTTTTTCTTTCTTTCTTTCTCTTTTCTTTTTCTTTTTGACGGGCTGGAAGGGTGGTGGGGGGGGGTGTTTTTTTGTTATTGGTTTTGCCTTCTTTCTCCTCCTTTTTTTTTTTCCTTCTTTTCTTTTTTTTTTTCTTCATAACAAATTACTTCGAAGTTTTATTGCAGCCGATAAAAAAAAACGAACAAAAATTGAGCAACTTCGATAGTTTCACACAAACGAAAAAAAAAAAAGAAAAGAAAGCAAAAAAAATAAGGGGAGAGAAAAAAAAGAGGATAATGAGAGGCAGGAGCTGACATTGAAAAGGGACAAAGTCACGTGTTGAGAAGGAAAAGTTTTTTTTGTCCCTTTTTTTTTTTCAAGAAAGGAAAGCCTCTGGTAAGGTTTTCGATGATTATTTTTTTTTTTTTTATGGACCCCACAACCTTGTGGGCTCTTTTTTTTTTTTTTTTTTTTTTTTTCCCAGGTGAGGAGGGGGGGGTGTGCCCATTTTGGAATTACGTTCGACAGGTAAAATTAACGCCCGGAATTTAATTTCTTTCAGAAACCAGCAGATCAGACTTAGTAGAACGTGATGGCCCTCTTCAAGAACAGTCCGGAGGGCCAGTCAAGCCCCTTTCAACCGTACAGTCGAATATAAAATGGAGAGATCCTTCGAGGCCGAAACACTTTTCTTTCCCTTGCCTTCTTTTTCTTCTTTTTTTTTTTTCCTTCAAGCACTACTTACAACTACATCCAAAGAAAAGAAGAGGGAAAAAAAAAAATCTCGTCTCGAAAAAAAAAAAAATAAAATAAAAATAAAAAAAAGGGGGTGTGCCTCTCTTAAACAAAAGGCGAGACTTCTACTTCGGGCACTACTGGGAAGGAATAATAAAAAAAAAAAAAAATTGTTTGTGCAAGCCGTTTTCACCTACAGTGGGGATAAACGGGCAAGCTGCCTCTACTCCTCAATAACAATTATTTTCAAAACTTGTTTACTCAGCAGAAGAAAAAAAAAACGAATAAAAAAAAAAACGGAAGAAAGAAGTTCTTTTTTTTTTTTTTGTACTCTGCAGAAACCTCTCTGCGGGTTGGGGAAAGAGAAAGATTAGAGCAACGTAACTTTGCGGAAGAGGGGGGTGGGAAAAGAGTCGTTTTTCATTTTTTTTTTTTTTTTTTTTTTGTATGTCACTTACAGCAGAACTACCTAAAAGGAGTGCACAGCCGATTAATGGTGAGAAGGGGGGGGGAGAAAAATACCCTATGGTAAAACACCAAGAGCAATTTTATTATTATGATGAGGCAGCTAAGCTGCAACAACTCTTACGGACTACAGACTATTTTCATGTTATCCCCACCACCATAGTGGTAAATAATAAATGGGAGGGTTGAAAAAAAAAATGAAAATGCTTTTTTTTTTCCTTTTTTTTTTTTTTTTTTTTTTTTTAAATACCGAAAACCCAACTCAAAAAGGGCGAAAGATATAATGTCGCAGAAAAAAAGAATTTGTTTCATTCACTTCGGCTAAAGGAAGAGGGAGTGCACAGAGTAATTTACCCTCCTTCCCCCCCCCCTTTTTTTGTCGTTTACAACTCGCATTAAAAAAGGAAGAAGAAAAACCCTATCAGGCCACGCACAACAGCAACAGAGAAACTAAAGTCAAAACCAGAGAAGGACCAACGAAACCTGCATCCCCGGAAAGAGAAGTGACGGAAGGGCATTGGTTAGCAGTGTGGTAGTTAAGCGGAACACCGGCAAGGGAAAGAGTCCCGCAGGCCTATTTTTTTTTTTTTTTTTTTTTTTCTTCCCTTCTTTCTCCCATTTACTTTTAAAACATACCTCTCCAGTATAAAGACAGGCACTGCTGTATTGGCCAATCTTGCACCATTGGCAGCTTGGAACGCACGATGCCTCATCCTTGTTTTGCAAGCAATCGGCCAACTGAGAAATCATTCTCGCACTGCACATCGTGGGGGCAGCAGTGGTAAGGGGAGCGGATGTCACAACCGGTTCAGGCGTTGCAGGGGCCGCAGTGGTCCCTGGTGCGAGAGTCTCGGGGACCTGCGTCTTCGCGACTCTAAAGGAGTTTTTTTTTTCTTTTCTTTTTTCTTTTTTCAATATAACATACCCGCCACGTCCACTGCACACCACGTTGTACGGCCAGCAAGTGATGCTGCCCTTGTAACCCGAGGCGGTGACTGTCCCACCTGCTGTCGGGCAAGCTACCTTTTGGCTCGCACCGCTCGTCTTTTTTTTTTTTTTTTTTTTTTTTTTGTTGTTCAAAATACAAACCTGGAACACCTCGACCGTGTAAGTACTGGCCGCCTCGTTGCACGACACCTTGAAGCACCTTGCTTCGTTGGACGAGACGTGGGACAGCCTGTTCGCAACCAAGTTGTCCGTCATGAAGCACCGCGACACCTGGCCGTAGGTGGAGCCGTAGTTTTCGGGGATACTTGTGACGCAGCTTGTCGTCCACTTGCAGTTCGCCCCAGAGCTGCAAGCGCCAGGAGTGGTCCTTTGCGCGCAGTCGGTCGGCAGGTCGGCACACGACCCGAAATGAGGGTAGCTTTCCGAAGTCGTGACTGAGATGGGGCAGTAGTCGTACGCCGAGTTGCTACCACCCAGCGTCGGGTTTGCAGGGAAGTGCTGGTACTGCGTTTCCAGGCTGTCGTAATTCTGGACGGAGCAGTAGGACATGGCTTCAAGCGTGACAGAGCACCTGCTGGGAAGGCACGGTCCGCGCGAGGGACCTCCACCCCCCGACGCGCACAGCAGGCTAACTGACGGTGTCAGTGTGCTCCCCCTGTTGTCCACCCAGCAGTACTCCTCCCACGACCTGTCTGCCTCGCATGCCTTCGTGTTTCCAGGCGCCCCAAAGGTGCACCCCTTGTTCTTCCCCCACCACAGGTCGTCTGCCTCGCTGTACACCACGTCGTACACCCCTGTGTCCTTGAACAGGGCTAGAGTGATCTTGCTGATAGGCATGCTCACACCGTTTGAAAGCACACCCGTCATCGCCTCGTCACCAAGGGTGCGCTCCTCCCAGTGCGACCCCGCGGTGCCGGAACCACCTTGTTGCTCAATTGCAGCGCCTGTCAGCGAGGTGCAACCGTAGTGTTCGCGGACCTGGGCACGGACCTCAGGTGAGGTGATCTCACCGTTGGCGCCGAGGGGAGAGGTCCCACCGAACCACTTGCTGGGGTTCTTAAAAGAACTGCTGTCAAAACCCAGAACGTGGAAGATCTCGTGGATGGTGACCACTACATTCTTGCGGTGCTCGAGGGTATCGGTGGAGACGGGGGTGTTGAAATGCTCGGGGTTGAAGTTGACCAGCCCGGCGACTGGACGGTCATTCGACGTAGACGTGAAGCACCCCAAGGCCCACGCCACAGTACCACTGTTCGACACAGGCACGGCAGAGACGTAGATCAGGATGTCAGTGTTCGGGACAAGCTGCGTCTGGTGCACGTTGGGGATTTCCACCCCGTTCATGTCACTCCTACCAGGACCACAGGACCCCGACCCGAGAGCAAAGGCATTCAAGCGCTCCACTTTGAATGCTTTTTGGATCCAACTCACGGCCTCGCTTAGCACGACTTTGAGGTAAGCGATAGCAGCTGCGTTCAGAACATGTGCTGAGGTGCAGGTTGTCATGCCTTGCCCGAAGGTAGGTATGGGCTGGCCTACCGCAGTGCACCAGCAGTTCTTGTTCCCAACACCATTCTCCCGGCATTTGTAGAGGCTTGCGTCGAATGCGGTTGTCATACGCAAGCTTTCGAAATTGCTTTGAAGGGTTTGGCCGTGCCTCCCTGCGTTTACCTCGTTTATCGTAGAAAGGTTTAACTTTTTCATTTCCGGTTTCTCCAGTGCGTCGTGCATGCATTTGTGCTCATGTCCTGACACGAAAGCCATTGCCACACACATACTTGCTAGCCGGAGCATGGTAGGGGGTGGTTTCTCCTTGTAAGAATTTTTTTGTGTACTTAGCGAGAACAGTGAGCAAGCAGGGGGGAAAAGAAAAAAATAAAATGGGGTGAGAAAAGAATGTTTTTGTCGTCTTTTATTTATTTATTTTTCTTCTAAACGCCCGGAGCCTATCCACGGTACCCCCCCCTCCCTAAGTTACAGGTACCAAAATCAAATGAGAACACTTCATTATGCATACAACAGGAGGGGGTGTTTCGATTGGGCTAAAAAGAGCAGTGTTGAACTCTAGTCTGGAAACTTTTTTGCGGTTGTGGGATGAAAAAAAGCAATTACGAGTTTTTTTCTTCCAGCTGGGGTAGCATGCAAGGATAAGGGGTTTTGCAATAGGGTGCAGCAGTTGTTTTTTTTTCGTGTTTTCGTGTTAGCCGCCCATCAAAGGAGATAACACTGTCGTCAACAGACAACCACTTGCCAGGGATCTGCACAGTCCTGCACCGGTTGACAATGATGTCAAGAAACCTACACATGAGGTCTTACTGGTCAAGGCCAAATTTTGAACCTTCTGGATGGAAACGACCGTTAACTAAAACAGAACTTTTAACACACAAAAATATAGTTCCAAAGACAAAATAAACCGCGCAACAATGCCATATTTGAAGTCCAAGGGGCCGTGTTAAAAAAAAAAATTCTTTTTTTGAAATAAAGACAAAAAACCGTCCGCTTGGGGCGTTTAGGGGTTATTTTTTCTCTTTTTTTTTTTCTATAATATTTTTCTTCAAATGGGGTGTGTAAATCTTTTTTTTTTTTTTTTACTATTATTATTCTTAAGACATTCTTTTCATCTTTTTCCCCCCCCCTTTTTTTTCAATGTAAAACTGGAGAACTGGAGAGGAGAAGGAGAAAGAAAGAATGGGGGGGGGGGGGAGAAAGAAAAGAAAGTAGTTACTGGTTCCCAATGAGGCAATCACGAGTAAGAGAATAGTATATATCTAGAGTTCTGGAGTTCGGAGCAGTAATCTTTTTAAGCAAAAAAACGACAACAAGAATATGTTGGAAGACTTCAGCGGGGTTTTAAACAAGGTAAGGGGGGGGGGGGGGGGGGGGGGCACCATCAAATAGGCACGGTACTAACTTCGGTATTACACATAACATCCTTGCAGGTTAGAAACAGGCAGAAGTTTTCTTCTTTTTTTTTTTAAAGAGGAAATTTGGGAGGGCGAACCCCCCCCCCCCCCCCCCCCCCCCTACGAAATTTCTACTCTCTGAACTCCACTCCCGCATTTTTTTTTTTTTGTTAAGAGGAACGCAGCAAATGACAATAAACATGTCAGTATATACACAAGAAAAAAAAAAGAAAAAAAAGCGATGTCACATTCAAACCCCACTCGAGAGCCGCAGGCCCCTAGAAGAAGGGGAAGGGGGGGGGGGGGGGGGTATAGTCAGTAATAGGTAGCTCTCAGTTTCGGTCAAATCTCGCAGCTCCTCCAGGGTGCTGACCTCATCAGGCGAGAAAAGGGAGGGGCAAGGGACAAGCAGTGAGGGCACAACTAAGGCAAGGCATGAAAAAAAAAAAAAAAAAAAAAAAATTATTCTTCACTATAAAACATAACTGAAAGAAGCAGCCCCCCTAGAAAGACAGTGGTGAAGCACAAGGCCGACATAAAACTGCTATCTTGGTGGCTCCTGCTTTTCGGAGTGGCGAGAGTGTCAGAGAGAGAAGATGAGTCCTCGGTCCCACTAGCACCAGCAGGGGTAAAGTACTTTTCGTCAACAGTAGTTTCCGACAGGGTGTTGAGGCCTTCTTGGTGGTGAACGGCAAGGGGTGCAGCAGCATGACGTTTCAGAACCACCCACTGCCCATCCCTCAGTTCCACTTCTTGATACGTGATTATGCTCTGCTCACTGTGTCTCGTCACACTGCTGCTGCTGGAAGGAACACTTTCTGAAGAGCACGACAAGGAAGGAGTCACGGAAGGCTGCCTTCTCCGTGGCTCAGGGGACTCACTGCACGCATACATACTTTTCGTTGTCTCCCACCCCTCCCCCTTCCTTTTTTCTTTTCTTTTTTGTAAATGGGTAAAAACGGGAAGCATGAAGCATGAGCCCCTTGGGGGCGAAAGGGGGGAGGTGCCAAGTGGGATGCGGACAGGTCCGTCCTCCAGCTCCCGGCGCTCCTCGCCCAAGAAGTTCGCCCACTGTGGCACCGACCGAAGGGTGCGGCAGTGGGGCTGGGAGTGGAGGAAGAGGCCCACCAGGGGCATCCCCGAAGGGGGGGATGAAGAGGGCGTGGGAGGAGGCGGGACTGGAGGGGGTCCCCAACCAGTTGCTGGTAAATAGTTACCAGCCTAATGTGGATCGCAGAGCACACCGACGACCGTGTGCTGGGGGGGATCGTGCCGATCCTCTCATTCGGACCACCGACGAAAATGTGTTTTGAAATTCAGAAAAAAAAAAAAAAAAAAGAAAAAAAAAGAAAAAAAGAAAAATTCCTCATTCCGTCTGTGTGTCCACATGCACAGTCTGCGGTATGACACTGTCTTGATGGGGCTCGCTATGGCAGTTTAAAACTTGCCCCGCTCGTTGGAAGGCTAGGTATTCGATAAAAGTGTTGCTTGTTAAAACAGAAGTGACCCTGCTGTCTGGGTGTGTGCGTGTGTATGAGTTGAGCAACGAGAGTAGCTTTCGAGGCTCAACAGACGAAAGGCGGTTCAAGAAAGGATACCGGCCGTCAGAGTAGGATTTGAAGACACCCTGTACATCCCGTTTAATCCCCGCGGAGGGTCTTGTGCAGGTGAGCAGCATCACAGGTGGCTCCCTGTCGTGGTGTAGATGGTCTGGTAGCTCGTAGGCCTCCCAGTCCCCCTTTATGCTGTAAGATTCTATTGCGCTATTCCCGAAAGGTCCCTTTTGTGCTTCTGTTTCGAACCCTCCCCCAAACCCTTCAGCAGGCTGCACCGGGACTGGTGACGCCGCCTGTTGTTTTGCTGCACTCGCTGCTGTTTTTTTTATCTTCTTCTTTGGACGTGGCATTTTTTTTCTCCTCCCCCCCCCCCCCCCCAAAGTGGTGGCCTCTTTTTTTTTTTTTTTTTTTGTAAGAAGCGGGGGGCAAAACAATAGAGAGAAAAGATATCGTTTTTTTTTTTTTTTTTTTTTTTTTGTTTTTGTTTTTGTTTCGTTTTTTTTTTTTTTTTCTCGCTTCTTTTTTGGAGCTGCGGGCGGAACAGGAAAAAAAAAAAGAGGGGGGAGAAAAATCGTTATCAAAGTTTTTTTTTATAAGGGAAAGAAGGGAGATGTGAGAGATAGGTGACAACAAAAGAGAAAAGAGGGGGGGGGGGGGATGGAAGAAGAAGAAAAAAAAAAGAGAAAAGAGGGTGATCTTAGGGTATTAATAGGGAGGGATTTCTTTTTTTTTTTTTTTTTCCTTCCGAAATATCGTAGCGAAAAAATGGATTGTGTCTCAGCAACTTCTTTTTTTTTTTATTCAGTACATCTTTAGCATTTAAAAATAAATCAAGCGGGGGGGGGACAAAAAAAACGAGAGGGGTAAATATAAAGAACAAGTACCTGCATAGGCCAAGCTTGACTATAAAAGGTTTGCTTTCCCAATAGCCAAGGGGAGACCTGCAAGTACCTGGGAGGATAAAAAATAAAATTGGGTTTAAAAATATCTAAAAAGAGCAAAGAAGATAGCTCCCCCTTTTTTTTTTTGATTTTTACACATCAGTTTTGAAGGGGAAAAGAAAACTGCGTGCTTTTCTTTCTTCTTCTTTTTTTTCTTGAAATTACTCCACGAGTTGTGTGAAGAGCCTAAGGTACGAGAAGCCTGGAGAGTCAGGGTGAAAGCCCGGGCTCTATTCCAAGTATAGGAGTACCTGAACACATTCCTCTGTAATGATGTTAGCGGCTATTTCCTTTTCTTTACGCGTTACAAATGTGTGCCACTCCGACTATTTCTCTTTCTCTTTTTTTTTTCTTTCTTTCTTTTACTTTCATAGTTATTTCTTCCCGGCCCTCTTTCCTCAGATAAAAAAGAGAAAAAAAAAGAAAAAACTAAAACCATGCTCCAAAAAGAAATCAAAGGGAGAAAAAAAAAAAAAAAAAACAGGGGTGAAAAAAAAAAAAACACTGGGAAAACACAAAAAAAAAAAAGAAAAAGAAATGATCAGCGAGAAAAGGAAGAAGGTGAGGGGAAAAAGAGAAGAAAAAAAAAGATAGGACCAGCCTCAAATCCTTTTTTGCCTGAAGTTTCTTATTCCGGTAAGCTTTTTTGGCAGATGTCCTCTTTTTTTTCTTCTTTTTTTCCCCCTCTATCCTATCCTTCAAAATTCGCCCCCTTTGAAAAAAAATTAAAACCATTACCTTTTTTTTTGGTTCCCCACCCCCCCCACCCCGGATTTTTTTTCTTCTTTTTCATTTTTTTTATTGTATTTTTTTTTTTTTTTTTTTTTTTCCCCCAAACCCTAACCCTCTCTTTTCCTTTTTCTTCTTCCTTTTTCTCGTTGCGAAAAAAGAAAAAGGAGGGTGGCAGAGGGGTCGGGAGAGAGAGTAAAAAAAAAAAAAAAAAAAAGAAGAAGAAAAAGAATGAAACGACAACGACAGCAACTAAAAAAGAAAATACACATGCAATCACATTTGTTTCCCCCCCCTTTTTTTTTTCCTCTCCCCTAGTCCTTCTTCGTGCTCTTTACCTTCTCCACGACGGTTTTAGCAGCTGCCTCAATTTGCTTGGTTTTCTTCAGAACTTCGCTCTGCAGCCCGCCCACAATCCTCACATCGTTTCCGTACTTCTTGATCATGAAGGGCTCCTCAATGTACTTCGAGAATAAAATGGCAGAAATGTGGCAAATGGCCGCAATAACCCCCACCCTGTATGATGAGGTGATCAAAGCAGCACCGTAGTAACCAGCGTAACCCATCACAGCCTCTGTAGGTTTTTTTTTCTTTCTTTCTTTCTTTCTTTTTTTTTTTTTTTCATACCGGGGTTGTTCAGGTACCTGTAGATGCCAGAGTACGTGATTTTGTGAGGCACAGAGGTGATGAAAAAATCACCGTAAAACCAACCGAAGTCGCCCAGCACAGTGTGCACTGCGTTCGATACGTACAGGTTCAAACCGACAAGGAGCTGTTTGAAAATGGTTTTTTTTTTTTTTTTTTTTTTTTTTTTCTTTTTTTTTTTGTATGTCATACGATCCCGCAGCTGATCTTGAAACAGTAAAACGGGTAGTCACCAGGCCTGATGATGGTGTTCTCCGGCATGAACGCGAAACAATGCCAGCACACCACTGTGAACAACGCGTGGTTCATCGTCAGCGACAGGTTGTAAATCCTTTTTTTTTTTTTTTTTTTTTTTTTTTTTCCTTCCCCCTCCATACTTTTTCCAGCTGTCGAACGCGTTCTGCGGGGACGAGAACTGCTTCACCCAGAACCCTTCCTCGGACTGCTTCTTCATGATTGTTCCGAGCCCCACGGTGTGGATCAACCTCCACATCGCAAGATGCACAACGTGCCACTCCCACCCCTGCACGGTAAAGGCAATAATGGAAGTGTAGATCACAACCAAAAACGTAAACACATCAGCAGCATGGTAGGGAGACAGGTTGAATAGCAATATCATATCACGCTTCTGTGAAAAGAAACCCCATTGGTCACGGAAGGTGAGGGACTCCTTCTCGCGAAGCTCCTGTGTGGGGGTGCCCATCTGCCCGTAGATCTTTTCGATATGCGGGTTCTCAACCAAAACCAGAAACACCATCTGGCAAATGTGCGCGAAAACCGAGCAGTAGAAAACGACGTATGACTGCGAAACAAGTGACAACCCGTAGTAGAAACAGTACCCAACGGTGTACATAGGGTGCGGGAACATCTGGAAAATCCCATCGAAGTTCAGCTCGCCCTCCAAAAGGAAGAAAAAGTCCCCCCAGTACCAAGCGAAATTTCCAAGAACACGGTGAGCGTCCGATTTGGACCAAGCTGCAAATGCCATCAAAAGAAGGCCAATTACGTAGAACATGATATCACCAAGCCCGATAGATTCAGGGATTTCAAAGTAAACCACGGCAAAGACGAGGTAAGAGACGAAATCGTTCGCCAGGATAATGTTGACGACAACCCTGAAGAAGATCCAAGCATTGAACTCGTTCGGGTACGCGTCGAGCTTGTAGGGAATTTCTTTCCCGCTGTTCTTCAGTACGACACCGTGTTCCAGTGCCTTTGCAAGCCAGCTGAACCTGTTCTCTTTTATAATCGCTCCGAACGTTTCAGAAAATTTCATTTCCTTTGATTGCACCCACAACATGTACCCGATACCAGCGTTGTACATAAACCTCCAGAACATAAAATTCAGGATGTAGAACCACTTTGGTAGGACTCCGGACATCATCACTGTCAGTGCTGTGATGCTGAAACACACGATGTAAACCTGTGTAGGAAGACACTTCAATGCCCTTACTGATGTTAGTTCGTCGGCAAAGCTGGTGGTTTCCGGCATCAGAAACCTCTCGCCTGTTTTGAGACTCTTCGCATTCTTCTCGCTTTCTAATGGTAGCTTCTCCATTTTTTTCTTTACTCCCTCCTCCTTTTTTTTTCTTTTTTTTCGGGACAATAGGAGGGGGGGGGGGGGGGGGGAATTAACAAAAAAAAACTTCAAAAAAAAAGGGGGGGCGAAAGTCGAAAGACTCCTTTTTTTTCCCGGAGGGGAGGGTTTTTTTTTTTTTAAAATGTTTCTAACTGCAGTCTCTCTTTTCATTTTTTTCTTCATTTTTTTTTCTATATTTCTTGTTGTTATTCTTTTTCTACTTCTCCCCCCCCCCCCCCCCTTAAGGAAACATGGTGCATGTATTTATAAAAACTTCTAAAAAAAAGAATAAAAATCGCAAAAAATCGACAAAAAAAAGGGGGTAAAAAAAAAGTAAGAAACATTTATAACTAAGGGAGAGGAGGAAGGGTGATTATAAAACAAACAAACAAAGAAGAAGAAAGAGAAAAAAAAACACACACACACACGATCAGCCAGCAGCCTCAGCCTCCATGCGTTTAGTCAAGTACTGGTCGCATAGCTTCGTTTTTTTTTTTTTTTTTTTTTTTTTTTTTTTTTTTTTTTTTTAAAAGAATTGTGGGTTATTCTTCTCCCACCCAGCCATAGCAGTTGCTCACCCGGTAGTACATTACCTGGTCTTCCAGCTGAGCCATGCCAGCATTCCAGACTTGCCGTTCGATCTCGTGCTCCAACAGATCCGAGTGGACTTTCTTCCGCAACGTGACGAAAAAACTTTTCACCTCCTTGTTGATCTTGGCGGTCGAGGCAGCCCCAGTAATAGTGTCGATTTTGCTGTCCAGGATTTCCGAGTACTGCTGCTGGAGATGTACATGCTTGTCCTGCATCGATTTGAACATTGCCGATGAGTGCTGCCCGCCTTTAGCCCCCGACTGCGCCCCGCTTGACCCACCCCCCGACGAGTATTTCAACTGTCCTTCCAAAAGTCTTACCTTTGCTTCTAAAGACTGTATTTTAGCATCTCTCTGCTGCATTGTCACAGATGCCGGTTCTGCAGGGGTGGTTCCCGTCGTCCGTTGCTGGTCTCTCATCTCTTCGACCTCTTTTGTGAGTTTTTGGTTCTTCTTGTGGAGCTTTTTCATGACAGACTCCGCGATTTGAAGCTTTCTTTCGCTTTCTTTATCGTTTCGATTTGTGGTCTGTTGCCGTCCCGACACGCCGGTGATGCTTTTCCCCACAGGGATCCTCCCTGTGCTTGCGCTGCGTGCTGTTAAAATAGGCGGGGTGATCTGCGGGGATCGTGCTGTTAGCTTTGCAGAGGAAGTGAGAAGTTCTGTTTTTTGCGATTGGAGCTCCTCGAAGACCTTTAGACTGTCCTGGATGTTGCTGGGGAGGGTGAGCAGGAAGTCCCCCTTCGCTCCACCATCCTGCCCGCCGGACAGATCCAGCGACTGCGAGGTGGCCGAGAATTCTTGTTTTGAAAGAGCTTTTCTCGCTGTGCTGTTTGGCACCTCTGACGTTGCTGGTCTTGCGGCCCACAAACCGGTTTTAACCTCCCCACCCCCACTCGATGTTTCGCGAGCTGCGCTAAACCGCTGCACCTGCGATGTAGGTGGAGGTGGCATTTTTTTTCCCCTCCCCCCCCCCCCCCTCTGCCTTTTTCTTGAAAATTGTTGTTACACTATTTATGCAGTGGTCAAATAGAAGAAAAAAAAGAGAAAAAAAAAAGGTTACACGATGTTATACCAGGTGGGGGGGATAAAAGATATAAAAAAACACACTGGGTAATATTAAAAAAAGCGGGAGGGGATGAGGAGAGAGGGGGGGATTTTAATTTTCTTTTAAAACCACACTGTCAGAAAAAAGGGGTGGTGATGACTGCAGTTACTGAAGCATTGAGTACCTGATGGGGGGGGGGGGGGGGGGGGAGGGGTGTGTTTTTTTTTTCCCCATACCTTGGTTGACCATCTGAAGTGATATGGCTCAACAGACTGTCGACTTCGTTTTGAGACAATTCCTCCCTTTTTTTTTTTTTTTTTTTTTTTTTTTTTTTTTTTTCCCGTATAAAATTCTGCCCTTTCCCCCTCACATACCCCAGTACAGAGAGTATCGCCTCCAATCTAGACCGGTCAACGATTCCTGTAGCCGCCTCGTTCATGTTGATAGAGTTCAGGTCGAACACCGAAAATGGGAGATTTTCTTTTTTCGTCTGTTTCTTCGGTGCTGCGGTTTCCTCTTTTGCCTCACCCTGCTCGTCCTTAACCTCGTCCTCCCTCTTCCGTTTTCTGCACCCTCCGGCATCCTCGTGCAACTTTTTGAGTGATTTTAAAAACTTCGCCCCGTGGGAAATCTGCAACGATTCGTAAAGCATATCGCAAGTCGCGCTGAGTTCGAACCCTGCGGGAGTGGCCTCATCGGCGGCGTTCAAAAGTGTAACAAAAGTTTTCTTCACACAACGAACCGCCTTCAAGTTTCCATCATGCTCCCAAGTGTGCGGAAGGCACACTGTTGTAACAGATATTTCACCCTCCGACCTGTACGTGAAGGTGGCGAAGGTAGTCCATGTGGGTACCGCGGTCAAGTCCAGATCGATTTGCTCCATTGCGTGACGTTTTGCAGCCTCGACGGGGTTGGAGTCACCGTCGGCGATGGGACCACCCACCAACCGGTTTCCCTCCTTCACAATGAGCTCGAAGCTTTTTGTGATCAAGGCCGAGGGTGCCTTGCTGAGGAGAAGCACGACGACATTCTTCTCCGCTCGCTCCGGTTCGGGAACAGCTTCTCTGGCCTCGCCCTCGCCCACCTCGATAGTCCCGCACTCTAAGGGGAAGACAGGTGACGTTTCTTGTGAATACAGACAGTCGATTTCTAGCAACGTATTTGGTAGATTTGTCCTGTGTCTGTGGGCTTGGACAACGTCAAGTAACGTCCGCTTTTGCTTGTGCTGTCCAGCAAATAGAGGAGTTGAGACTGCGTGGACCACAGGTGGCAGGATTAACATTGCCTCTGTGATGGGGGAGGGCACAGGGGTGCAGACGGCGTGCACCACCTGCGCCTTTAAAACTTCTGCGATATTTTGTTGAACCTGACCGTGGTGTTGGTGTTGATGCTGGTGATGTTGTTGTTGGTGTTGAAGTTGGTGTTGATGCTGGTGGTGATGTTGGTGGTGGTGGTGGCCTCCTCCCTTCTTCCCGCCCCATTCGGTGTTCCCGTACCTGCTCTTCCCTTTTCCTTTTCCTTTTCCTTTTCCCTTCCCTCCTTTCTGCCATCCTCCGGTGTTTTCCATTTTTTTTTTGTTTTCCCTGTGAAAAAATGGAATTAAAAAAAAAAAATTGGTTCTTGTAGAAAAAATTCCGAAAGATAAGAAAAAAAAAGGGGGGTGGGAAATTGGGGACAGGGGGGGAATAAAAAAACGGGGGGGGGTATGTATTTGCTATATGAAGAAGGAAAAAAAAAGTTTTTTTTTTAAATAATAGGAGGGAGAGAGGGGGTACTTTTACCTGGCTGGAGACGGGAAAAAAAGAATTTGCACAGCAGTGGGGTGGGGGAAGAACACAGTTCAGTTCTGCCCTTCTTTTTTTTTTTTTTTTTTCCATGGCTTGTTATTCTTCTTTTTTTTTTTTATTCAACCCTCCTATGGTTTCTCCCGAGAAAAAAAAAATAAATAGGGGGTGGGGAACACTTTTAAAACAAAAATAACAGTAATCGCAGAGGTAGGAGGGATGTTTGGGGTTTGGAAAAGTAAACAGGGGAAAGGGGAAATAAAAATGAAAGAGGAAAATGAGAGGAATATGATGCACGTGTGTTGGTGTGTGTTTGTATTTTTTCTTTTTAATCTTTCTTCTTTTTATTCAAAAATTATTTTGCTGATGGTGTTATAAGGAGAGGAGGATGGGGTATTGCCTTAAAAAAAAAAATAAGGGGGAAGGAGGGGGAAAGGCTTTTTGGGGAGAAAAAAAAATTGATGGGTCACACTCTCCCTCCCCCCTGTTCACAAAACCACCTGACAGGGAGAGGATATTCCAGAAAAAAAAAAGGGTTTCTTTTGTTTTTTTTTTCCCCCCTACACTCTTTCGACACTTCTTCTTTTTTTCTCTTCTTCACACCCAACCTCTGTTTAATACAACACATAAAATAAAAAGAAAAAACCGAAATTCTATGCGCTCTTCTTCTCCTTCTTGTCCTTCTTCTCTTTCTTCTCCTTCTTTTCCTTCTTCTCTTTCTTCTCCTTCTTCGCCTTCTTGGGCTCCTCCTCAGCGTCCGCAGACAGCGCACGCTTCTTGGTGGCCTCCGCCTCGGGAAGGAGCTTAACGGACTCCCCCTTCTTGGGGAAACCGGAGATGCCGAGGTCCTATAATTAGTAGTTTCTCAAAATAAAAAATTTTAAAAATACATACGTGCCAAGCAGTCTCGTTGTCCCTGTTGCCGGTGTAATCGGCGTAGTTCTTGGCCCAGTCCTTAGGGGTCTTGTCGTTGACACGGCCGTACTGGTCGAGGAGGCCCTGGGAGGTCATGAGCTTCTTGTGCTTGGCCATGGGGCCGAGACCCCATCTCCTGGGGTATGTGTCCCTGTCCATGATCACACGCTTGATCTTGGCGACAATACCGTGGTCGCAGGTGCCCATGACGGATGTGGTCATCATGGCAATTCCGAGCGCCACGACCTCACCCTTCGTGCTCATCATGGCCACCTCGTCACCGACGTTGATGCCGTCCTCGAAGCGGAGCAGACCGGGCATCATGAGCTTCGCACCGAAGCAGATGGCGTTCACAGAGGTGTCCTTCAGAACAAGCCTCTTCTTACCGACCAGAACCATCTCGCAAGGGAGGATGACCCTTCGCAGGTACGACTCGTCCTTCTTGTTGTCCATCGTCCACTTGGCGTCCAGAACGTCGTGCATCGTCACTAGGCCGGTGTTCTCAGACAGATGGCCGGTCCTGCTCCTCCTCAGCTCCTGCATGTGGCCACCGGTGCCCAGCATCAGACCCATGTGCACGCACAGAGTCCTGATGTATGTGCCGGCCTCGCATGACACCCTGAAGAGCGCAAGGTGCCTGGACTTGTCGTACTCGATGAGGCTGGACTCGTAGATGGTCCTGATTCGGAGTTGTCTCTTCACTGCTGCGACAACGGGCGGTCGCTGGAACACAGCACCTTTTTTTTTGTTTGTTTGTTTTGTTTTTTTTAAGGGAGATTATGTACCGGTCAGCTTCTGCATCGCCTCTTCAAGCTTCTTTTGTTTCACGGCGTCGTGCAGACGGAGCACGCAGATGTACTCTTTACCGGCGTTCTGCTGGGACTTCACCAGCCTAGTGGCCCTGTTCAGGCAGATCACGAGCGAACCAGTCACCTTGGGGTCGAGGGTACCAGAGTGACCAGTTTTGTCAACCTGAGGGTTTTTTTTTTTTTTTTTTTTTTTTTTTTTTTTTTTTTTTTTTTATACCTGAAGGATTTTCTTGATCCAAGACACGACTTCGTGGCTGCTGGGGTTGGACGGCTTGTCCAAGTTGCACATTCCGTAGGCGAGGTGCTCCTCCATGGACCTCCTAAGGGGGCATGACCCTCCGTTGGGGAGGGGGGTGTAGTGGCTTGTCCTCACGTTCAGCTTATCGATATTCTTCATCAACATGGGCCACTGCTTGCAGTTCAGTTCGGACTTATCGCAATTCTCCAGCGTGAAGTCATTGTCCAGGTAGATCTTGTTGAAATCCTTAGGCATTTTTCTTTTTTTTTTTGTTTTTTTTCTATCCCTCCTTTTTTTTTCTTTTCTTTTTTTTTTTCTGCGCAATTTTTATCTTTAAAAAAGGGGGGGGAAGGGGATATAAATATATATAAAAAAAAAAAAAGTGCTATTGTGTTATGGAGTTTTTTTTTATTTTTATTTTTTTTATTTTTTTTTATTTGGTGTAAATGGTATTGTTGTTTTTTTCTTCTTTTTTTTTTTTTTTTTTCCTTTTTCCCCGTTTATTCGTCGTCCTTCTTTTCTTCAGGGGCGGGTGCTTCCTCCGCAGCGGGTTCGGGTTCGGGTTCGGGTTCAGGTGTTGGTTCCGGTTTCTCCTCCGGCTTTTCCTCTTCGGGCTTGGGTTCCTCTTTAGCTTCCTCCTTTTGCGGTTCTACCTCTGATTCTTTAGCAGCCTCTGCCTCTGGCTCTGCTTCTTTTTGTTCCTCTTCCTTTACGGGTGCGTGCATTTTGTCCCATTCCTGCTTGGTATATAGGCGCAGCAGCTTTGACTCACCCACCGTATCGATAACTGCCATTCCACCCAGGCAGGCCACAGCCTTGTTTTGCTCTGCCTCATCAAGATCCCCAATCATGACAGACACCTGATCTGGGTGCTGCAGGATTTTGAGGATAAATTCAGCTACTTTTGGGTTCTCGTCAATCCCTGCCATGCTCTCCAGCCCGAGATTATTCCAACCCCCTTTGTCACCTGCCTCTGTCGGGATGCTCTTCCCGTCTGCTACGAGATTTTTTGTAAAGCAAGACACCTGAGTCTCTGCACTCTCCCCACCGCATATCATGTTCCCCATTTTTTTTTTTTTTTTTTTTTTTTTAATACTTTTTTTTTTTTTTTTTCTAAAAAAAAAAAAAAAAAAAAAAAAAAAAAAAACGAATGGTAAAAATCGGAGGAAAGGGGGGGAAACGGGGTGGAAATAAAAAAAAAAAGGAGGGGGGGAAAAAAAAAAAAGAAACCCTTTTTTTTCTCGTTTTTACACTCTCCCCTATAAAAAAAAAAACAAAACAAAAAAAGAGAAAATTAAAGAGAAAAAAAAAAAGAAGTCTCTCTGCTCTCCCTGCCTTTGTGAGACATTTGTTTGAATTGTCTTTTTTTTTTTTTCCCACCTTCTTTTTTTTCCCTCTTCGGAATCGGAAGAAGGGGGTAATTCTTTTTTGATTTTTTTTTCGAAAAAAAAGAAAAAGGCAAGGGGACGGGGAATATGGATAGAAGGCTTTAAAATAAATCTATTCATGTAAATATGAAAAGGGGGGGGGGAGAAAGAAAGAAAGAAAAATAAAGAGAAAAGAGTGCACAGGAAACTTGCTTCTTGTCCTCTTTCTCTTTCCCCTCTACCTTCTTTCTTTCTTCTATTTTAATTTTCTTTTTGAAAGGGAACAGAGGGTGTTGTGGCCTTTGTATTTGATGCACACACAAAGAGAAAAGAAAGAGAGAGAGAAAAAAAAAAAGAGAGCAAAAAAAAACAACGCAGGTTGCTGTGGGAAAGGGAAGAAAAGAATTTTATACCCTCCTCAGTTTACCGCTGTTTTTTTTTTTTTTTTTCCACTAATTTTATTTTTCTCGCCTTTTCTATTCCTTTTTTTTTCTTCACCTACACTTTTCCCTAAACAAAAAAAAAAAGAAACCGAGAGAGGGACACAAAGAAAAAGAAAAATCAAAAAAAACAAAACCAAGGCGATATTCTTTTTCTTTTTCTTCTTTCATTTTGATGAGCAATTGTATACCATATTGAAAAGAAGTGTTTACAAATTAAAGTGGGGATGGGACGTGTGGGAAAAAGAAAAAAAAAATACACAACAGATAACTCAGCGGGGCTTTTTTTTTTTTTTTTTCTTTCGTTCAGCTCACCCGTCTGAAAAAAAAAAGCAATCTGTCAGCCATTTTTTTTTTTTTTTTTTTTTTTTTTTTTTTTTCCAACACTTCTTTTCCCCTCCTCTCAGCAGTTCAGCTCGAACACCGCCCACAGCAAAGGGTCGTCATTGGACTTAACCTTCTCAATGGTTTCCTTTACATCGTACTCCTCAAGATCGAAAGGCGCCACCGCAGAGAGATTCGCCAGAGAGAGTGAAGGATCCTCCCCGAAGAACCCTGCAGAAGCCACTCGCTCCTCAGCAAGAGCCTTGGCGAAGTCTGTCATAGTCAACGCAAAGGAAGAAGAGGAGGCACCCTTATCACTCACCTTCTTGTCTTTGGTGATGCTGTCACTCACAATGAAAGGCGCCACTTTGGTGATAACGTCATCAACGGTAAATGAATCGGCACCTTGGAATTCGAGAGACACCTGATGGGGCTTAAGCATGGATTCGAGTTGGCCTTTGCTGGACAGAAGTTTTCCTCTTCTCACAGCAGAGATATTCGCGCCGACAAATGTGATGCAAATCCATTTTGTACGCCTGAAGTCACCAATCCCAAAACCAAGTCGGAGGAGGCCGAACAGAACCTTCTCCTCGGAATCTTCAAGCAAGCTGGCCATCTCTGCAATAGAATCGGAACCAGCATCGACGAGTTCCAGCTCGCCTGGGTTTGCTGCAAAAAGCGCCCAGTTCATCGCGCCAAGCGGTTTTCTCAATTCTTTCATAACGTCCGTCACCGTGAGGCCCATGCTTATGGCGGTGGGACGGACGTTGGGTAGTTCCGCCATGGTCATACCAGCCTGTTTGATCGCTTCTTCTTGCTTCACTTTGGCTTCTTCCACTCTGTCATTGATCTCCTTCTTCAAGGCTTCAATACTGAACTCCCCATTGTCCGTCACGAAAACATGTTTGAGCTCACTCAGAACGTGTTCAATGGTCACCTCGCTCTTCGAGGTGAGAGTCAGGGACGCGTGTGTGGAGCCAATGATATCGGATACCTGTGTTATTTGGTGGGGTGGTGGGGTAGTACCTCGCCGGTTCTTTGCACGTTCCTGGCGCGTCTCATCGCGGGGCACTTCTCCCCGATCCACGGGAGGAACAGGAGCTTGTTTCTCTGGAAGGTTCCGGAGCCCAGCGGCACGTTCACCAGCGCGAACATAACGGAGTCGTCCTCAAGGTAGTCGACCATCTCGTCCAGCATCCCTGTCCCCCGACCTGCAACGCTGAGCTGTTTAAAAAAAAAAATTTTTTTTTAATCATTTTTTTTTTTTTTTTTGAATCAAACAAAACATACAAGTTCATCGTTCGATTTCTTCGCCTTCTTCTTGAGAATGGGGGATGCTAAGGCGGGTTTTGCGGCCTCCGGTTTGGGTTCCGGTGCGGGTGTCTCTTCCTCGACAACAACGGGTTCTTCGGCAATGAGAACCTTCTTCGGCTCGGGTTCTGGTTCGGGTTCGGGTTCGGGTTCAGGTGCTTTTTCAGGCTCTGGTTCGGGTTCGGGTTCGGGCTCTGGTTTCTTTTCGGGTTCGGGTTCCGGGACAACCAGTTCCTCTTGAGGAGGTGTGGGGGGTGTGGATTCCTCAACAACCTTAACAGCGGCTTTTCCTGCAAGCTCCGGGTCCCATGTGCGGGGCTGTATGAGGGAGGAGTTTTCGAAACCTACAACTTTTTCCTGGGTTTTCCCTTCGGTGTCCTTCCACTCTACCACGTAGCCCTCGGCCTCCCGGACCTCCGTCAGGACACCCTTGACCCATTCACCGTTTGACCTGCAAAGCAGAACCAACGCCCCTGCTACCAGATGGCTTGGTGCCTTTTTGTCTCGAAGCTCCAAATGTTCCAAGACCTCCTCGTCTGATAGACCTAACTGCAGCGAGTTTTCGACACATTTTTGAACTTCTGCGGTAACCGGAAGACCCTTCTTCTTGTAGAAGGACTCGATCTTCTCCTGCAGAGCATGGTTGACTGAGAGTCTTCTGTCCATTTTTTTTTTTGTTCGCTCCTTTTTTTTTTTTTTTTTTTTTTTTTTCTTTAGAAAATCTGCAGGGGAGGGTGTTGTTGAAGGAAAACGATGGAAGAAAGATAAAATAAAATAAAGAAAAGAAGAGGGGGGGGGGGGGGGGGGAAGTATGACAGAACAGGAAGAAAGGAGAAATAAGGAATAAGGGAAAAAAAAAAAGAAAAAAAATAATATGAGGGAAAATGTGTGTGTTTTTTTTTGGTAGGGGGGGATTACTACAGCAATTCTTCCCCACCCACCCCATAACCACCGCTAAAAATAAATAAGGAGGAAAAAGAGAAACCAGACTACATACAAAATGACTTAAGGAGAATAAAAAAGGATACACCCCCCCATGCCCCCTTGAAAAGATTGCCAGAAAATACATGTTGCAGCTAAAAACATGGGAATGAAGGAAGACCGGTTTGGCGAGAACATATTTTTTTCTTCATCTTTGAAAAAAAGATTTATTTTTGCCTGTTTTCTTTTTTTTTTTTCTTCTTTCTTTAGTACACGAACAAACTCGAAGGAGGTAAGGAGAAGGGGGGTGAGAAAGAAACGGGGGGGGGGGGGGGGAAAGGAGGCAAAAAAATTGAGTGGAAAAAACAGGAAAAAAAAAAAGTGAAGAAAAAAAATTATCCCACATTCTCCCTTCTTCCTTTTTGTTCTTTTTTTTTTTTTTTTTTTTTTTTTTTTTTTTTTTTTTTTTTCTTCTCTGCTCTATGTCTAAACCAAAAAAAAAGCACGCTATCGAACTGGTTGGAGATATGTCAAAATGAAAAATACGGAACGGAAAATAACAAAATGCGCAATTCTTTTCCCCCACTTTTCTTTTAAAAAAAAAAATTACCTTCCCTCCTCTCCATCGTTTCTTTCTTTTTTTTTTTTTTTTTTTTTTTTTTCTGAACTTTTCAAGAACGAGTCTTTGAACTAAACAAAAGGGGAACGTTAGCAACGCGTTAACGGGTTATAAACTTCTCCAGGTTTCTACACCGGCAACAGTTTGTTCCTCCTCCTCCCCCCCCCCCCCCCCCCCAGTTTTTTTTGCTCGCTCTTCCTTTAGTTTTTGAGCAATAAGTTCGTAGCTAATTCTTGGTAGCAATTCTTTTTTCAAATTCCCTCCCCCCCCCCCCCCCCCCAGTGCGTGTATAAGAAATATTTTTTTATAAAAAATAATAAATAAAAACGAGTTATGCCCTCCGATACGGATTTTTTTCCCCCCTTTTTTATTTTTCTCTTCCTCCTCACGCCCTCCCCAATTTATTTTTTTTTGATGAGACTTTGATGAGCACAAACAATGCTTGAAAAAATAAAAAGGTAGAACAGAACAGAGTTTCTTTTTTTTTTTTTTTTTTTTTTTTTTTCCTCCTCGTTCTCTGTTTCCTTTTTATCATTTCGTGATAAAGTTCGGCATTTCGCTTTTTTTTTTTTTTTTTTTCCCCATCAAAGTGAGGAAACAAGAAAGGGAAAAAAGAAAGAAAAAAAGGAAAAGAAGACAGAACAGGAACCTAACCGGTATTTCAATTTTTTTTTTTCACAACAAATCCAAAACCACGCTTTATTTCTTTTATTTCTTTCTTTTTTTTTTTCCTTTCAAACCGAGAAGTGTCAGTGTATGCAGATGACCAACCCCAAAAAGTACACTTTTCTTTTTTTTTTTTTCTTTTTTTTTCTTTTTTTTTTCTTTATGTTCCCTCACGTCTATACTGTGAGTAGTAGTTATTACAACATTTTGGAAGGGGGGGGGGGTGACTCTTGTTTAACTTCAAACCGTTACAAGAGTAGATAGGGGTGTTCGCACTGAAGGGAGGGAGGAAAGAATGATTCTGCCGCAAGCTATTATTTAGCTCTCTCTTACACTCCAATGCCATACAGCGGTTTTTTTACTGGGGGGGGTCGGCGAAAGGGGGGATTATTTTCCCCCATTTTTTTTTCTTCTTCCCCTCCACTTTCCCTTCCCCCCGTTTTTTTTTTTTTTTTTTTTTTTTTTACAGGACCTGCTTTCAGACACATCAAAAAAAAAACTTTAAAAAAACCTTGTTGACACAAAAAAAAAAGAGGAACTGGCCGTTGTTTGTACGTGCCGGGGTAAAGCCTGGAGAAGTTTTGTCGACCCGAAACACGTTGTCAACGTTTGTTTAGACAAGTCAAAGACTCGTTCTTGCAAGAAAAAAAAAAAAAAAAAAAGAGACATTTAAGGGTACCTGCGGTATGTGGCAGGACGCCTTCTTGCAAGAAAAAAAAAAAAAAAAAAAAAAAAACGGAGAGGCCATCATTTCTACTCAAATAAAAAAAAATTCGGGCAAAATAAGTGCTCAGCTAGAAAAAAAAAAAGAGATTGATTTTTTTTTGCCTTATGTCAAAAAAAAGGGGGGGGGGAGAGAGAGAGAGAGAAGCCCTACCTAAACGACGCTAGTTCTTCCTTCAAGCGATCGTTCTCCAGAAGGATGGCGTGGCGCTCTTCAGCAAGCAGGGTGTTACCCTCCACCCGCGCAACGACACTAGAAGTGTTCTCAGAGACAATAATATCAGCTTGCGTCTTATACAAAAGCTGGGCAAGAACGGCATCATGGTCTGGGGTGGGCTTTCCACCTACACTGACTATCTGCATACCAGGTTTTAAACCTGCGAGAGACGCGCTAAGACCCGCGGTGACACTTTTAATAACATTCGAGGGCTTCTTGAAGGACAGCCCGATCTTTTCATCTTCCGTTCTCCGGGAGATTGTCACCACATGCTCCATTTTTTCAACACCGACATCCTGGAGGTCATAAAGCACCTTCTTCAGCTCGATGTACTTTTGAACCATTCTTTTCTCAAGCTTCGATTGAAGCTCGCCTTCTGTAACATCTGTCTGCAGCCCACCGTTTGTCAAATCGCACGATCGTGACCTAACATGTTTCTCTGGTTTTTCAGAAGCCAAGTGGGAGGACAGTAATGTCAATGAAGACGACCCTCCTGGTGACAAGCACGGGTTTAAAAAATTGGACGCTGATTGCGATGTGGAACATGCGTTGGAAGCCGCGATGGCCCGCTGCAATAAATCCTCCGCTTGTTCCTCGGCCGACTGCATTCTGTTGTGCGTTGAAATTAACTCTTCCTTGAGGCGGTCGATCTCCTGGCACAGGTCGTTCCTCAGCATCCGTTGTTCCTCTCTTTCAAAGGACAGTTGTTTTTTCATTTGCTCCACGGTTTCAAAGCCTTCTTCGGGAGCGGGTTCCAAACTTACTGCCGACCGCGATTCTTTTACGGCGTCAAGTTCTTTTCTCAGTTTCGCTTCACATTCCATATGCCTTTCCCGTTCTTTTAACAGCCCATCTCGTTCCCTCGTCAATTCCTCGATTCGCAGATGTAAAGGAGGTTGTGACTCTGGAGACTCAGCGTTACCAGGGTTTATGTTGTGATTCGTGCTCAGTGTTTGTGCTAGTGAAGATTGAGAGTTTAAACACAAATCGGATGATTGGCTATCGGTGAGCGAGACACCCGAAGGGAGCATGGCGGACATTGTGCGCTCGCGGGAGTCTGCGGTGTTGGAGATTGCTTGCTGGAGCCGTGCCATCCAGGCAGCTTTTTCTCCCTCGTTCGCTGCTTTAAATACGTAGGAGTGCTTCATCCCGGGGCCCTCCACTTTCCAGCTGCAATTCCCATTTGTCTCTACCTTCGCGCCTGCGAGCTCCACCTTCCCCAACGGCCGCGAGGAGTAGTAATATAGCGTACCCTTTCGCAGCTCGAACCATCTCTCTTGGTTTCGTTTTATCACTCCGCCGCCGAGCTTCAACAGTACCCCCTCATATCCCTCGTACTCCTCCGACATGAGATGATGGGAAGGAGGAGGGGGTTCCTGAGTGTATAATGAATCATCAAAGTAGAAAGAAATTTTAAAGAAGAAAAAAAAAATAAAAAAGTGGGGGGGAAATTTTTCATTTTTCCTGCCGAAAAGCTCCGAATACCGCCTTTGCGGCAGAAGCCGCTGTTCCCTTTCTAAGAGTCAGGGTGGGCATGGTGACGGGGACAACTTCACCTTCCAGTTGTGAAGGGTGTTCTCGGTCCTGCATGGCCTCGAGGGCGGCTGCGACCTGGGCGGGCGAGAGGGGCGGGTCACGTAACGAGCAGAGATAACCAATGAATGGGTCGTAACTCGTCTGGCAGGCTACGGACGCGGTTTTCGATACAGCTATAATAATCGTGCCTGCTAGGGCAACGACAGCAAGATCGGTGTGATGCTGAGCACGCGTGACAAGGATCTTAAGAGGATCGGGTGGCGGTCCGTCCATCACCCTTGCCCTTGGACTGGACATTGAGACACTCACGATTGGGATGGAAGACTGCGATTTAATAAAGTACGGGTTCAGCTTGGGCTGGGGAAGAGGGGTATCAGATTCCGAGTCCGGTGCTGTACCCTCAGGGGGGATGTACATTGACCTAGCACCTGCACCTGCGAGCACAAGGAACATAAGGACGGTGATTAAAAGTATAGTGAGCCTCTCCTCGAAGGGGATCACGTCGTCGCCCTGTTCGGTGTTGTTGGAAGTCTTGCTTCTGATTTCGCAAAGCACGCCGCTCCACTCCTCTTCACACACGCAGGCGCCGCTTCCCAACCCGTGTCCTTGGCAGTTCTCCCTGCTGTTTCCATTCACACATCTGTCTTCGCATCTCACATCACACCCAACCCCATCCCACCCCTTACTACAGCTTGTCACTGTAACATTACCAATTATGCATATCTGAATGAGGGACAGAATCGGTATCAGCATTCTTCAAGGAAGATTCCTTCCTTCCACCTCTTTTTTTAAAAAAAAAAAAAAATAATTTGTCGTAATAAGGAACAAAAGAGAAAAAATAAAAAAAAGATGCGGGGAGCAGAAAGAAAACGAGGGAGGAAGAAAACATGGGGAAAATGGGGGAGGAAGGGAATCTATGATTGGGAGATATTATTATTTTTTTAAAGGAGAATAAGGCGGGGGGGGGGGGGGGGGGAGTTTCTTTTTTCCAAAAAGAAGAAGGGGGGTGGAGGAGGAGGGGGTAAGAATGGAGACAAAGAACAAAACCTTTAAGAAGATAATAAAGAGAAAACTCCCTTTTATTTCTTTGAATTGTCATGCATACCCCCCATTTTTTGTTTTCCCTCCAGGATAGAATATATGGACGGGGGAGAGTGGGGGAGAAAAGGGGATCCCTTATTTTATTTTTTATTTTTTCATTTTTCTTTTTATTTTTTGCGCAATTATGGATACAGGAAAAAGAAGAAATATATGTCATAATTCACTGCACTTTAACAGCTGCTACGAACCGCAAAGCGAAATATGCCGGATTGACAACCGCCCGGACGGACAAGCGTCCCGAGTAAATATTTTTTTTCTTCTTTTTCCTTTCTTCTGATAATTACAATAACAAGTGTTTCCGTTCATAAAAAAAGTAAAAACCTTCTTTATTATTCTTTTTTTTTTTAAATCCCCACCCCAGCGGCCACCCTTGTGAAGCCTGTGGTCGTAAAAGTGGAGAGGTAAAGAAAGCTTAACTTTGAAATCGGGAGAGGGGGGAAAAAAAAAGAATGACAAGCAATTGTTCCTTCCTTGTCCTTAGGCTACTTTTTTATTTTCCTCTTCTAAAAGAGGAGGATACTGGTATACAGCAGTCAATATCTCACTTTTGCTTCTAAATCCCGCTTTTTTTTTTTTTTTTCTTTTTTTTTTTCTTCTTCTTTTTTTTTTTTTTTTTTTTTTTTTTTCGTTCTTCACTTTTTTAAATAAAAAAAATCTAAGCTTATGACAACCCCAAAAGGGGAAAACACAAAAAAAAAAAAAAAATCTAAATCCTCAAAAGGAATGGGGAGGGAGAAAAAAAAAAACACAAATAAAAAATGCACACGAAACCAGGATATAGAAATCCTGCTTCCTTGAATCAACACCCACTATGATGGGAGAGAGGGGAATCCCCCCCACTCCACAAACATAGCCACATGAAAGATAAAAATACTGTAAAAAAAAAATCGGGAGAAAAAAAAAAGGAAAAAAAAAAAAAAAAAAAAAAAAAAAAGAGACATTTAAGGGTACCTGCGGTATGTGGCAGGACGCCTGCAAAAAAAGAGAGAAAGTTTTATTAGACCCTCCACCCCCTTTTTTTTTCCCCCAATTTTTCTTTTTCTAAATCATAACGAGAAATAAAAAAAAAAAAAAAAAAAAAAAAAAAACCAACAAAAAAAATTCTAACAAGAAAAAAAAGGGGGGGGGGAAGGGGGTTTACATTGTGTTACACCACACTTCGGGGGGGGGAAGGGGGTTTACATTGTGTTACACCACATCTTTTTTTTTTTTTTTTTTTTTAAATCTCTCTCTCTTCTTCTCCGACTCTAATTCTTCTTAACATAATAATAAAGCCCCAAAGGGGGCCTCATCAAAGGCGCCATTGCCTGCACGCGGGACATCGCTTCTTCTTCAGACAAGTGAGAATAGGCCAATGACAACCCCAATCTGTACACATCGATCACAGAGTGGGCAGAAGCACAGTGTTCAGACAGGTAAGAAGTCACTGTCCCGCCCTTCTTCACAGACTCAACAAGACCACGGATGACCGTGGCAACACAAAGGAGGGTTCTGTCAGTTGCTTGCAGATCCCCGATGAAGTCCTCTACTATAAGGGCGTTTTGAGGGTTGAATTTACAACAGTTTGGTGTGTTCTCAACGATGACGACCTTATCCATGTCCCTCCCGAGGAGGGTAAGGTCCTTTGTGTGGGAGCCGTCTGTGAACCACTTGGGGGACCTGTACAGGACGTGGTGGAAGAACTCACCCTTCGGATCGATCTGCCGCACGACAGGCTTCCCTGTGTCCTCCGTCGAGGCGGTCCACAACACCACTTCAACAAGCCCCTTCAACAACTGGAACATGTGGATCAGGTAGTTTCTTGCAATTGCTGCAGATACACCTGGTTTTCTGTTGCTGACAAGCGTTTCGTCCAAATCGAACACGACTGTCACCTTGTTGTGGTGTGCTGGGTCTTGAGGAGGGAGGAGATATCTGTCTTCCCATCCCAACGCTACTTTATGCGGTTTCACTGGAGTTTCAATAAATGGTGTTACGGGTGCAGGTGTGTCTTCCATTAACGATCCTGACGATGAAGATCCTGGGGATGATGCGGGGGTCCCCACCCTCACCCCGAATTTTTTAGGCGGCGGGGTATAATATAACATCGGCGGCCTTCCGTTGTTCGAGTTCGTACTGTTGTTCATCCCCAACACATTCTTTTGACCCTTGTTCATGTTGCTCAGCACATTGCCGTTCATTTCTCCGAGAGGTGATCTACCTTCTCTTGTACACATTTTTATTTTTATTTTTTTCTTTCTTTTTTTTTTTCCCTTTTTTTTTTTTCTTGGTTTTTCGGGATGTGAGAGCTATCAAAAAAAAAAGGGGTAAAATTCTAAGCAGGGGGGAGAAACACAAAGAAAAAAAAAAAAAAAAAAAAAAAAAAAAGGGAAAAGAAGGAGTTCTTCTCTCCTTCTTTTTCAGGTTTTTTTTTTTTCTTCTTTTTCTTTTTCTCACCCTCCCTGGGGGGGGGAAAAGAGGAATATTAGTCAAGTATAACAAAAAAAAAAAAAAAAAAAAAAAAAAAAAAGGAAGGGAAATGAGTAAATGCTGTAACGAAAAAACGGTGACTGACATATGTAATGAATCAAACCGCCCTTTTTTTTCTTTTTCTTCTTTTTTTGCACAGCGTAATAAAAAAAGAAAACATGAAAAATCTACAATCTTTTTTTAAAAAAAATCGGGAGGGAGAGACGCGCCCATTGCCACTCACTTTTCCGGTGGGGGAAAATTCAGTCAATCAGCAGGGAGTTTTTTTTTCTTAAACCCTGGGAAGGCGTCATAAAGCTTCTGTCAAAAGAAGATCTTGGCCCATATGTAAAAAACCTTGTTCTCGGGCCTACATCCCCCCCTCCCTTTGGAACTTGTCAGGGTGGGGGGATCTTCTGTTCCTACAAACTATGCAACGCTTTTCCTTTTGCTGGTGGGAAAGAAAGAAAAAGGGAGGGGTGAAGAAAATATTAAAAAAAAAAAAAAGGGTTACATCTATCTAGTGAACAAAGAACAAGAATTAATAGGGATTATAAATGAAATTTTGTATTTTTTTTTTTTTAAAAAAAAATCTAAAAAAGGTTTAATGAAAGCGTGTGAGAAGTGGAGAGAAGAAGCGAGGAAGAAAAAAAGAATTCTAATTACCCTTTACGTAGTAGTAAAGACCTACAGGCGGCCGCATCAGTGGGTCGAGTTTCCTTATGCGTGCCTGTGCTTCCTCCTCCCCAAGCTTCAGGTAGACCGCCGACAAGCCCAGTTCATAAACATCGATGCTGCCTCCAGGTACTTTGCTGTAATACTTGAGATACCTAATTTAAAAAAAAAAAAAAGTAGATTTCCATTATCAATTGGTTGTAAGATACCTCGGGACGCTGATCTTCTTGTTGAGGTTCTCTGCCGCGCCTCGGATAATCTGCGCCACGTTCAGGAGAGTCTTGTCCGGCTTGCTGTTTAAGGTCATAAAAAGTGAAAGAAAAGAAAGCCCGTACCTAAGATCGCCGATGAAATCCTCCACCATAAGGGCGTTTTGAGGGTTGAACTTGCAGCAGTTTGGTGTGTTCTCAACGATGACGACCTTATCCATGTCCCTCCCGAGGAGGGTAAGGTCCTTTGTGTGGGAGCCGTCTGTGAACCACTTGGGGGACCTGTACAGGACGTGGTGGAAGAACTCACCCTTCGGATCGATCTGCCGCACGACAGGCTTCCCTGTGTCCTCCGTCGAGGCGGTCCACAACACCACTTCAACAAGCCCCTTCAACAACTGGAACATGTGGATCAGGTAGTTTCTTGCAATTGCTGCAGATACACCTGGTTTTCTGTTGCTGACAAGCGTTTCGTCCAAATCGAACACGACTGTCACCTTGTTGTGGTGTGCTGGGTCTTGAGGAGGGAGGAGGAACTTGTAGGAAGCAGGGGGTGAAACGCTGAGGCGGGGGACGCCCAGGGGCAAGGCCTGCCTGTTGGGGGGCACAGCATCCGGAGACTGCGGTGCGGGGGTCACCTCCATCGGGCTCCCTGGTGACGATGTTGCCCTGCTGCTGCCGCTGCCCAACGTTGGCGTGAAAGGGTCGACATGCTTTGGCTGTTTGGGCGTAAGGAACGTCTTCCCACCAGCAGGCGGCGGCGGCGTCGCCCTCATTTTCATCTCCCCACCCCTCGCCACAGGAGGCTTCACTGACTTAGATTTTGTTCCTACCCTGGGCTTCACGGTCTTCTTCTTTTCCTCCACATTGACAGGAAGCGACCCGAGCGGCACTCTCTCTCTCCAGTACATTTTGTTGCGTGGTGTACGGGACTCTGGTGGTGCTTTAAAAGTCTCTCGAAGTGGGGAGGGAGGGGGAACGAAATATGACAAAAAAAAACTGTAAACAAGTCTAGTAGGTAACATTTCTAACAAACGTAACAACTCTATTAAGTTTCTCTAGATTATTCCCTTTACCAAGCGGTCCCCATCCCGCGGTTCGGAGTCGCCTTTTTAGGAATGCCGGGCATGGCAGACGGGGAGCTGCCAGGGAATGCAGCGGGCTCTGCTTCAAATTGCATTGAGATGGGCCGAAGGTCGTCGTGAGCAGGGAGGGTGGAACAGGGGGGTGGGGGGGGTGGGGGAGAGGCGGAAAAGGTCAGTGCGGCACGGGCACGGGCGCTCTTGTCGGTTTCGTTGAAAGGCGGGGAGAGACACAGGTTCGCTTTGATGCTGCCATCGACAGGACTGTTCGGCACCGTTGGCAACGCTATCACATCCAGCTCCTGGCTCCCTGAGCATGACTTGTTTCGCTTCGGCTTTGGACGCATTGAAGACGTCGGCGGGGGCAGCATCTGCCTCCCATGCTCGGGAATCTCAAACGGCAGCATCTTCCGGACTTCCTCATCGTTCATATCTTCGTCCTTCTGATGCTCCCCCTCACACGGTGCCAGCCGCTCTTCCAGACGCACGACACGTGCTTCCAACGCCTCGTTCTTCAGCTCCTCCCACAACGCCACACCGCTTACATTCATTTTCGAATCCTTCACACATTTGTCATCATTCGAAAGCAGCTCATGCTTCGGCAAAACCAGTTCCTGTTGCTGTGCTTCGTAGTGGTGTCGGAACTGAGGTACTTCCTCTTGCTGCTGCTGCTGCTGCTGCTGCTGCTCGTAGTAGTGCTTGAAAGGCTGCTCTTGAGGTTGTGGCAGTTCAACATGCTGAAAGGCTTTGGGCAATGCTTGGTACTCCTGCTCGTAATGGTGCTGGAAAGGTGCTTCTTGCTGCTGCGGCTCATGGAAAGACTGAGGCAGATTCTGTTCCTGTTCTTGTTCCTGTTCGTGGGGCTGTTCGTAGCTGTGCTGGAAGTGCACTTCATGCTGTGCTTCTTGTTGGATGGGCTGCTCTTGCTGTGCCTGTGGTGCATAGTGGTGCTCGAAGGGCTTTTGCGATTGGGCCCTCTCAGCCAGATCCTCTGTGGCGACAGATGACTGCCTCACTGACGCCAGTTGCACCACTTCTTTAAGACGCTCGTCTTTCTCTCGCAGCTTTGCACGAAAACCTAATAACAATGATGCAACACAGAGCAGCATACCATCTACAAGCACTTCCTTGTGATGAAGCTCGTTGGTCACTTCCTGCAGCTTCTGGGTCGTCACATATTGAAGGTTCGCTTGCTCGTTGATTTTGATCTGCAGCTCTCTGTGAGTGAGAAAATGGTTAAAGAAAAACCAAAATCAAGCATACTTATGTGCCTGCCATTGCTGCGCCATCTCTTCCCCAGATTTCCTCAAAGTAGCGGCCACCTCCTCGTTGCACTGGTTGACAATGTCTTGAAGACGCCTGTGCACCGTTCTTTCTAGATTTGCGCTGCATACCTGTTTTCTTCTTCGACTGTTGCGGCTCTAGACATGGCTTCCTCCATCTTCCCCCTCATCTCCTTCGCCCGTGTCCTTTCCATGTCCACCTGGCGACGCAGCTTGGTCAGTTCATCGTTTAATGCCTCGACCTTGGAATTGAGTGCTTGGGATGACTTCTGCGCGTCGAGTGTTTTGTTCAGAAAGGTAGATACCGCACTGGGGATGGCTGCTGCAGCTTCGGGGTTCTGTCGTACGGAGGGATGTGCGGGCTCAGAGATGGTTGGGGGCAGCTTGTCGACAACCTTGCTATGCAGGAGCGCGAGGAGGTCGTCCTGCTTGGAGGCGGGGGCAGAAGCAGAAAGGATAGGCGCCTGGTTAGAAGGGTCGAAGCCATGGATGACGGGTACATCCGGGATGCTGGGAGCAGTCGAAGGCTGTGAGGGAACGGCGGGGAAGAGCCCTTGAGCGTTGTTGGTGAGGTGGTGATTGAGCCACAGGTTGACCGCAGGGGAGTCCTGCGTGTCAGGAAGGAGAGGACGGCTAGATGCTGTGGATGAGAAGTTCGAGTGGAGCTGGTCATTGTGCTTGGCGGTGTCTATTGACTTAAGCGTCGCCAAGTTCGCAGCCACTGCCGCGGCCAACGACTCATGCAGTGATTTATGTTCACCTTGGGAATTATTCACAAGCTGCTCGTGCGGGACCCTTAGTGGGGGCGGCGGCGAAGGTGACTGCTGTTTAACAGCCTGCTCTAGCTCTTCTGTATCGGTTCCTACATCTTCCCTTTCTAACAACTGATACAAGGTCCCCTCCCGCGCCCTCAGCTCTCTCTCTACCACTTTTTTCGCTTTGTTCCCCTCCGGAGATGTACCAAAATAGCTCCTCATTTTCTCTTGGACCTTGGACCTGTTATCCAAAGCTTGCTGTTCTTGCGCTGGTAGTGGTCTCCTCGTCATCGCTCTCGGTACTGGCATCTTCTTTTTCTAATTTGTAGCCCTTCGCCCGCCCACCCGACTGTAAAGATGGATGAAGATCAAGAAAAAAAGAAAAAAAGAAAAAGAGACACAGGCATCGCATTATTCGACTTTTTCGGTTAGGCTTGGAGGAAGAAAAGAAGAGGGGGAAAGCTGTAAAAAGGAAAAGGGAGAAGGTCTTTTTTAAAAAAAGGAGTCCACAAGAAGAAGAAAAAAACACAAGAATTTCTTTCATCGTATGCATAGTGGAACACACTTGAATCGGGTCTTTTTCCGACTATTTGGCGGTTTATGTTTTGCAGTAGCATAAAAGAAGAGCTTTTCCCTCCGGTCACCATCGAATACAGCAATACTGTATGGAAAAAACTGAAAAACCAGAGATGAAGTGAAAATCGAACCTACTCAATCTGAATCCTCCCTTTCCATTTCAATGTCGTGCCGGGCACGGCGATAGACCTGATGCTTGTAGTGCCGGTATGCCGGGATGACCGACAGAGTGAAGATAACAGCATCGATGGCAACAGAAACACGGAAGAGGAAGTAGAGAAGAGGAGGGGAAAAGGCCACCGGGGGCTTGTCGGCAATAGACCAGGAGAGGAAATACAACGCAACACGGGAAAGAAGTGAAGTGAAGCAAGAGAGGCACATCGCTGGTATTACATTCACAATGAGGTACCCCCTCCGTATAATGGCGAGGGTTCCAAATAGGAAAATATTGACACCTGGTGTCGCAAGAACCAGCGGCCACACGGTTCCTAGCTCCATGCTTTCAACAGCATCGTCTTCGCTGGTATTTGCGAGTTCCATCTCCACTCTCACATTCCTTCGTAATACCCGAACCATTGTCGCGCTGAACATTAAAGGAGACGCTGCCAGCCACATCACAACCTCTTCCCTTGCGACCCCTCTCCACCACCCGCTTAACAATTCCCACCCTTTCCCCTCAGCCACGCTTCGTGCACCCTTCAACATGGTTGACACTGCCGCTTCCGTGTTCATCATATTCTCCTGTCACTTTAAAAACAGTTATGTTGATAGGGGAGGGGGGAAATCAGAAAAAAGTCGTTCTTATAGCAAAGCACGATAGATGCTGTCCATCCGTTTTGATGACACCCTCCCTGCGCGTGCCACTTCAGCGCACAAAAGCCGGGTGTATTCCGTAAAAACCTCTCCCAACACCGGGTGCTCACGCAGCTTGTTTGCGTGTTCAACAAGAGCCAAGCAGCTCTTCGAATCTTGGGGGGATCTGTAGAAGTAAGAGAGGGATTTTTCAAGGACATCACTGGCAGAAAGGGACTGGATAATAGCATCCCAAAGCGGGGGTGAAGGTCCATGTACTGCGATGGCTTCGGAGAAATACTGTTCAGCGGCCGAAGGGTCCGGTTGGAGGGAGCAGGCGACGATGGCGCTGCAGTACAGGATGGTGTCCGGGGGGTACGATTCACGGGATTGTTCGAAAACAGCAAGAGCTTCTTGGGTGGTTTCTTTACTACGTACCAGTTCAGACCAGAAACCCGTGTACAGATGACGTTTGTCGGATGTGGTTCGGACTAGGATCTCTGCTAACCTCGTTCCTTCGTTATGCAGACCGCCTCTCAAGAGCAATACACATATTTGAGAAAGAAGCTTGGGGTCTGATTTTTGTAAGTCGTGTGACCACTGCAACTTACTCCAAAGGGAAGCGAGATCCTCACAGGATGGGCGGGGTTTGCTGTGCGCTACGGCACGAAAGACAAGAACGTCAAATCTCAGCATCATTCTAGAAGTGGATCGTACCCCTATCTGAGACATCCAGGTGCGCATCGCTCGTGCTGTTTGCCCCATCCCTCTTTTCGCCATCCATTCTAACAGCAATAAACAGGTCTTCTCGCCAACGTCGTACCCTTGTGACTGCAGCACTTTTACTTCGTCGAGAACTCTTTTAGCTTCACTCTTCACCGTTGACAAGTCCATTCCCTTGTTCCCCTTCTTGCTTAAGCCCCGGAGCTGTGACTTGAACATCATCTCAACCGTCTCGTCATCTTTTACGGTCACTCTCACTAACTGGCGTGCCGTGATTCTCAACATCAATATTTATTTTTTTGCATTGTTTGCTTTATGATGTCCATGTAGTATTCACAATAAAATTCTCGTTCTAAAATGATGGAAGACACCCCCTCCAAAAAAAAAGAGAAGAAAAAGAAAGGAGTAACGAAACAATGTAAAGAAAAGAAGAAGAAAAAGGCTCTTTTTTTTTTCGGCAGGGTTTCATATCGAAAAGAAAAGGAAACCAGGAAGATAAAAAAAGAGAAGAAAAACAGAAGAAAAAAAAAACTCTCCTCGTTTCTTTGTTTCCCTTCTTCCTCCAAGAAAAAGAAGAAACGAAATGAAACAAAGAGGTCAGGATGGAATTCCAACTCATGAGCTGTTTTTTTTAAGGAGCTAGCTGTCTATCAACTGACTTGAGATCTTTTTTATTTTGAGGGGGGTCGAGCGTCACAGGATCAGAAGTTAGGTAAATTTCTTTTGAGAAAACCTCTAAATAGGTGGCGCTTTTTTTCAGCCCACACAGTTTTATATTGCGCAAGTTTCCAAAACCCACCTGTTGCAATCCCCTGCCTATTCTTCCTAAAGGCGGGCAGTTTTGTATGGATTCCCCTACTGGAGAAGGCTGTAGACTTAAAGCAATTCCTGTCTGTCAAACTGTGGATATATAACTCCGGGATTAGGAGTAAACCGAAACATAGCAACCGTAAACAAGGAAAAAAAAACAAAACCCGCGGTATTGTGCGCGAAGAAAAAGGGGGGGAACCAAAAAAAAGAACAGCGGCTATTCAGAGGTTGTTTTTCTCATTTCTCTACTCCCCCCCTCTGGAGCTTTCCCTTCCCTACTCTCCTTTTTTATTTTTATACTGGATATGAACTTATTATGTTCCGTAAAAGTCCCAGGCTGTCCAAAATCCGAAAAAGGTACAGATTCGGGGGGAAAGAAGAGGAGGGGAACATCAGTAAGAGAAGTAAGGTTGTTTTTAGTAACTAATACTACCAACACGAGTGGGACGGGCGGTGTCCCAGTCATCGGGGTCTGTTGGAACAACTGGCATGGTGTCGTTCGCCTTAAAATTATTCAGCAAGACGAGACCAAGCGGAAGGAAAAGGTCATAAACCATCACCCCAACAGACAATGCAATTATCGTCAGGAATACATATTTGAGTTTCTTGTGGGTGGCGGGTGATGCCCTGTTGTTTGTTGTTTCATTCGTTGGAACTCAGAATTGAATATAAACATACATCCTGGTAGTCTCAACTGGGTCTGTATCCGGTGCGAGGTCATGTCTGTGTGGCTCCAAGACAGCAGAGAAATTATGACATCCTTGAGGCGCGTACTGTGTTTAGTAATTAGACCTTAAAAAAGAGGCATACCAGTGCAGCCTCAGGTGAGTCGCAGAGCAGTGTCGACGCTGTGAAGTCCCAGCACACGTATTGCTCGGCGATTGGTGTCAAGAATCCTTTAATAGCAATGACCGACGACCACCAGTAGGGCCTGTCCTGGTGGATTCTCGCCAGGCTTGAGCACCCAAGACCGTACACCGTGAAGTTGTTCTTCCTCAACGTTGGGATTATCTCAGAGTTCGCAGGAATCGCTGTGACGTCGGCGACGACCACGGCAACGTTCCGCAAAACCGATGACGCACCTTTTAAAACCAAATCCTCCCATCGTCCTGCAGAAACCTGTTGGTTTTAGTTAAGTAAAAAAAACACCTCCCGCGGGGCTCGAACCCGCGACCACAAGGTTAAGGGCCTTGCGCTCTACCGACTGAGCTAGGGAGGCTGACGAAAAATGGCACGGGTGTTTTCGGGATAATAATACTACGCACATGCGCACAATGATATTTTCGGTTTTTCCCCCCTTTCGAGAAAAAGAACAATACCTTCATGATTGGTATGACGATTTCATCCGTGCTTGTAATCAAGGTGTCCAACATCGACACATTGACAAGAGTGGGCACTTGCTCATAATCATCGCCACGAACGCGCTGGAAGGAGGAGTGGCTGCTGTCCCTGTTGAACCAGAATTGCTTGTTCATGTAGTCTTGATCACCAAGGCCTAAGTTCAGAACCGCGGCTTGGATGCCCTTGTCGGAGTAGTGTGTTGCATCGTTACGCATTGTTGCATATGTGGTTGGGTGAGGCTCAAACGCGACGGCGTTTGTGTTTTCAGCTGCATATGCCCCAGCAAGCCACTCCATGTCGGAGGAACCTGTGTATCCAATATCAATAATTAACCGTTTACCAGGAACTCTTTTGCGTGTTTCAGCGTCTAGTGCACGGAGGATAGGTTGCCAAGTGCTGGAACTAGTTCTACGGTGCCCAAATTCCTTCGTGTGATAAGGTTCTCGTACCCCCCAGCTCCCTGGAACCCGTCGGGAACACGCCTCACACCCAGGCATCGCATCTTCACATTTATGGTTCTCATTAACATATGTCGCTGCATTAGCACAGGTTTGCGGCTGCGCCTCGTCAGATTTTGGTATCTCAGTTTTTATACTTCCTTTTAACCATTCTCTAGGGAACTTTACAGCCGACCGCCCAGACTTGTCCGAGCCTACATCACTCGCTGTTAAAAACCCACAAGCCAGCAGGAACGCAACAAAAATTGCGACCCTTTGCTTCTTCATTGTCTTTCTTTTTTTTTTTTTTTTAAAGCAACACAGTTGGTGCGTTTCCCCTTCCCTCACGAGGGCGCGGGACTCCTGTGGTAAGACTGAGAGAACATGGGATCCTTGAAAACAAAAAAGAATTCACTATGATAGGAACGGAGTGGTTAGCAACGGCCTGCCGCAGTGGCGTGTTATGATAAAGAGGTAGGTTTGTGCAACCGCACCATTAAGTGGGTTAAATCTAAAAAGGTATGAACTGCTCAGAAGCAGCTTGAGAAATTGCTTGAACAGCACCGTAGTGCTGACAAGCGGGTAATTGGGTAGTTTTCAACCAGCAATCTCACCATGGCGTCCCTGTTAGGTCATTGCCTATGGCTTCTTCCCGAGCGCAAGGATACCCAGACGAATAACCAAACACATACTAAATTCGAGTCAGCCCCTTTGGAATCGGCCATGTGATGCAACAATTTAACATGACAAAAGCAAACATTCGGCAAGCACAAAACCGAACCGAAGCTCGAGCACCTCTTTAATCACCATGACGTGTTCTACAGGTTTGTGATTGGTCAGGATGAAATCAACGCCTCCGAATGTGTAGTCCAGTTGCACGGTTGCAATCATCGCATGACCATGCGGCCGTGAAGAAACCTTGCTTTCCTTCGCTCTTCAAGAGGTCCGTGTCACATTTTTTACTCAGATTAAAACCGCCTGTTGTGTTTGATAGTCACACTCACACAAAAACTCAGATAGCAAAAACTAACTTTAAAAAAATCGTTTCAAAAGCAAAAAAAAATAAAATAAAAGAAACCATAAACGTCGATTTGGAAAAGAAAAAAGAAATATGGAGAGGAAGCGAAGAAAAAGAATGAAATATAAAAAAAAAGGGGTATGAGAATAGGATGGGTTGAGGCAGGATGAACAAAAAGAGGTTTTTTTTTCTCTTCCTTTTCGTTATTTGGTAAAAAAAAAGAAAAAGGAAATATGAAATAAAGAACACTACAAGACCCTGTTAAAAGAAAAGACCCCGCCTTGCCTGCCTGCCTGCCTGCCTTCTGGCTGCCCAGTGTTGCTAGAGATAAAATGGGGCAACTCTCTTGTTCTGCAAGCATCAGAAAATAAAATTAAAAAGAAAACAAAGAAGTTAACGTGGAAAAAAAATTCAAAGCACAGGGAGGGATCAAGGACAACTTAACCTTTTTTTTTTGTTTTCCGTTTCTTCTTCGGTGTGCATGTGTACTCCTCGCTGCTGTCTCGCTATCACCTTCACCACGCCTCATGTCGATTTTGTTTACTGGCCAGCGATAGGTTGTCCCGTCATCCCTTGAGCGGTGTTGAAGAGGTTGATGGGGCTGCTGCCGTCTGTCACCATGTACCCTTGGAGGTTGAGGGCCTTCAGGAGCCTGACCTGGTTCTCAGGGCCTGCCTGAGCGATCGCCTTGATGGTCTCGGTACCGATGGAAGAGACAGTCTTCTTGAACTTGTCGGCCTCGATCTTCGCCAGCTCGCTCGCCTTGTCCACTTCCAGCCCGTCGAGCTCCTGCTGCTGCTGCAGCTGCTCTTCGTTCTTCGAGTTCTCGAGGTTGATCTCCGTCATGACCTGGATCTTCTGGGCCTCCGCCTTCTTCTTCGCAAGCTCCACCATCGACTCCGCCTCCACCTTCGCTGCCTCGGATGCGGCGGTCGCCTCTGCACGCTGTGCCCCTGTCGTCTCGATCGCCTGCGACTCCGCCTTCAGCTTCAGGAGCTCCATCCTGTCCTTCTCCGCGCTCGCCTTGTCCCGGATGAGCTGCGACTCCAACTCGCCTCTCGCCTTCTGCTCCTCTTCCGTCGCCTTCTGCTTCGCCGCCGCCTCCTGTCCCTGCGTCGTGATGTGGATCGCCAGCTGCACCGACTTCATGAGCGAGTCCTTTGTCTTCTGGTCCACAGGCTCCACCGACTGGATGTCCACGTTGCTGATGACGAGCCCGTTCGTCGGGAACCTCAGAGCGCTGTACGGCCAGCTCCCAAGCAGTATCGGGACAGCCGCCTCCCCGATCACGACCTTCGCCTCCGCCGCCGCCGCAGCAGAGTCGATCTTCCCCCCGTTTTCCAGAACGAGCGCCTCGGATCCCACAGACGCCACCTTCGACTCCTTTCCGTTGAACAAGACCTTCGCCCCCACCTCCACAGGCCTGCCCCCACCCAGGAAGGTGTCCTTCGACCCGAAGACCGCACGGCGGATGATCGACGAGCTGTTTTTGTGGAAGTTGTCGAAGGACTCCCCTGCACAGCAACCCCTGATGCGCGACGCGATCGCCTTGCACGAGTCCCCCACGAAGTCTGGGACAGAGAAGACCCTCTTGCACTGCTCGGGCACCTTCGGGTCGATCTCGAACTTCCAGTTGTACGAAAGCTGCAGCTCCAGCCTCGCGTGGTCTGCTGTCTCAACCCTGATGTTGTCGGTCATGAAGTCCGGACCCAGGAAGCAGGCGAGGGTCTTGATCCTGTTCGGAACCTTCGGTTTGTCCCCAGAGAGCGAGATCACCGTGAACTCCTCGTCAGGGTTCAGGCACACCATGTCAGGCCCAGCCACGCAGCGCGACGTCTTCTTCTTGTAGTCAAAGATCTGACAGATCGAGTTGTGCGGAACGCTGTAGATCACCACCTTTGTTTTGTCCCTGCCGGCCTGTCTGTCCTTCTTTCTGCTGTGCGACGTGACGGTCCCGGAGGTGGTCAGAAGGTTCTCAACCTGCTGAGGGAGCTCCTTCTCCCAGAGCTCCTCCTCTGGCTGCAGCATGTAGGAGGTGGGACCCATCTGTGCCCTCACAGCCCCAGTCTTCAGGTCTCGGATGTACACCCCCTCGTAGGCATGCATCGGCATCGCCCTCCTGCTCTCTCGCACCCGCACTTCCACTGTCGGGATGTACTCGCACGGCCCGTTGATCATCCACAGGTCACCAGCCTCCCTCGTCACCCCCTCACCGTCCGTGTGAGCCTCCAAGGCCTCCAGGAGAAGTGCTTCGTCCCCCATCAACACGTGCACGTCCTTCGCACACCCATCCTCCAGCTTCTCCATCGGGTTCAGGAAGAACTTCGTCGGGCCCTTGATGAGCTTCCTCACCCCCATCTGTGTCTGCTTCGTCTTCGCGTCGAACGGGTCCAGGAGGATGCAGTACTGCTTCTTGTTCAGCACCAAGAGAGGGATCTGCTTCAGCACCGTCTCGTTCGGGGTAGGGGTGTAGGTCTCTGCCTCCTTGTTTGTCACCAGCCACACGTCACCAGGCCTCCTCTCAACCCCGAAGCGGTCCTTGAACGCGTTCACGCAGTGCACGTGGATCGCTTTTGTCTCTCCCAGGATATTTGCCTCGACCACTTCCACCACTGTCTCGTCCACGCTAGGCATGTAGGTCCCGAACCTCGTCCAAAGCCACTCGCTTCCCACCTTTCGAGACACTCCCTCCCTGTCCACGAAGGTGTTCACTGCCTTCAGCCTCAGAGCCTCGTTCTCCGCGACAAAGTGTGCCTTCACCGTCCCCAGCACCTCCTTGCACACGTGCGGGTAGTACGTCTTCGGTCCTTCCTCCAACCACTCGTCTCCCGCGGTCCTCTTCACAACCTTTCCTTCCGCGTTCTGTTGTTGTGTTGAGAGGTATTTTTTTTTCTTTATTCTTTTCTTACACACCATGTCCTCAAAGTCGCGGACAGCCTTCACTCGGTTCGCAGAGTTGGCCCCCAAGACTTGCAGGGGCTCCAGCTTCCCAGACAAGAGCTCCCCAGGGTACAGGGGGAAGGGCGCGCAGTCCATCCTGATCTCCTGCTCCCCCAGAAGCGTCAGAGCTTGCCTGTGTGGAAATGTGTGTGTGAGTGTGTTTTGAATACCCAGCAGCATCGAGAAGGGGTGCCCCCTTGGCGTCCCTCTTCACAGGGTTGTCGATGATGCAGTATTGCCTGGGCGGGACCACCACGAACGGGCGTGGTTGGCACATGATCTGTTGGTGGTGGTAATTTGTGCCTTCCCCTCCCCTCCCTTCCCCATCTCATGCTGTCTCAACATACCTGCTCATGTTCCTTCTTTGTGATGGTGGAAGGACCTGTCTTCAGGAGCGTTGCTGAAATGTTTTGGTCCTGTGTGTGGTTGTGTTGGTTTATGTTTGCTCCCCCTCCCCTCTCTTTTCCATACCAGCACATGGGTGTAGTGCCCAGGTTTAAGGTGGATGACGTCAAACTTCGACATGTTTGCAACCCTAAGATGGGGGATGAGAAGAAGAGCAAAAAAAAAAAAAAAAAAAAAAAAAAAAAAAAAAAGGGCGGCTTCGTTTTCTCTTTTCTTCGATAACAGTTCATTTCCGCTGTTAAATTAAATTCTCTGTGCGATGTCGTTTCTACGCTTTCCGTGGTACCGCCTCTAGCACCTGCTAAGGAGGAGGCGTGCCATAATGTGTAGTAGTGCGGTGCCGGCGGCTTCTTCTTGGTGCGGGGCACCTTTGTACCTTGCGGGGTCTTTTTCTTTTTTCTCCTTACATTCGTTATTTTCTTTTTTTCTCCTGGCTTTTTGTGAACTTTGCTTTTTAAGTTTGGGTGTAAAAAAGAAAAAAAAAAAAGAAAACACGAACGGGTTTAAATAAAACCGAAAGGGTGACGGGGAGGGTAACATTTTAAAGGTGGGCGTTCTTTTATTTTTATTCCTTCTTTCTCCGTGCACACCATTTGACCGGCATGCGGTGTTGCATGAGACCCCCACCCCCCCTTCTCTTTTACTTCCTTCCCCCCCGCTTTTTTTTTTTCCAGTGCCACGTGGCACACGGGAAGGGAGAGTTTTTTGGGGGAGACATGCGCCTTCTCTTCTTTTTTTTTTTTTAATCTGTATTGTTGCATCGTTTCTTCATTTTTCAACACAATCTTCGATTTTTTTTTTTTTTTTTTAAAGCAACAGCTGGTGAACGGGGGAGGGGGGTAGGGAAAAAATTAACGTTGGAAGAAAAAAAAAAAAAAAAAAAAAAAAAAAAGCAAAAAGAAACAGTTAAGAAAGGTTGCGAAGACGGTAGCTTGAACATGGAGTTCAAAAAGGCTGGCTTCAAGGGGGGAAAAAAAACGAAGAAGGGAAAATATAACTACGAACACTTCCCGTTTGTAAAACCAGTTGTAAAGTGAAAAAAATGACAAGCTCCCGGACACCAAAAATAACTCAGACGGTTTTTAAGGCTTTATACCCTTTTCTTTTTTATTTATTAATTGACATTTGTCAGTCCGGGAGTTTTTCGCTTTACAGTTTTTAAAGAAAAAAAAAAAGAAGAAAAAAAAAAAAGTTAAAAACACCCGCCGCATCTCTGCTAGATTAAGACGGGCAGTACTTCTCTCATCAAAAAAAGGGGATTCAGCTTAGAAAAATGGGTAGAGGGGGAAGTAAAGGGAGGGATCAAGGACAATAATATGTTTTCTTTTTTTTTTTCTTTCTTTTTTTTTTTCCCCCACTATTTCTTCTTCGGTGTGCATGTGTACTCCTCGCTGCTGTCTCGCTATCACCTTCACCACGCCTCATGTCGATTTTGTTTACTGGCCAGCGATAGGTTGTCCCGTCATCCCTTGAGCGGTGTTGAAGAGGTTGATGGGGCTGCTGCCGTCTGTCACCATGTACCCTTGGAGGTTGAGGGCCTTCAGGAGCCTGACCTGGTTCTCAGGGCCTGCCTGAGCGATCGCCTTGATGGTCTCGGTACCGATGGAAGAGACAGTCTTCTTGAACTTGTCGGCCTCGATCTTCGCCAGCTCGCTCGCCTTGTCCACTTCCAGCCCGTCGAGCTCCTGCTGCTGCTGCAGCTGCTCTTCGTTCTTCGAGTTCTCGAGGTTGATCTCCGTCATGACCTGGATCTTCTGGGCCTCCGCCTTCTTCTTCGCAAGCTCCACCATCGACTCCGCCTCCACCTTCGCTGCCTCGGATGCGGCGGTCGCCTCTGCACGCTGTGCCCCTGTCGTCTCGATCGCCTGCGACTCCGCCTTCAGCTTCAGGAGCTCCATCCTGTCCTTCTCCGCGCTCGCCTTGTCCCGGATGAGCTGCGACTCCAACTCGCCTCTCGCCTTCTGCTCCTCTTCCGTCGCCTTCTGCTTCGCCGCCGCCTCCTGTCCCTGCGTCGTGATGTGGATCGCCAGCTGCACCGACTTCATGAGCGAGTCCTTTGTCTTCTGGTCCACAGGCTCCACCGACTGGATGTCCACGTTGCTGATGACGAGCCCGTTCGTCGGGAACCTCAGAGCGCTGTACGGCCAGCTCCCAAGCAGTATCGGGACAGCCGCCTCCCCGATCACGACCTTCGCCTCCGCCGCCGCCGCAGCAGAGTCGATCTTCCCCCCGTTTTCCAGAACGAGCGCCTCGGATCCCACAGACGCCACCTTCGACTCCTTTCCGTTGAACAAGACCTTCGCCCCCACCTCCACAGGCCTGCCCCCACCCAGGAAGGTGTCCTTCGACCCGAAGACCGCACGGCGGATGATCGACGAGCTGTTTTTGTGGAAGTTGTCGAAGGACTCCCCTGCACAGCAACCCCTGATGCGCGACGCGATCGCCTTGCACGAGTCCCCCACGAAGTCTGGGACAGAGAAGACCCTCTTGCACTGCTCGGGCACCTTCGGGTCGATCTCGAACTTCCAGTTGTACGAAAGCTGCAGCTCCAGCCTCGCGTGGTCTGCTGTCTCAACCCTGATGTTGTCGGTCATGAAGTCCGGACCCAGGAAGCAGGCGAGGGTCTTGATCCTGTTCGGAACCTTCGGTTTGTCCCCAGAGAGCGAGATCACCGTGAACTCCTCGTCAGGGTTCAGGCACACCATGTCAGGCCCAGCCACGCAGCGCGACGTCTTCTTCTTGTAGTCAAAGATCTGACAGATCGAGTTGTGCGGAACGCTGTAGATCACCACCTTTGTTTTGTCCCTGCCGGCCTGTCTGTCCTTCTTTCTGCTGTGCGACGTGACGGTCCCGGAGGTGGTCAGAAGGTTCTCAACCTGCTGAGGGAGCTCCTTCTCCCAGAGCTCCTCCTCTGGCTGCAGCATGTAGGAGGTGGGACCCATCTGTGCCCTCACAGCCCCAGTCTTCAGGTCTCGGATGTACACCCCCTCGTAGGCATGCATCGGCATCGCCCTCCTGCTCTCTCGCACCCGCACTTCCACTGTCGGGATGTACTCGCACGGCCCGTTGATCATCCACAGGTCACCAGCCTCCCTCGTCACCCCCTCACCGTCCGTGTGAGCCTCCAAGGCCTCCAGGAGAAGTGCTTCGTCCCCCATCAACACGTGCACGTCCTTCGCACACCCATCCTCCAGCTTCTCCATCGGGTTCAGGAAGAACTTCGTCGGGCCCTTGATGAGCTTCCTCACCCCCATCTGTGTCTGCTTCGTCTTCGCGTCGAACGGGTCCAGGAGGATGCAGTACTGCTTCTTGTTCAGCACCAAGAGAGGGATCTGCTTCAGCACCGTCTCGTTCGGGGTAGGGGTGTAGGTCTCTGCCTCCTTGTTTGTCACCAGCCACACGTCACCAGGCCTCCTCTCAACCCCGAAGCGGTCCTTGAACGCGTTCACGCAGTGCACGTGGATCGCTTTTGTCTCTCCCAGGATATTTGCCTCGACCACTTCCACCACTGTCTCGTCCACGCTAGGCATGTAGGTCCCGAACCTCGTCCAAAGCCACTCGCTTCCCACCTTTCGAGACACTCCCTCCCTGTCCACGAAGGTGTTCACTGCCTTCAGCCTCAGAGCCTCGTTCTCCGCGACAAAGTGTGCCTTCACCGTCCCCAGCACCTCCTTGCACACGTGCGGGTAGTACGTCTTCGGTCCTTCCTCCAACCACTCGTCTCCCGCGGTCCTCTTCACAACCTTTCCTTCCGCGTTCTGTTGTTGTGTTGAGAGGTATTTTTTTTTCTTTATTCTTTTCTTACACACCATGTCCTCAAAGTCGCGGACAGCCTTCACTCGGTTCGCAGAGTTGGCCCCCAAGACTTGCAGGGGCTCCAGCTTCCCAGACAAGAGCTCCCCAGGGTACAGGGGGAAGGGCGCGCAGTCCATCCTGATCTCCTGCTCCCCCAGAAGCGTCAGAGCTTGCCTGTGTGGAAATGTGTGTGTGAGTGTGTTTTGAATACCCAGCAGCATCGAGAAGGGGTGCCCCCTTGGCGTCCCTCTTCACAGGGTTGTCGATGATGCAGTATTGCCTGGGCGGGACCACCACGAACGGGCGTGGTTGGCACATGATCTGTTGGTGGTGGTAATTTGTGCCTTCCCCTCCCCTCCCTTCCCCTCTCTTACCCTCATCTCATGCCTTCCCCTCCCCTCCCTTCCCCTCTCTTACCCTCATCTCATGCTGTCTCAACATACCTGCTCATGTTCCTTCTTTGTGATGGTGGAAGGACCTGTCTTCAGGAGCGTTGCTGAAATGTTTTGGTCCTGTGTGTGGTTGTGTTGGTTTATGTTTGTTTCCCCTCCTCCCCTCTCTTTTCCATACCAGCACATGGGTATAGTGCCCAGGTTTAAGGTGGATAACGTCAAACTTCGACATGTTTGCAACCCTAAGATGGGGGATGAGAAGCAATGTAAAGAAAAGAAGAAAAAACGAAAAAAATAACGTGCGAGCCCTGCTACGAGAAAGGAAAAAGCCCACTTGTTAAATCTGCAAATCTATCATTCGCCCGGCTCTAACCAAGCCCACTTCGACGGCTCTAAGGCTTGCACCCCATAGCGGTGGGGAGCCTGAGTGTCGGGGCTGTCGTGTGGTGAGTCGTCGGCGCTTGGCTCGTCGCGAAAAACCTCGCGGAAGACTGCGAGGCTAGGCGTCTGCGCCTTCCGTCGCGATTCCCAGGGAGGTTGACCCTGGATCTCTTTGGGGTTGGGGGCTTACCCTCGGCTCTTGGCCCGATCAGCCGGCTGAGAGGTCCAACCAATGTCCGGGCCCAAGGTACATGCTCTCCACCCGGGATAGCCCTCTAACGGCCTGCTCGACGAGTCGGTCGACCCTGGATCTCTTTGGGGTTGCCTCACTCCGGCTGGCGTCTAGCGGAGGCGGGGAGGTAGGTGATTCACCCCTCCCTCCACCCGCTTTGGCAGTCTTCGGCGGCATTTTACTTTTTGCTTGTTGTCCGCACGAGCAAAAAACTAGTTTGGCAAAAACAAAAAAGGGTTTTTAAAAAGCTGCGAAAACTTTTTTGCTCGGCACAAGTTGCATAAAATCATCTTTTGAAAGATAAATGTTAAACCCGCGGATATTATTTGTAACAAAAAAAAAAAAGAAACGAATAAGAAGAAAAAGCAACGAACGAAAGTTCGCATCATACTGTGTTGAAAAAAAGGGGGGGGGGGGACTTAATCCCATTTTTTTTCCTTTTTACTTTCATTCCAAACATATGCACCCAGAAGGCTGAGGGAGGGAGTCGGCAGCTGTGACGAAGCGACCACAGTGTCGATGTTGTTGTTGCTCTGCTTGAGAGATGCGGTTAGCCAGGTGTTGAGAAGAAGCGAGGAAAAGCTGAAAAGAAGCAACGCCTTAGTGGTTGATCGCTGGACTTTGCAAAGCGCTAGATAACGGGCTAGGTTTATGTAATACCTGCGTCGAATAGGGAGTGTGTTCTTGGCTTCCAACCGGCCGACTTTCATCATGGGAAGATACTGAAGCTGTGCAAAGTACGAGGCCAGCAAAATCTTTGTGTTAATGCTGGATAAAGTGAAGGCTTTGGCGAGGTTTCTGCTACGCGTCCGCCAGGCGACAAGTCGGTCCCACGCCTTGCTTATCGTGATTTTGAGAAACATTGCTTCCAGGCGTATTGCACGAGCGTGCTGCCAGGTTCGCAGCCTCCTTTTTTCAAAGTATTTCAACCAGCTTTTGAACCGTTCCGCTCTGTGAGTGGTTCGTTGTTTTTTCAACAGTGCACGCCACAGTTGGCTGCGGGCCCGCTTCCTCCTCCTTGCGGCCAGATTCAAAACGAGCCTGGTATAGTAAGGCCGTAGCAGTTTTTGAAGATTCCTCACTCTGATCTTCTCGACCTTACGACGTGTCCCCACAAACCCATGCCACGCCGATAAGTACAGCCCCATGAACACCACGATGGTCTTCTTGAACAACCGTTCCTGTGCGTCATGTTGAATATCAAGCTTTCTTAATATGAGTATGCTCTCCTGGGCAGGCGTCAAAAGACTGCATTTTGACATGACAGGGTGGGACCATTTCGAGTCACGGTTGGCTTCCAGGTGTTGGATATATCTTGTCAAGGTGTTCGCCCGGCTTTCAGACAGCAAAAAAGAGCTCAGTTCATGGCAGCGGTTGGGTAAGGATGTTAAGTGGATTGGAGGGATGTACACATGCTTCGTTTCAACGAGGGTTCTGAGCTCTTTCCCGAGTTGTATTTGGTTCAGGCATTCCGACTTTATACACGCGTCGGCCCACACGATATCTTCCCGCCGTGAAGCGTACGGTGTGGACTTCGGGAGGCTAACCATTTTCTTCAAGGTGTCAATGTATGTGCACAATGGGGTTTCGTAGAATCTCGTTGGTATAAAAGGTTTTAGAATGGAGTTCAGGGTTTTGATGTCCGACCAGATTTGGAGGATCGTGTTGTTGTCGGGTTCCAAGGAGTAAGGGTGGGGGAAAGGTTTGGACAGGAAAAACCTCCACTTCTCGATTTTTTTCAGCAGGGAGATGGTTTCGTGTTGGTGCTGCTCGACCAGCTCGACGACGCGGCGTTTGGTCTCCGTGGCGGGGCATCCCACCCGGTTCGGTTTCCGTCTCCACAATGTTTTCTTCGATGAAACCACCTTCTTCGGCGGAACAAAGGCTCTGCTGTACCCTCCGTTTATAAACACAGACGTCAGTACCGCACCCTCGTCATCCTTGCAGAACCCTTCAAAATCCTCCAAAAAAAACTTAAAGCTCTCGTAGTCGTTCCTGCGATACAGAGTTGTGGCGAACCCGGAGTTTGCCTCGCTTACAATGTTTAAAATCCCGCCGGTGCGGGGGAAATGCGCCGCGTAAAGATCCCGAGCAACGGCAACCATTTCGGGTCGCAGCCGGCCGGTCGACGGTTGAAAGAGATGAGGCACCACCCTGTGTGTTTTTAAGGCTGTTTTCGGTGCGAGTTTCGGGGTTGTTTTCAAGTCGAGCCCCAGAATTCTCCACACCCATCCTGGGTCCGAATATACTGCTGTTTGTGTAACGTAACTGATAAAATCGTTGACCCCCATGCGAGGGTTTGAGAGTGCCTCGAAGGCATCGTGGGGAAGAAGCTTACCAGTATAGTACAGAACCGAGGCCCATTCAAAGACCCCGAGGAGACGTCCCTCCGGGTTTGAAAAATGGTTGAAGATCGATTGCAGCCTGGCCGTCCCGAACGGAGAGAACAAATTGCTGTCAAGATTCCGTTTCCAACCCTCCTCGTTTTTTTCAGCGGCGGTGTACCCGCTTAAAAAATTAGGAGGCTCGTGAATGTAAAGAGTACCCGTATTCAACACATCGATGAAACTCATAACATACTCAGGATAAAAATGGTCACGCGACCCTCCCGGGCCCAATGTGACGAGACTTGGTTGCAGCAATGATTCGTTGTTGGCGTTGATCTCCACCGCTTGCCCATTTCGAATAAGGTATGTTTCGACATAACCGCTCCGGGAAAATACTTTTCTAGGACACATGTCATTGTTGTTTATGTATTGCATGACACGTGGCAGCGCATCGTTGTCTGTGGAAGGAGAAAACTGCTCACAGTTCAAAGCAGTTTCCAACCCGAACAACAACACAGATTGTACGGGTGTGTTTAATGTATTTTTCATAGCATGCGACAACGCGACAGATGCGGAAGAACCATACCCTGTCAGGGTCACGGAAGCGGTTGGAGGGAACGTGAACAGTTCTGTGTTCCGTAGCTCTGAAGCAGGTGGTGTTCTTTCAACGTCATTATACAATCTTGCGAGGGGTTCCTCCGCCTCGTTGTCGTTGTCGTTGAAGGTTACAATATATATTTGTGTGCCCTGTTCTTGAAACACATTGTGTTGGGGTTTGCTCCACACTTTTTGATATTGTTTGCCTGTTATTTTGTAGATATCTTGGGTGGTTGATTTTTCGCTGCACAACAGGCAGCATATTGTGGCGAGCGTCAGGTCTGGTGAGAATTTGTCGTTTATTTCTTTTAGAAGAACAGGCGGAACGCCTACAAGGTTGTACAGTTCCCTGAGGATCCCTTCCCGGTTTTTTACAGAGGTTTCGATGTGGGTGGAGGCCAGCTGCAGGCTTTTTATCGTCCTCACCGTTTCGTCCGAGACGGGCTTAGTTTTGAACATTTTCCAGTTTCCGAAAACCCATTCCAAAACACATTTCTTCTCAGTGGCGTCGAAGGAGATTGTCCCCAGCGCATCCAGAACGTTCCTCCCCCATCGGCCCTCTTCGGTTTTGTTGCGTTTCTTGCCTTCTTTCGGTTTCTTGGAAACGGTGCTTGTAGGTTTTTCTCGGGCTGGTGCTGTTTTAGGTCTGTTGGTATCTAAGTATGGGAGCGGGCTTGGGTTTTCCAGTTTTCCAAGTACACGGTTGTTGAGGTAGCACGAAGGTGGCATCGTCCCCCCTCCCTCCCCCTTTTTTTTGTTTTGCTTCGTTTTTGTAAAGTTGGAGAGAAAAAAATGGAAAACGGAAAGGGGGGGGGGGGGGGGGGAGTGTGACACAGCGGCCCTGTGATCCCGTAGAATGCTAAAGTTGGCAAAATAAAACCTTAGATTTGAAATAGGGAGACGTGCTGGCACTCTTTTTTTTCTTTTCTTCTTTTTTTTTTCTTCCTTTTTTTGGTTGCTGTTTGCTTCTTTCGTTCGAAAATGGTAGCCCACAAAAGAAATGTTTTTTTTTTAACGCCCCCCCCGTATCTCTAAAAACCGTCCCAATGTCGGGATTTAGACGGGGCGTGAAAAAAAAAGGGGGGATGGGGATGGGGATGGGGATGGGGATGGGGATGGGGATGGGGATGGGGATGGGGATGGGGGGATGGGGATGGGGATGGGGATGGGGATGGGGATGGGGGGATGGGGATGGGGATGGGGATGGGGGGATGGGGATGGGGATGGGGATGGGGATGGGGGGATGGGGATGGGGATGGGGGGATGGGGATGGGGATGGGGATGGGGATGGGGGGATGGGGATGGGGGGATGGGGATGGGGATGGGGATGGGGATGGGGATGGGGGGATGGGGATGGGGATGGGGGGATGTTCTCTATCTTATTCGGGAAAGTTACTGACGAGATGAGTTCACAGTGCGCGTGTGGTCATCGTAATGATTGTAATGATTCCCCTGCACGGAAATCTGGATGCTGGGGCCAAACGAGGGGGGGGGATCAGATCTAAAAAACTGTTTTTTTTTTCTTTCTCCTTTTCTTTTTTTTTTTCTTCAGAATGACAAAGATACACATAATTCACCCGCATGAATTTTTTCTTTTTCTTCTTTTTTTTAGAGGAAATATCAGAACAGGAGTTAAAGTTTGCATTGACCGAATATCCCAAATGTTGGTCTAACCTAACTTTTAAGCCCGCAAGTTTTCAATGTTTTTTTTTTTTTTTTAAATAGAAGTTCTAATTTCAAAACATGTCATACAGGCAGCCAACACCCTGCCCGTGCTAGGCAAGATCGGGGGGTCTTCTCTCTTTCTCTCTTTTTGTATTTTTTAGATTTCTAGTCACAAAACTACAAGGCATTTTTCCCCCCCCCCCTTTTTTTAACCATTCATGCCGTAGTAGGGAGGGAAACTGAAGGAGATAAAAAAAAAATAATATCCATCTCCACCTTTTTTTTTTTCTTTTTCCTTCTCTCTTTTGAAGATTGCAATAACAAATTACTCCAATCGTTTCTGGTGATGGGAAAAAAAAAAGGGGACGAGGAAAACAAGACGGGGAAGGAGCGGGGGGCGGGAAGGATTTAATATCTTTTCTTTCTTTCCTCTTTTCATGTTATAGAATGCAACAGTAACGTAATCGCAACTCGAAAAAGAAAAAAAACTTTGGCAATAGAATACTTCCGACAGGGTGGGGAAGAAACAGCGAAATTATGGGCAAAAAAAAAAAGAAAAAGAAAAAAAAAAGTTGAAGGCGCTATCAATTTCCCCCTTTGCTTTTTTTTTTTTTTTTTTTTTTTTTTTTTACCCTCATTTCTTTTTCTCTTTTTTTTTCTTCTTCTCTGCTTTATGCTTTCGTTTCTGTTCCCCCCCCCCTCTTTTTTCTTTTTCAAATTATCATTACATAGTTTCTTTTTTTTTGAAGGTCTCTGAAAATAAAAAAAAAAAAAGCACTTGTCGCTGTTACGTTGAGGTTATAAAAAAAAAAAAAAAAAAAAAAAAAAAAAAAAAACGCGCTGTCTTCTAACCGTCACACCGAACAAGCAAACACGAACGAATTGTTTCTACTTAAAAAAAAACCTTTTTTTTTAATGGAAGAAGTTCGTTTAGACCAAATGGCTTGTTTCTTCTTGTTCTTCTTCTTTTTTTTTCTTTTTGTTTGTTTCCCTCCGCAAATTTCTCACTCTTCTTCTTTTTTCCTTCTTTCCTTTCTGAAGCACCTGTATCAAATCGCGATGATCGGCTGAACTGATATTTGAGGAGATTTTGCTGATTAAAAACTAATTAACTGCGCTGCCAATGAATGGTCAAAAAAAAAAAATCTTTATGACTATATGTCTTTGTTGTTCGCACGAGCAAAAAAGGTTTTTAAAAAGCTGCGAAAGTTTTTTGCTCGGCACAAGTTGCATATAGTTATAAAATTATTTTCTGAAAGATAAATATTGTAACAAAAAAAAAAAAAAAAAAAAAAAAAAAAAAAAAAACAAACAGCTTAACTTATGCTTTCATTTGTAAAAGAAGAGGAAAAAAAAAAAAGAGAGAGAAAATAAAGGAGAGTAGCGTTCATTGGCAACATATAAAACGTTACCTTGTAACAGGAAGCAGGGCCACCCCCCTCCCCTCTGTTTCCTTTTTGGCCAATGTGATGTTGCGGGCAACGAAGTTCATCTGCCTTTGCAACAATGGGGTGGGGGGAGGGGGGGTGGCGAAAGACCCTCTCTGCACACAACAGTGTGGAAGCGAGACTACGAAGGGAGCAAAACAACACGAAGCACAGGAAAAAAAAGCTGGGTTTTCTTTCTTTTTTTTTTTTTTTTTTCGCGTGCTGATGGGATATGGAGTGCAAACAGAATATAAAGATATAAAGGAAGAATTGGAAAAAAAAAAAAAAAAAAAAAGATTTTTTTTTTTCCCATCGTACTACTAGGGAAAAGGGATGTTTTGAAGTGGAAAAAAAAAAAAAAAAAAAAAAAAAAAAAGAACAGTGTTCTGTCGCGAGATGGGCGGCAATTCTCTCCTCAAGGTGCCGAAGGGTACACCCCTCAGTGCGCTTGGCGGGGAAGACTGACCTTCCACATTGTGTCGAAAATTTCCACAGTTGATGCAACCCAAGATATATGGCATCATAGCCTATGTACGTACCTGGGTACCACAGTAGGCCCTTAGCCATTTTTTGAGGAACGAAAAAAAAAAAAAAAAAAAAAAAAAAGAAAGAAAAGCGGAGGGGGTAGTAAAAAGGACACCCTCCCCCCTCTTTTTTTCCTTCTGTGTCGCGCCAACAGGAGGCTGACTGGGAAAGAATTGAGTTGAGAGGCAACTACCAAAGCAGCCAGCGCCACATCGAGAAAAAAAGAATAGAAAGAGACATAGACCGAAGTCATTATGAGTCATAGAGTCATAGACCTGGGGTTTGGGTGGTGTAGTTCAGAGGTTAGGGGAAGGACAAATGTCCACCGGGTAAAGCCTGTGGAAACCTGTGCATATATTTGCAACAGGACCAAACGGAAAAATTTCTGGACGCGAAAAAGACCAAGCCTGTGTTGTTTTGTGCCCCAATTTTCCTTTAGATGCCCCAATGAGATAATTTTTTTTTTTTTTTTTTGGCAATCGGCCTATGACTCACATAATGACATCGGTCTATCAGAACAAGAAAAAAAAGAGAAAAAAAAAAAGCGTTAATTTTATTTCCTCACAAAATCCAATAACAAGAGTAACGGTAGTACAAAGGTGGTGAAGAAAAAAAAAAAAAAAAAAAAAAAAAGAAGAAGGAAAAAGCATAACCCACCCTGTGGGTTGCTTTCCAACACACTGGACTGATTTTCTCCTTCTTCTCTCTCTCTTTTTTTTTTTTTTTTTTTCTTTGCCAACTACTTTCTACTTTCCCGTGAACGAATACAAAACACAGTCATGCCAGTAGCTTTTTTTTCTTTTTTTTCTTTTTCTTTTCTTTTGCTGAAACAAGAATACAAACTTTTGAAAAGAATTTGTGATTGCGAAAAAGAGTAGGCGTATCCGTTTAATCCTACCGGAGGTTCAAACGGCTTGCACAACAGCAATCAGCCGACACTTTTTTTTTTTTTTTTTTTCTTCTTTCTGGGTTTTTTTTCTCTTTTTTTTTTCCCAGAAAGAGGGGGAAGGGTACAGTATTCAAAAAAAAAAAAAAAAAGCTATTTATTAAATGAAAATCAGATAGCCTGATTTCACGCGTGGGGTCCCCTTTTTTTGACGAGTGATTTTACTTCACTCGCTTCGCTCGTGAAGTAAAAAAACGAGTCAAAAAAAGGGGACCCCACAAGTGAAATCATGCTCTGATTTTATTCAATACTGCATTTTATTTAATGATGAGCTGCTCTCGAAAAGAATTTAGGTGCTAAGTGTGGCTTCGCTGCTGCCTGCTTGTAGCGGCGCAATGCGCGAGTCTTTACTGAACACGGTACTGGGTTTGGTATGATCAATTCGGCGAATCGATGTTGACGTTTATGTCAAACGTGATTCTGTGCACTGCTGAAGAAGTGGGCTGTGTCGAAGGGGGCAGGGCTGAAGGGGGCGTGGGTTTGATCGAGTGGTAGGTGCAAAACCTCTCCCACTCCTTCTTGTAGGCTATTTTGCTTGCCGTTGGAAGCGTGTCTTCCATCACAGCTTTGGCCTCTTTCTCGAGGCTGATGCCCTTGGCTCGCTTCCCGGTCGCCTTCGGTTTTCTTCCCATTTTGCTAGAAATGACTGTGGGCGTGAAATAAAGTACCTGATTTTCACGCCCAGCAAAATCAGCAACGTTTGGCTTAAAAACATGAGGAAAAAACCAGATACTTTATTTCACGCCCGTGAAATAAAGTGAAACCTGATTTATATCTTCCCGGCCTAAATTCTTTGAGAGAGCTGCTCAGAATTAAATAAAATATATAAAAAAAAAAAAAAAAAAAAAAAAAAAAAAAAAAAAAAAAAAAAAAAAAAAACCGCTCTTTTTTTACAGTTCTTCATACTAGCCGTGAGCCTATTGTACTCAGTGAAAGAATCGTAGAATCTCTTCGCCTTTTTGGCCGAAATGCTCACGTGTACTTAACTACTGAACGGTACACTTTGAAGCCGACAAAGAATTGTTTTTTTTTTTTTTTTTTTTTTTTCGTTACGTTTTTTTCTTCTTTTTTTTTTCCTCTCTTTAAGTTTTGTCTAGAAAAAAAAAAAAAAGGTTTAAGGCAAATACCCTCGAAAATCAGGCAAAGAGGTTGTGGAAGGGTCCCACAGGAAAAAAAAAGAATAAGAACAATAGAAAAAAAAAAAAAAAAAAAAAAAAAAGAAAGAAAGAACAAGAGAAGAAAAGAAAACTCGATAAAATTTCAGTTTGCATGGGGGTGCTCACTGTTCAGGTAGAAATTCACACTAATCGGTCACCTAGAAAAAAAAAAAAAAAAAAAAAAATATTTTCTCTTACCCTTCTAAAAGAAAGACATCGCTCTATAGTAGCTCATGCTCACAAAGGCAACAAATAAGGCAAGAAGACAAACAGCAAAATTTACTATCTTATTTTCCTTACATCATCATTCCAGGTTAAAGAGAGACTATGGTTGTATTTCTTTTTCTCTTTTTTTCTTTTAGATATTGGGCAAAAGGGGAAAAGGGGGGGGCAGGAATTTTGATTCCCCCCCCCCCCCCATTTTACTAGCATTTACTTTTGTGCACGACGGCTACAAAAGTAATCTTTTTTTTCTTTTTTCATTTTCTTTTTTTTTTTCTAAATATATTTGTTCCCGCGTCGTCCGACGCTTGCCGGAAAAAAAAAAAAAAAAAAAAAAAAGGAAGGGAGTAACTGTTTGGGAGCAAACAGTTTAAAAAAAAAAAAAAAAAAAAAAGAGAGGGATGAATACATTTCAATAAGATTCCTCGACAGTGTGCTCTTCCTCTTGGTAGAGCACGTGCTGCGTTCGGTAAATGGTTATCCTCCTTTTTTTCGGAGTCGAGGGCACAGCTGGCTCCTCTACCTCTTCAACAAACTCCGGCTGCTCGTACCGTTCCAGCGACTGCGCCTTTTTCAAGACCCCCTCTTGCTCAGCCAACCTGATGCGTTTGCCAGAGGGTACTCCCAATATACTCTCCGAGTTCTCATTCCTGACGGAGTGGGAAAACCGACATTCCTGTTGAAGTATGGAATTTTTTTTTTTTTTTTTTTTTTTGAAATCATACCTCACCATAGGAACACCGACCCATGGTGTGGTGCCTGCAAATATTCGAGTAGATTTTGGGGTTGAAGCTGTGTTTAAATCGGCACTTTTCACCATAGGAGCATCGTGACAATGCCCAGTGCCTGCAGATACTTGGGTCCAGGGGTACTTGTGTTGTGGGAGGGATTGGTGCGGATTGCCGCTCGCCTTGTTCGTCGTGTCCAGGGACTCCGTAGGGGTAGCCGAAGACGATGCCTTCCGGGCTCTTCACCTCTTGCACTTTTTGTTCAATTTCTTCTATTTCCTCGTTTTTTTCTTGGTGGTAGAAGCGGCACTCATCCCCGAACGTGCACTTACTGTGCATCCAGTGCCTGCATACCCCTTCGGTTTCCCGTGAGACCCGTGGGGGCCGTTCATCTCCCAACCCCGTGAGGTTTTGTTCCAAGGTCAGTCCCATTTTTTCTTTTTTTGAACTTTTGAAGAAAAAAAAATTGGTCGGGGAAGGAAAAAAAAAAAAAAAAAAAAAAAACCACAAGAAAAACGAAAACTCTAGCAAGGAAGGACTGAATAGGAGAGAAAACAAAAAAAAAAAGTGAACACTTTTTTTTTTTTTTTTTTTTTTTTTTTTTCCCATCCCATTTTCTCACTTTCACATCAACAATTTCCTCACTTTTGACACAGGGTGCGTCTCGACACCACCGTCGGAGAATCGGACCGAATATTGCGATTCTGGATTTTTTTTTTTTTTTAAATATAAATTCCATACCTTCTGGGAAGAACGTGACCACCTCTGCTTGCCTGAACCCGTCCGGAAGGTCAACCACGATCTTGGTACTTGGGGAAAGTGCTTGATGTGCTGTTTGGCTTGCGAGAAGCGGTACCTCACATCGCGCCATCGAAGGTTGGTAGTGGAGTTCCCCGGCTTCCCGTTGGGTCATCGACACCCAGTGGGAAGCTGTTACATCTGACGGTGTTGGTGCCACGGTAGGCCGTGTAACCGTTTCGTAGGGCCGTTTTTCACCCACGTTATGGATTTTCCCTCCGGTGGTCACCCTGGCACCCACGTCCCCCCACATCATTCTTCCCATCCATGCTCTTGTCCATTCTAATGTTGTTTTTTTCCTGATTTTCTGAGGTGGAGGCAATGGTGCCTCGCACTCTTCGCTGAGCACGCTACCGGTCTCCGTTACTGTCTCGTGTGTTTTTATCAACCTGTCTACTTGATCGTCCGTCCACTCCTCACCCATTCTCACCAGCTTGTGCATGTAGAAGGAACTCTCTTGTTTTCTCATTTTGTTTTCATGAGGCTGTGCCTGTTTGAAGTCAGACCTGGCCATGTGCTTCGCTGCCATTTTATGTTTACCCTCCGCCTTTTTTTTCCCCCCTTCTTCTTTTTTTCTTCTTTCCTCGGGAAAGAAGGGTGCAAGTATATATATATAAGGAAAAGCGAAAGAAAAAAAAAAAAAAAAGGGTTATTTACCTCTGTTCCCTCCCCCCTTTCCTCCCTTTTTTTTTTTTATTTGGCACAAATAGGGGGATAGGATTTCTTTTTTTTTCTTTTTTTTTCTTTCTTTCTTTACTAGTATCGTCGTGTTGCGGTACCTCAAAAAAAAAAAAAAAATAAGCAGTTTGTAAGTTAATGTGTTCTCCTTATCTTTTCTCTCTCTCTCGAAACGTATAGACACCACATGCAAAAACACGGGTAGCTTTGAAGCTTTGAGTGTGATGTGGCCACATCACCTTTTTACCCCACTGAACGGGTCAACTGGGAAAGGGGCAGGGGAGGTACTTAAAAAAAAAATGGTGCTTCTCAAGGGTGATATTTTCTTTTTCTTCATCTCTGAGAGCTTCTTCTTCTTCTTCTTTTTTTTTTTTTTTTTTTTTTTTTAAATTTTTTTAAAAAAGAAATTCTATTTTTTGTTTTTTCTTTCTCTTAAATCGCTTCCTATCTCCGTTCGTCTTCTTCTTCTTCCTCTTCGATGACGGTTGCCCCCGATGCGTACTGCATGAAAATGTTTTTGTCCACATCATTCACCTTCTCGCTGAGGTAGGTAGGCAGGAGGGCGGACGACATCCTACAGGGCCTGTTGATCCAGAGGGGGAAGGCCTGGGGGATATGAGGAAGTAGCTCCCGACACAAAGCTTCACTGAAATCGTTACAGTTGGTGTGGACGAGGTGGTACTTAGAGCTGGCCCACGTCACATCTCGCATTGTGGCCACAGCCTTGCCCACGTCTTCTCGCGTCAGTGAGGTGGTGCCCAGGTATAGAGATTTTTTGAATGTGTGTCCCTCGTATGACCTTGGTGGTATCTTGTATACCCCGCGCTCATCAGTGCTTCTGCCGAAGCCAATTTCTTCACCGTAAATCTCCACCCCTGTGTGGTACGCCCCCCACCCCACCATGCCCAGGACATTATTCGCCCATGTGATGTCGTAAATATTCAGGTACACGTTCTCGTCTCGTGGCTCGATCATTTCTTCGCCTCCGCACCACATCGTTGTTATATTCTTTCTCTTTTTTTTTTTTTCCTCTTTCCTTTTCGTTTGTGTGGTCGAATCGACAGAAAGAAAGGGAGGCAGAATAACAAAATTTCAAAAGGGGAAGAACAAAAAAAAAAAAAGAAAGAAAGAAAAATGGGATTCACAATCTAGGGTGTGTGGGTGGAGTTATAATTTTAAAAAAAATCAGGGAAAATTACAAACAGAATTGGGAGGGGAAGGGGGGGTAGTATAACAAGGAGAGAAAGGGGAACATCACAATATGATGGAGAGAGAAACGAAAAAAGAAGAAGAAAAAAAAAGAAAAAAAAAAAAAAAAGGTAAGAGACAACAAAAACAGCATTTCTTCCTTTTTTTTTTCCCCCCCTTCCTTTTTTTATTTGACAAACATTTTTAAAGACCCAATAATTCCCCAATAACAAACAAACAAGTTTTTTTTTTTTTCCTCCTCCCTATTTCCTTTCTTTTTTTCCGCTAGAGTCTCAATTCAATACCCGTGGTGCCGGCAGGGGGTTCGGGAGTTGCGACGCTGGAGGTGGCACAACAGAGGCAAGAGCAGCCTCTTTCGCACGCAAATCGGTACATTCAACGGTCAACTGGGAGAGCTCTGTCTCGAGTATAGCCTTCTGTTCACATAGGCGGATGAGCTCACCTGCGATGTGGTTCTGCCCCTGTTCTGCCTTGACCAGCATCTCAGGCTTCTGCCGCACAAGCGACATCAGGTCCTCTTCAGTCTGGGCAATACGTGCCCTGCACTTGATGGCCTCCGCCTCGATGCCCTGTGTGTCGTACTTCACCAACTGCTGCCTCCAGTAGTTCACATTGTTCAGCAGCGACTGCTGCTGCCCGTCTATGGTGGCAAGCGTTTTTTCCCTGTGCTCCACAAGTTCCACCTCTTTCATCTTCATCTCCAGAATTTCCTTGTTCAGCCCCCCCAGCACTATCCTAAGTTCCTCTGCTTTTTGCTCCCTTCTCAGCCTGCTCTGCTCATGTGCCTCTAGCAGCGTCCTCACCTTCGACTCATTCCTTGGCGACATGCTCCCTGTCGGCATCCTCGGCTGTGGCGGTGGCGGTGGTGGTGACATGTCCCTTGCCTCGTGGTGCTCCCGGCCACCCCGCGCACGGATCGGGCTCACAGTCCTCAGCTGCGTTGGCAACGGCTGGTTGATGAGGCTCTCCATGCTCTCCAGCATCTGCTCGATCTGCTCCACTGAAGGCCCTGCCTGCGGACGCGGTTGCTCGACTCTCGGGGCCACAGGCGAGGGAGACGGGATGTCGTGGTGGAACAGCGGCGGTGGTGGGGAAACCTCAGTCCTCCTGGGGCTGTGGCCTCTCCTTCTGGGTGGGCTGACGCGCTTGGGGTCCACGGGTACGACGGACTTCGTCGGGAGAGGGATGCGTGCACGTGCGGGAGAGTTCGTCCTTGAGATGGACGCACTAGGGGGCTCGCTCTTCCTTCTCGGGAATGCAACATGGCTTACTTCCCTGCTTGCGGGCTGCATGCTAGCAGCGGACTGTACGTGTAGTGGCATCACGGCCGGCTGTAAGGGTGTGGCGGGGAGCAGTTCCGTCACTGTTGCTGTCATGGTTGTGCTGGCGATCTGTGAGTGTCGCCCCCGCAGGTGCAGCTTGGACAGCTTCTTCTTCAGCAAAGCATTGGTCCTCTTTAGCATGGCAGCATTCCGCTTCAACTGCTTTAAGTCTTCGATCTTCTGCATTGCAAGGCCCAGTTGCGCGTCCTTCTTCTTCAGCAGGTTTACTTTCGCGTCTTCTTCAGCAAGTTTTGCAGAGATCCATGCCTTCCATTTCTGCACCTTTTCGATTGCCCCAACAACGGGATCGCTGCTGAGGTCTGGGTCGGGTGCGATCTCGTCTATCAGTGTCGTGAGCTTGTTGCGGAGTGCCTCTTCTTTCCGATCCTTCATCAGCAGCTGGTCAGTTTTTGTTGACAACTGCTGCCGCAGCCTTTCCAGCTCCTGTTCGGCAGCTTCTGCTAGCGCACTGGAGGCCACAGCCTTGCCCTCAGCATCCTTGTTGCTCTTGTCCACAAGTGCGTTCTGCAGACCGTCAGCGTGCTCTTTTTGTATTGCGGCCTCCCTCTCGGCAGAGAAGGCACGCCTCTCAAGGGAGTGCGATTCGTCCCTCAGCCCCTCGAGCTCCTTGCGCAAGAACTCCGTTTTCGTGGCGATCTCCTCTCTCAGGCGCTGGTTCTCCGCCTTCAACACATCAACATCCTTCCGCACGGCCTGTGCTTCGAGGGTTGCACAGTCAAGTTCCTCCTGTCGCTTTTGAAGCATGTTCTGCAGTGCTTCTAGTTGTGACTGGTGCTGGTTGCACTCGTTCTCGAAGAGCTTCATGGTCTCCGCCTGCCTCTTCGCTTCTACTTCTGACAGCTCTGCCTGCGCCTTGACGAGAGCGTCCCTCTCAGCAAGGTTTTTGCACAGCGCGTCTATTTTGTCGTCGGCATTGGCGACTTGGCTCTGCAGCTGCAGAATCTCCGACGTTTTGACAGTCAGCTCGCCCTGCGCTGCAGCAAGATCCACAGACTTCGTGGCAAGCTCCTCCGACCTCCTTGCCAAGTCGGCACGTAGTGCGTTTACCTCAGCATGCAGTTCCGTAACCTGGCACCTCAGCTGCACTTCACTCGTCTTTTGCTGCCCTGCTGCACGTTCCCTCTCCATTGCCAAGTCCCTCTCGGCGCTTCTTTGGTTATCCTCAGCTTCTCGTAGGGCATCTTTCAGTCTATTCACCTGGTTTTCCAACTCATGCTGCCTCTGTTGGTTCCTCTTCAGTTCGTTTTGGTACTTTGCTCTCAGGTCTTCAAGTTCCTGTGAGGCTGCACGCTCTGCCTTCTTCGCTTGGAGGTTCTGTTCGGTGAGAAGCATGTTCGCCTCGCGCAGCTTCCTCTCGGCATCGCTCTTCGCGTCCTCTAGGGAGCCCCGTCTGGACCTCAGCTCGGCTATTCTGATATTGGCTTCTTCAACTTCGCTGGCAATGCGTTCCTTCTCCCTGCGCCTGATGGCCTCTAGTTCGTCTTCAAGCTCCTCAACTCTCTGCTTGAGGTTGTTCCTTTGTTGCTTCATCATCTCGAGTTCCCTCGCCAACGACCTGGTGCGCATGATCTCTTCGTCCTGAGGCTGCGTGGCTGCTGTCGCTGCTGGCGGCGGTGCAAACGGTCTCCTCATTGGGGACTCGTGCGAAGGAGGCGTCGGTTGTGGTCTTGACTGCGACCTCTGCAAGGTTTGGCTGCCCTGACGCCTGATCACCGGCGGCGAAGGTGCAACCAGCGACTTCGCTTCATCAAGCTGGCCCCGCAAAGCATCGAGGCTGGCCTTGTGGGCCTCCTCCATTTCCTGCCTCAGCCTGCCCAGCTCCAGTTCCATCACCTTATTCATGCGGTCGCGCTCAGCGTTCAGCTCAGTCTCCCACTCCTGCCGCTCAGCAAGCAAACGCTGCCTCTCTGCCGACAGTGCGTCTTCAAGGGACTTACGCATCTTTTCCCACTCTTTGCGCTCCTCTTCGCGGCGTTGGTTGGCTGCATCGGACTCTGCTTTTTCAAACACGCCATCATTCTTTGCCCTGCTGATAGTGTGCTCAGCGTCGGCTAGCTGCTGCCTGAGGGCTGCCTCACGCTCCAAGGCCTCCCGTTTGTTCTCAGCGATTTCGTTGCGCAGTGCTGTCTCGATCTGCGAAGACTTCTGGAGCTTCTCGCGGTCGGACTGGTCCCAGTTCTCCCGTACTTCCTGCAGCTGCTGCCTGAGCTTCTCAACCTGGTCGCGCAGCTCTTGCTCCCTGTTGGCAGCCAACGCGTCCCTCCTCTGCTGCTCGGCGTTGAGCGCATCCTCACGGTCTTTGAGCACCTTGCGCTCCCTTTCAATGGCTTCAAGCTCCTTGTTGCGTAGCTGTTCCTCGCGGGCGCGGAAGTCAGCGTTCAACTGCTCCTCCCGCACACGTGCGTCGTTCAGAAGCTGCTCTTCACGTGCGCGGAAGTCTGCATTGAGCTGGTCTTCAAGAAGTCGCTTCTCGCGTTCCAACTCTTCCTTTGCAACAAGGAGGGCTTTCTTGCAGTCGACAACCTGGTTGCCCAGCTCGTGGTTCTCCTGGTCCCTCTGCAGGGTCGCATCCTTGGCCGCCTTGCGCTCAGCATCGAGAAGGTTTTTTATCTCCCTTATGCGCTCCTCGCACCGCGCCTCGTCTTCCTGCAGCTGCTTGCGGAGCGCCTCCTCTCTCTTGCGGGTCCTCTCGTCGGATATCATGCGTTCCTCGTCAAGCTGTTTCTTCAGAACGGCTTCGCGTTCCTTGTTGCGTTCGATCTCTTCTTGAAGCTAGTTTTTTTAAAAAAGTTTTTAAATTCTTTTCTTCCCCTCCCCTCCCTAATACCATTTTTTGTAGTCTCTCCTCGCGGCCTCTCATATCCCCAAGGGTTGCTTCCTCCATCTATTTTTTTTTTCTCCCCCCAATATTTGTTACTTATTTTCCCTCCATACCCGTTTCTGCCTCTCTGCCTCACCCTTCCTCAGCATATCGTCGTGGTCCCGTGACTTATCGAACTCATCTTGTAGTTGTGCTCTGATCTGTCTGGTGATCTCAGTTCTGTCCAGCTCAGGTGGGGGCGCGGACTGGTCAGGGTGCGAGGCAAGGGAAGTGTTCAGCCTCGAGACCTCCTCCTCGAGGAGCTTCTTCTGGGCTTCTGAGAACTCCAGAGAGGCATTGAGTTCTTTGAGGTGGTGCTTGTTCCTTATGTCCATTTCATTGCACTCCCTCTCCTTCTTGAAAATCATCCCCTGTAAATGCTGCAACTGCGTCTTGATGTCCATTGGTGCTTCCGGGTCCTCTTCCCAGCTTGATGTCACCGAATTCACATCTGAATATCCGTCTTGCCCTCTGTACCCATACACCCCAGGAGGGACTACCCCTGGCGACCCAAACTGAAACATCGAAGGTGAACTAATGGAAGGAATCTGCGTGTTTTGTGGCAACGGCATGTGTCTCAGTACATCTCTTTTTTTTTCTTCTTCTTTTTTTTTTTGTTCCCTTCCTCTTCTCCCCTTTTCTTTGCTTCCCTCCTGTTTGTTTTATAATGAAACATACGGGGGTGGAAGGGGTACTACTAAAGATGTGGGGGTGGCTTTTTTTTTTTTTTTTTTTTTGAAAAAGTAAAAATGTGGGACACAATTTCCCGGACGTTGGGAGAAGAAGAAAAAAAAAAAAAAAAAAGCTCAGGGGTTTTGTCAGTCCGGCACTTTTTCTTTTCTTTTTTTTTTCTTCCTATTTCTTCTCATTTTACAGTAAAGACAGGAAATTTTCAATCTAAAACAGAAAAGAAGGAACAAGAAAAAAAAAAAGCTCGATTTATTTTTGCCACGCTGGTTGGTGCCCACCGTGTGAAGAAGAAGAGAGACAAAAAAAAAAAAAGAGACAGACTCGAATACAAAAGTAAAAGATAAAAAAAAAAAGTTAAAACACATCCAAAAGTATTTCTTCCTTATTCTTCAAAGAAAATGACCCCCCCCCCCCCCCCCCCATCTTCCCTCACACTTCGTCATCGGCGTAAGGATCGCTAAAAGTAAAGTGGGGGAAAGTTGGCGGGTGCACTTGTTGTTGCTGGTACACCTGTGCCGAGAACTCATTCGGTGCATTATTGTGATGGGAAACAAGGTTGCCACCATGCGAGTGACTCTCTTGCTGGACGGGATGCGAGTTTACCGGCACCTCTTGTATGCACTCCAGGGCGTAGTGATCATTACCCCGCATTTCTTCAGCAAGTGAGGTGTTCGGAGGGACCCATCCGGTTGTGGTAGCCGACCCGTGTTTCTCTTGGTAGAACACCTTCCCTTTGTGCGGGCCTGAGGGGACAGTAACGGCTCTGACATTGGGAGGACAAGCTACAGCACAAAAGCCTCGGAAGCACCGAGGCGGGTCCCATTGCGTCTTCGATGGATCATCCTCAGGGTAAAAATACAATAAAGCACCTTTCTCACCTCGATGTTCGGGCAGTGGAGACACACGCGCACACCACATAGGAGGGAGCATAGGGGGCGCTGTCCATGTCACCTCACGTGACTCCGGGTGGTGGTCCCTGAAATAGTACGAGACCTCACCAGTAGTGGGGTTTGTGAACTCATGACACGACCAGTCTTGTGGAAGGGGGTACTTCTCAAAGGGACGGAGATACCACGCTTCGTTGTACATCTCAGCCACCTTCAACCCGTCTTTCCGCACGATTTTGTAAGGCTCGTTGTTCTCATCCGTCGGTATCGGGAAGCCCCACACCAACGGTGCGGGGTCCTTCGCGTCGTACCAGTACAATAGGTTTCTCTGGTCCGTGCACGGCCATGTCATGCTCGGCTCGCCAAACGCTTGGAAATGTATCATCAAACCGCCTTCGGAATCGTGCGTTAGAACACCCGACTTCATCTGAGTGTACTTCGGGAGGTTCAGAATCTGAAGCTGGAGGAAAACCCAGCAGGATTTCCCTCCAGCAGAAAGCTCAACGGAGAATGCAGTTCGAGACTCTGGTTTTCCTCTGTACGATGTGGGGCGTGTCCCGTTCAGCTGTGGTATCGATGTGACATACTCCCCAAGGCTGACTTTCTTCCACAAAATATCACTCCCATTGTACATTCTAACGGTGAAAGGAGTATCCAACAAAAGGTCGATGGATTCACCTTTGTTGTAGATAGACCCCCGTCCGTCAGCAAGGTCAATGGGATCATCGGTGGGGTCGTTGTAAGGGTCGATCGTGATTTCCGGGGTTTGAATGGAATGCCCGTGCCAGTCCCATTCACCCTTGACAGGCCCTGCGGAGAGATTGTGGGAGGCAAGGAGTGCAAATTTTTGGAGGCTGATGGTTAACCCCTCACCGGCAGCGCCTTTGTGAAGGGATTGCGCCATGTAGTAGACCACCCCACATGGCCGTGAACCATCGAATAGTTTCAAAGCGTGGCATCTCGGGCCTGTGATCATCAGGAATAAGGGGTATTGAACTATGCCGCTTATGCCATTTCCTGAAACGCATATTGTGACAGTTTTGGCGAGTAGTCCTGTGTCTGTCTCGGCCCAGCCGTGGTTGTGGGTTGTAGAGCAGTATTTAGTTTCGTACATCATGTCGATGTCCCAGCTGCTCCACCATGCTCCCACTACTTTTGACTGCAGCTCGGCCTTGGAGGATTTCTTCCTTGTGTGGCAGTTGTCCCATTGTCCTTTTGGGTGATCTATGTACACTTCTAACCTATATGTTCCGCCCTGTTCCATGCCCACCCAAAAATTGTGGAGCCGGATGTCAAATACCTGCGTCTGCGCCATCTTGCCTTTTCTCTTACACTCTGTTGCCGCGGTTCTGAAGCTGGGCTTCGCGTCGGGAGGTATGAGCGGGCACTGCAGGTGCCCTAAATGCTCTCCCTTGGTTGGCTGGTGGCCTTCCCCGTACGTTTTTTTTCCCCCCCCACCCCCGTGTAATGCGCACTGAGAAAAAAAAAATCAAACAGAAACGAGGAAACAAAAAAAAAAAAATCACAATATGAAAAAGAAGGGAAATATGGGGTGGTGGTTGGTGGAGCAAAAAAAAAAAAAAAAAAAAAAAAAAAAAACGGGGGGAAGGAAAGCTTAGATTGAGCAAAAGTGTGGGGGGGGGGGGGGGGGGGGGAAGTATGTCACGGTGGGTAAAAACCTTTCAAACTGACTTGCTCTGCGGCAGACAGCTGGAGTAGGTCGGAGAGGAGAGGAATGAGCGCAGTCTGGACATCACAATTCCCCTTGGCTAGGCAGAACTGCAGAACCGTGTTCTTGAGGTAGTCGAGAGAGCGGGCAGAGTCACGCCTAGAAATAGATCTTTGCAGGTCGACTATAGTAGCCTGGAGTTGAGGTAGATCTTTGAGTCGCGCGCTTGCTGACTCGAGTTCTCGTCTTGTATCAGCGAGTTCTCTTGTCATCCTGAGGAGTTTCCTCTGGGTGAATTCGTGCTCTTTGTTCGGATGCGAACCAAGCTCCGCAACGCCAAGCACGTCATCAAAATCAAAGGCAAAATCGCTTGAGCGCAAAGGTTGATCGTCCTCAGATGCCCCGTACTGGTCTTCTGGGAGCTGTACTACTGTGGCCACCGGGGTTGGCACTCTTTCCTCTATTTCTGACGGTGTGGATGAAGCTTCTTTCGCGCGAAGCTCGTCGGTCACGCTCTTCAGCGTTTGTCTGCATGCGTCCAGTCTTTCTTCGACACCTTCTTTTTCCGATTTCAGCCTTTTGATTTCTCCCCGCAGCGTCCCCACCTCTGCTTCGTACCTCCCTTCTCTTGACTCCGATATCGTCACCTCCTTCTTTGTAGGTGTTGTCACCTTTTGCTGTTGTCGTTGCAATTGTTGCTCTTCAAGCTGTTTTTTCAGCTTCTTCGCGTCCGCGGCCAGCTCGTACCTTAACCTGTTCGACTCTTCGGCGTTCTCGAAGGCAGACTCCAGTTTCTCACCCATGGCTTTCTGCGTTTTTTTTTTTTTTTTTAGAAATGGTTTAAAAAAAAAAAAAAAAAAATACCAATCTCTCTTCTTTATCATTGACAAGAGCCTCCAACGATCGGATGGTGAGTTTACACTCATCGATTTCCTTTTTTTTTTTTTTTTTTTTTTGTGTTGTTAGTTTCCCTGTTTACCTTTTGCAATGCGGTGTTCCGCGCCTCAAAGGAAGCATCGGTGGAAGTTGACGAAGCGGGGGCGGTCGGGGCAGCGTCCTCCGTCTGGCGCGACAGAGCAGCTTGAGCGTGCAATTTGTACTGTTTGAACTCCACTCGGAGTTTAGTGTTATCCTCCGTCGCGCTCTTGACCTTCGCTGTCACGTGGCTGAGCTCAGCTTGGAGCTCTGACAGCTGCGATTCGTATTGCTTAATAGTGTTTGAATCCGCTTCGAGACGCCACTGAGAATTATTTATAAAGAATAATTTAATAAAAAAAAAAAAGAAAAACCTTGTCCCGCGAAGCTGCTTCGTTCTGCTGGTGCTTCTGCAGTGTCTGGCTATGTTGAGTCTGCAGGGTTTCCTAGATTTTTTTTTTTAAATCTTTTTTTCTCCATTTTTTTCGCATACAATCCTCCGGACCAGCATTTCAATCTCCTGTTCCTTCTGCTTCACGGTGTGCTCTGCTTCGGTTTTTAAGCTCTTCACTGTGTCCCGCAGGATTGAGATTTCCTCGCTGTGCTTTTCCGTGTATGATTTTACAGCTTCTTCCTCGTCGGTGCTTGGCAAGGGTGTGGGCCCGACAATGGCGACAAGGTGGTCCTCTGCAAACCACCGTGGGGAGTGTTCTGGAGTGGAGCACAGGCAGAACTTTGAAGATGTGTGACTTGTCCTTTTGAGGACTTTAAGCTTAGGGTGTGTGAGGATGGGTGTGCCGTCGATTTGAGCTTGCAGCTTGTGGTTTAACGATTCGAGCTCGAGTACTCTCTCCTTGAGGTTTTCGGAGATTGCCAGGGATTTCTTTTCATTTTCAACATGTCCTGCTATCGTTTCCGCCATTTCACGGATTTTTTGTTCCAGGCTCTTTGCTCTGACAACTCCCAGTTCGCCATCTTTAGCGGTTTCGCTGAGTTCATCGTTCTTCTCTCTTACCTCTTTTATAATGCCGTCTTTCTCTTTCAGCATCACCGCCATCGAAGAGAGTTGGACGTTGAGCTGCTCTACCTCTTCCTTCTGTCTTGCGATCTCTGCCCTGTCTCGCAGTGTCATCTGCTTCACCTTCACTTTCCAATCTTCCATTTTCCGCGCTTGAGCGTCAAAGTCGGCTTTAAGTTTTTCATAGTCAGACATTTTTTTCCCCCCCTCCCCGCACCTTGAGATGGATAAGAGGAAGACAGGGTGGATTTGAAGGTAAAGAAAAAAGGGGGGGGGGAAAGTAGACAGTTTTTTTTTTTTTTCCCTCCCCGAAGGGGGCCACACGCCGTCGATTTTTTAATTTCGTTCACATTTTTTTTTTTCAGGTAAAAAAAAAAGGGGGGTTGAAAAAAAAAGGGAGAGGAGAAAAAGTTATTATTATTATTTTTTTTTTTTTTTTTTTTTTTTTGCAATAAGGCATTAGAATAAGTGTAAAAAAAAAAAAAAAAAAAAAAAAAAAACGTTTTCACTTTTTTTTTTTTTTTTCTTCTTTTTTTTTTATTTCACAAAAAATCAGGATATTCCGATTCGATCTTGGTAAACTCCACACATGCAGTGGTGGGGCTGCTTCTGTCTCTCTGCCCGACCATCCATTTCCCGACACTGCTGTTCAGGCACTGTGTGTATCCGTCCTGCGCGAAGGGCGGGTTGGGGGGCAACGTCTCGATAGCAGTCCCCCCGAGCCACGAGGGCAAGGGAAAATGATTCTCCGGAAGCAAGCCAAATGTTTCCCAAGCAGTGCCTGACTGACCAGCATACGGCTCACCAAGGAGAAGGTACTCATGGATATGTTGCTCTCTCCACACCGAGGACCAGTCTGTTCCTTCAGGCATCCAAGAGCAAAGTAAGATATGAGGATTGTACCTCGCAACCACCTCTTCATACCCTGCTTTTTCAACAGGGAATTTTTCGGTGCTGTATCCTGCTATATATCCCTCGGGGTTGGCGTCGGTAGCGACAATGTTGGGGACGTTATACTGTTTGAGAAAATGTGTAAGTCGGCCGCTTCCGGCGCCTACCTCCACGATTTTGTTTTGGTGTTTTTTTTTTGTTGGGGGCAGGGTCAGTCTTTCAGCGAGCGATTCGATCATTTCCCGGTTTAGCACATTGCAGAATCCGTTTTTTTCACAGAAAAAATGCAGTTTTGTAAACGTTTTTGTGTCGAACGGGTCCAACATAAGAAACACTTCCTCCACACTGATGTAGTCCGGATCCAATAGTTTTTCGGTGTCGAAGAAAACGTCAAATTTTGAACCGCAAAGCCGTGCTCTTTCCGCTGTTTTGTCATACGGTAAAGGGGGTTCTCCCCATCCGTTGTTCGCAGGGGTTTCTGTTAGAATAGCCAGTTCGGCATGGCTTGGTAGATAGGAGTGGTCTTTTAGCTTCATTGGGAGTGATTTTTCCCACTCCCCGTGGAGGCGCTCGCAGTAAGCCATGTACAGCATGTGGCTGGTTTTCCGGAACTCTTTGGACCATGTCCCATGCATCAGGGCCGACATCACCAGGGTGCCCTTTACGGTGGTGTCGTCCCCTGCGTTTTCAACCTTGCCGCTTACCTTGTCGAATTTCCCCATCATCGGTGCAACGAGCTCCATTAAAATCTCCGGTGCCAGCCCGTGGACCTGTCTTGAGACTGGTGGGGCCAGTATCTTAAGTATTTGTTCCATTATGTCAGTCCTCATTTTTTTTTTTTTTTTTTTTTTTTTTTTATAAACGTGCGCCCCTCCCCCCCACACACGTTCTGTTTTTTTTTTTTTTTTTTTTTTTTCTTGGGAAAAAAAAAAGAGAGAACAGTTTTTTTTTTTTTTTTTTTTTTTTTTTTTGGAGGGGTATTTTGGAGAATCATTAACAATAAGGGGGAAGGTGGAAGAAGAAAAAAAGAAAAAGGAGGGGGGGTTTTTTTTTTTATTGCGTTCCCCAAAAACACTCTGGTGTTTTTTTTTTGGGGGGGACAGGTGGACCCTTTTTTTTTCTCTCTTTTTTTAATTTTTTTTTTTTGCTCTCAAGAGAGCATAAAAAAAAAGAAGAGAATTTAAAAAAAAAAAAATCTATCAAAAAAAAAAATCTATCTAGCAAAAAAAAATTTTTAATCTACCCTTTTTCTATTCCCCCCCCCCCCCCCATCCACCCTTTCTTTACTATTTTATCAAAACGGGTATTGAAACTCCAAGGGCCTTTCCACGAGCTTTTTTCTCTTCTTTTGAACAAGGGGGGATTTGGTGCGTGCGCCCGGCGGAGTTGCGTTAAGAGTAGCCGACGCTGTGAGGGGCTTACGCAACGGTGTTTTCGGTGTGTTCGTGCGCACCTGGGCAATAACAGCCTGTTTTTTTTTTTTTTTTTTTTTTTCAAACCTTTGCTTTGCTTCTCGGGGTCAGTAACAACTTCCCTTTCGGCGTAGCCGGGCCCTTTAAAGGAGAAGGGTTTCTAACTACACTCTTCGCACTGCTGGTAACCTGCCTAGCCGTAGCGATATTTTCCTTGACAGACGCGGACGAAGAAACTGCTTCTTGAACAGCATCCTCGAAAATTTTGATCTTCTTAACTTGTTTCTTCCCGGTTGCCGCGGGCCCTCCCGACACCCCCTCTCCTAATTTCATGTCGTTACACATTTCTGAATGGACCCTCTTGAGACCAGACAGTTTATTACGCAGAGCGTTGATACAAGGATCCATCAAGGAAGCTCCGGAGAGACTTGTTTTAAGATCAGCCTGCATTGATATGCATTGTGCTGTGAGGATTTGGTTTTGTTCCTCGAGGCGTTGTGAAGATGCGACGGGTTCGGAGTTTAGAAGCTTTGTTTGTTCCTCGAAGTCTTGGATCACGATTGCGAGCTCGTCTATCCTCGTGGTCTTCAGGGTGTTCTCCTTCCGGAGCTTTTTGTTTTCCGATTCCAACCGTCTTATTGTGTCCAGGTATTTTGAACGATCACGTTCCACACGTTCATGTTGAAGCCGCATAGCACTGCATGCATCTTCGGAGGACTGTCTTGAAACCTTCTGTGACACGTAATCTGCTTCGCACCATAAAAATGCTTCTGCGTCGTGTTCTTTTGCCATGTGGCGGACGACATCGTGAAGAGAGGCTTTGAACTCGGATCGTAGTTCCTTCTCCCGAGCGTGTGCGGAGGATATCTCGTCTTGGTACACAGCGAGCAGCTCCGAAACCGTCTCAAGAGGAATTGTTTTCGTACCATCTATCTCGTTGACCTTTACAGAGTTGAACACAACCCTTGCTCTGTCTGAAAAATGCAAAGTTTGCAATGTTTCGTCCATGTGCTGACGGGACGGCGAGACACAGCATATAATACGCGTTCTTGCGTTTCCTCCTAACGAGTTTTGTAGGATTCGAGTAAGCTTCGCGTCTCGATACGGCGTGTGCGAGGACTTCGAGGCTAAGCTGAAGATAACATTGGTGAGAGCGAGGAGGGACTTGTTGATGTTGGCTCCCTCACGCATTGCCTCACCGGATGTTCCAGCGTGTTTTGAATTCTCCGAACCTGCTAGATCGACTAGCCGAAGCTGTCCTTTCACAGTGTGCCCTGACGGATCGGCCCTCACAATATCAATCTGAAATATGGTATGCGATCGTGAACTGTGTTCGTTTAAGTTTGTCCGTGCCTTCCTGCGGTTGTCTTGTCCTCTTGAAATAAGCCCGATGCCTTCTGAAAGAGTTGAGATGTTGTGTACAGTCAACCCTGGTATGACAACGTCCGTGCTGCCGTCCGTTGCCGTGGTAACATCGAGCTCCCGTTTGTCATTTGAAAGGAGATCGAATACACGTTCTAAGTAGATTTCAAAATATGAGATTTTGAGGGTGATATTTGCGGTTGATTTGGAGTCGATTAGGTAATCTACTGATCGAAGGATGACACCTGGTTCGTCAGGGGTTCCAAGCATTGTGTGTGTTTTGCCAGCGGATGTGTGTCCGTAGGCCAGGACGGTGGCATTGTAGCCCCCGAGAACACCTTCCACAGCGTCTTTCACTTCGTTGTAAGCTTTGTTATTTCCCTGGTCGGGTGTGATGACCTTTTGAAACAGGAAGCCGCTGCGTTCTTTTTCCTTCCCCGCAAGGCAGTGCACCCTTCGGTCGCTCCACGCGAAGGCGTCCTCTCCTTTGCTCGGGCGAACCCTGCATAGTACTTTGATTCTGTCGGTTGACATTTTTTTTTTTTTTTTTTTTTTTTTTTTTTGTATTAATACACCACGCCCTCCCCCTCCCACCCCTCTTTCTTGTTAGGAGTTTTTTTTTTTTTTTTTTTGGTTATGACAAATTTGTCATAAAAGCTGGAAAAAAAAAAGAATACGGGGTGGATGGGGGGTGCAACCACACTTTTTTTTTTTTCTCTTCCCCCCACTTGCAAACTCTTTTTTTTTTTTTTTTTTTTTTTTTTGGAAAATATTTTGTTTGCCTCTGAGCAGGTATTGTTTTGATGGAACGAATCAGATGGGAGAACTACAAAAAAAAAAAGAGAAATTTGTAAAGTTTTTTGTGTGCGTGCGTGCGGGAAGGGGTTTTCTTCTTCTTTTTTCTTTCCCCCTCCCCCCCCCATAGCTTTTTTTTTGGTTACCATGCGCTTTCTTTGTCCAAAGTAATTTGTAGAGAGCATACTTAATGAAAAAGAATGAAGAGAAAAAAAATAGACAAATAAATGGTTTCTACCAAGAGAAAGTAAGCAAAGTAAGTAATTTTTTAAAATAAACCCCCCCTCTCCCCCGGTTCCATTTTCCCTCTTAAATATCGAACTCCGTTATAGAGCTCCTACCCCTAAAAAAAAGGCCACAAAGGCCAAGAAAAGCAGAAAAAAAACAAGAAGAAAAAATTGTTCTGTTTTTTTTTTTTTTCTTTTTTTTTTTTCTCTTGTTAAAACCACATCGTCTGTTAAATCTTTTTTCAAGTGGAGTTTGAGCAGGAAACAAAAAAAAAAAATCAACGTCTTTAGAAGTCCTCACTCTGTGTATTATTATTATTATTTTTTTTTTTTTCAAAAAAAAAAAAAAAATCAACAAACCTTCTTGCCACGCGACAAAAAAAACACAAACGAGGACACAGTAATGCCAAGCGACTGGACCAACATGGCGTACCCGGGCCACTGCCCGTTTCCCCCGTCAGCCCCAGTGTACTTGGAAGTGAGGAAGATGATGGCGAGCGTGAGGGAAGTAAAAAGCACCAGAACCGAGAAGAAGAACCAAATCTTATTAAGACCCACCTCCCTTTCGTCCAACATGCCATCGCTCTCAGAAAGGCTCTGTGGGCTCAGTGCATTCATCATGCAAAAGGCAACACATGCAACTAGACCCGGGGTCCAGTGCTTAAAAGTATACGAGTCGTTCTCCGGTTCAGAAGCAATTACAACACCATCCACAAACCACACCCACGCCGCACCAAATAGAACCCCAGCGAAGAGGGCCCCGAGAAACCGCTTATCAAAACCCCCGTCGGAATCGTTAAGCATCATTTTTTTTTTTTTCTTTTTTTTTTTTTTTCTTCTTGCTTTAATATGTTTTAATGTTTGGGGGAAAAAAAAAAAAAAAAAAAAAAAAAAAAAAAGTTGTTGAATACACTATCCTAACAGTCCTCGGCTTTCAGTGTGCTTGCGGAGCCTTCAATGGAAAGGGTGACGGAGCGTTGGGTTTGCTTGCGTGCTGCTCGTAGATTTCTCTCCATCACGCGATGAGCTTCGGATTTCAGCTTAGCCTCCACTGGGACAAAGGCGGGCCTTGCAGTGAAATCGGGCATCATTGTCTTTGGTAGCCTGCAACGCTGTGCAGCGGCTTCACCATCAGCATTACGGTCAGCTACGAACTTCTGCCCGTCGCGGGTGTACTTTACAACGTCAGCTGGGATCACGTACACATCAGGCTTGAAGTTGGATCGCCTCCCTGTTTCCTTCTCCAGTGTGGCCAGTTCCTTGTAGTTCTTCGACAGCCCGAATATGATTCGCGACCATTTTTCCATCAGTTTTGTCGCGAGTTTCCTGTTTTCTTGTGTCTCGCTTTCGTGCGCTGCGAGCATCTTCACCTGCTTCCCCAAGGACGTCTGGATGATCTGTTCCCTGGACACACCCTTCCATTGCGTCTCGTAGGCCGCCCGGACACGGCCTGGATCGCCTTCGTAGGGTAGCTGTGGGGTTTTTTTTTTTTTTTTTTTTTCTTTTCTTTTTTCTTTTTTTTTTTCCAAATACATCGAAAAGTATTTTTAGAAGGGCTGATCTGATTTGGTAGCTCGCAAGCTGGCCGGGAGGTGCCCGGAGCCACCTGTGTGTGTGTTTTTTTTTTATTCTTTTTTTTCTTTTTTTTTTTATTTTATAGTTCCATACGATTCTATGCTCTTCAACAACCCTGCCTTGACCAAGGCTTCCTGCAACCCGGCCCGTCTGCAGATGTTCTCTACCTCCTTGAGGATCTGAAGCTTGTGCGTAGCGGGTAGCCTTCGCTTCCTTTTTTTTTTTCTTCTTCTTTTTTTTCTCTTGTAGGCATCCATACATCATATTGAGATCGTCAATCCTTGCTTGGTCCATCTTTAGCAGTAGGTCTTCTGCTTTTTCCGTGGCTTTCTCTGTGTCGTAGGTTTGCGCGCTGTTTCGCACAGGGGCTAATTTTTTAAGAAGTTTTGTGAATTTGTCACCGCCTAGCTTCTCGTTGAGTTCCTCTCTGTGTTCATCGCCTTCAATCTCCTGCCGCTTGGCCTCGGCGATTCGCTGTTCGAGGTTTGTGATCTTTGCCCTGAGCTCGCCAAGCTTGTGTTCCTTCACCCAGTTTTGTTTCCATTGTCTGTAGCCTTCGGAGTCGAGTTCTTGGCGTTTCACTTTTCCAAGCTGTTTCAAAGCAAGGGTGAGGTGGGTTACCTGGGATTGGTGCTGATCTTTTTCCGCTTGGAGCTCTTTTATCTGTGCTTTTTGGTTCGAAGTTGTTTGGTTAATGTAGTTCTCGGAGGGGGGCTTTGCTTGGGAAGACGGAGCTTCGTTAATTTCGCTCTTTACTGTGACGTCATCTGTTACATCGATGTCGTGGTCTTGCAGAAGCTTCATGCGCTTCGCCTCGTTGTCGTCGTCGTCGTCGGGCTCGTTGAACGCAACGCGCTTTTTGCCTTTCTTCTCTTTTTTGTCTTTTTTGCTTTTTTTCTTTCTCTTTTCCACCAGTACGTCATCGTCATCGTCGTTGTCGTCCCCACCCTTCTCCTTCTTCACCTCATCCTGCACTTCTGCAGAGCCCTGCTCCGCTTCGAAGAATTTTAAGTCATCTTCATTGAAATCACCGAAGTCCATCTCCTCAATATCGTCCATCTTTATTTATTTTTTTTTTTAAACTTTCTTTTGAAAAAAAAAAGTGCTGGAAAAAAAAAAGTTAGGGTTTTTTTTTTTTTTTTTTTTTTTTTTTTTTTTTTTTTGACAGCAAAAAAAAAAAAAATAAATAAATAAAAATAAAAAAAAAAATTGTTTCCTCCTTCCTTATGTAAATAAGGAAGAGGAGGTGGTGGAATCTATTCAAAGACTAGTTCAAAGGAAGCCGAGGGTCGGCGTTGGCGGTGACAGCTTTCGCATAGTTTTTATCAGAATTCATCTGGACTTTGTTGAAATCGACACCCATAAGGTGGCGTGTGTTGGGAATGTGTCCTGTATAGCCAACGACACGTGGTGGGGCAGGAACTGTTTTGCGTCTTGTGAAGACGCACGGCGTGGAGGCCCGTCTTTCCAACGGGGGGACGAATCTCTTCGGCCTGCCAACACCTGCTTCCATGTCGATGTCGTTGGTGTTGTGCAGCGTCGACAAGTACATGTTCGCTACCTTTTGAATGGTGGTCATGTCGCTCTTCTTCATGTTCCCCCAGTCGTCAATCAGCCTAGGCGGCAAAGATCTCTGATTCATTAGCTTTCTGTTCTGATTGTGCATCTCGTACGCGAGCTCGGCCGTCTTCAGCGTTTGCTGAAAATTCAGCCCAAACACGTTTTTCGTATTTGGGAAATACGTTGTGCACCCGCATATCTTATCCATGGCCATTCTCTTTGAAACCCATTTCTTCGGTGGGTCCTGTTCCCCTGCAAACATCTTTGGCTTCGGCCGTCTATCCCGAATACGCACTACTGGTGTCTGAACCTGTCTTTGAGGGGTGCACAACTGTGTGTTATCGGGAATTGTCATTTCTTTTTTTCTCTTAAAAATATTCCCTCTTGGTGCTATAAGTTACGAGGGTAGAAAAAAAAAAAAAAACAGAGGGTTAAAAAAAAAAAAATGGGGGGGTACAAGGTACTGTAAAATACCAGTAGTGGATTGATGCTACAAATCGTTGTTCCACACCCATGAAGCGTAGTGCTCTTTAATGGGTGGTTGTGTCAGGCACCGCGGGTCTACAGGTGGGGTTTCGTTGTTGTCGGGGTCCGACAGCCACGGAGGCACGGTGTAGACTCCTGTTATCTCGGCCGTTGCCTTCCATGTTGCCAAGGCCTGTCGCTTCTTTCTGTCTTGCTTGTTCAACTCCTGCTGGCTTTTCCGTATCTTATCCTTGATTTGAATGAGCGATTCTGTGCGTGCGGCTTTTTTTTGGAACTTCATGTTCGCTCGTTCGCGGCGTACGTCTTCCAGCCTCTTTGTTTTCTCCACATGTTCCTGTACAGCCAGGTTCTTGAGCATAGTTTCCCCTGCGCGGTCAATGAGTAGTTCCGCACGCTCCGCGAGCAACCGGTCAAGTTTTTTCTCGGCGAGGCTTTGTTTTTCCAACAGTAAAATCTGCCGGTTTCGCGTTTCAGTTGCGGTTTTGATTTGTTTGTTGCAGATGTCTGCTTTCTTCGCCTCGGCTTTCACGCTGCGCTCGTTGGCTTCGTTTTCCCTGCGTTCTAGAAGCCGTGCCTGTGACTCTTCTATGATCTTCTCCTTCTGCTGCCGTTTCACCTTGCTTTCCTCCAAAGCTTTTTGGGACGACACCCGAACAGCTTCCAGTCGTTCTTCAGATCTGGCTGCTTTTTGTTTTGCGTTTACCTTCATGTTCTCGTTCATCACTGCCCTGCGCTGCATCACAACTTCTTCCTTTTTCCTTACTGTTTCTTGTGCAGTGGTTTTCATCTCTTGCAGCTTCAGTTGGTCCCGCACGGTTTTCTCGATGATTTTAGTCTTCGCCGCCTTAAGCTTCTGCGCCTTCTCATTTTGGTTCTGCTCCCTCTTCTTCAGCGCTTCCGCAGCGGGGTCTCCGTGCTTGTTCAGCTCCTTCTCAGCGGCGGTTTGCAGTTCCTTAAACATGGCAACGCACTGAAACAACCTTTCCTTCCGTTGCTGCTTCCATTGATCGAGCCGTTTCTGTTGGTACTTCTGTTTTGGGTATTAGGTAAGGTTCACACATCCATACTTTACAGCCCGCCAGCTCTTCAGGGGGGCGTGACATGAACTGGTTAGGGACATACCCCGCAGCACGTATCGCCTCCAGCGACCGTGGGCTTGTGATGGGCTCGTGACCGTCGGAGTTGAACAGCGATGTTGTGGAGTGGTCGCGATCGCCCTGCAAACCTTGGATGAATGGGGCAAGCATTTTGAAGCCCAACACATGCTGTGGAGGCGTTTCTTTCGAAAATAGAAAGCGAGGGAAGGGGGGGGGGAAAGGAAACGAAAACACTAATCATAAAGCACCTTGAGAAGGTCATAGCACGCCGCCAGCGGATGGTACAAGTCGCGCACGTTGTACCCCACACACAGACGGGTGTTGTCCTTCGTCAGACGGCTGAGCCACGTGGACCCTTTTATGAAGTGTTTTTCGGAGTATGTCCAGATCTTCGAAGCTGTCGGTCCGAACTCTTCCTTGTAAGCAGGGTAGCTGGCGAGGAGTCGAGCTGCGGCGAGCCCTTCCGCGAGTGGCCACATGAACTTTCCATCGTTCATAGGTTCCAATGCTTTTTCCGGCGAGAGGCAGTAGTACAGTCCGCCGTCTGCTTCGTCCCAGCCATGCTTCATGACATCGCGCATCATAACTGCCGCTCGCTCGACGTACCACCCTTCCTCCCCCTCCACCAAGGCAAGGAGCAGGAGCAGCTTGGCCCATTCAGCCACGTGCCCGGGAAGGTATCCCCAAGGGCGGTACTCCTTGATCCCCATTTTTGTGGGATCGGCATCGTCGTTGGTCCACTCCTCGAGGTCTGTCCTGTTGTAGTCCCAGTCGTGGTTCCACTCGGACGTGTAGTGTTCCCACACCATATTGCAGCCCGCCCTGTCGGGGAGGTCTTTGCACAGCTTTGTCGCTATCAAAGAAGCTTTTTGCAGGTACAGCTTGGTGCCAGTTGCTTTGTACGCGGAGATAAGCGCCTCGCACAGGTGCATGACACCATTCTGGCCTCTGTAGGGGTCCGTTGTGGACCAGTCTTCAGAGGTGAGGTCGGAGTACGCGTTTTCGTCTTCTTTCCAATACTTAGCTTCGATGAGGTCCCAAATGGCTGTGACATCTGCTGGCGGGACGATGCCTGCCTTGCAAGCCTGGCTCGTGGCGAGGAGGACGAAGGCGTGGCCGTACAGAAGCTTCTCGCGCATTGGGACCTCGCCCGTTACCACATCGATTTCCCAGTAGTACCCGCCGTGTTTCTTGTCCGCAAGGTTGTCGAGCATCGCCAGGCCATGCTGCACACCCTTCACGCAGGCCTCGTCTTTCAGAACCTCGGCGCCCACAGCAAGACAGAAGACACCCCGGCACGTGTTCACAAGCGTTTTCTTAGCATGGTTGTGAGAAGGATCATCCGTGATCTCATAGTACCCCCCAAGCTTGGTGTCAGGGGTGTTGGCAAGCCTCCAGGACATCAGGTCCGAGAGGTGTGTGTGTAATGTGTCTTTGTCCATTTTTTTTCTCCTTTTTTTTTTTTTTTTTTAATCCCTCCCTTCTTGGGAAGCGTCTCAGGGAGGGGGAGGAAAAAAAATATATATGAGTGAGAGGAGGAAGTCTTTGTGAGACGCCCCCTTGTTCTCATCCTCTACCTGCACCTATCCCCTTTCAGCAGCGGTTTCTCCTCCTTTGGTGGTCTTGCCGGCCTTCTCTAAAAAAAGAAAGAAAAAAAGAAAAACTACAACCAACCCTCGATATCAGGTGGATTCGTAGCAAGGGAGGCGTCAGAGTCGGCGGGCGTGGATGGGTCATTCACGACGCCACCCCAGGAAAGGTTTGGATCGGTCTTCGCTTTGTGAAAAGCAGTGCGAAACGTCTCGCTGTAAGTAGATTTCTGCATAGTCCGGATCCTGGGGAAGTTCTCACGAAAAGAAGAGTGGGTGAGGTGCACGGAGAAAGAATCTCGGAGGCGCTCGGATCGCGTGACATCTCCAACCTTAGCATAGCACTGCATGAGACGCGCAAAGCAAGCTTGCGTCGTGTTATAAGGCGGTTCTTTAAGAAGATCCCTTTCGAGGATCTCAAGCAGGTATCCCTCGGCTGCATCCAGTGCCTCTGGTGACTCAGCACAGAGGTCGATTTGAGATGCGATGAGAGCGGTTAAACAGTTTCGTGTGGGCATAACCGATGGGAACTTACATCGCAAGTCGTTCGTCAACTGCCTTGCTTCGACACCCATTCCATTCTTGGAACAAATTGCAGCAATGATACCTAATGTGTCGGGGTCGATCGAGAGCTCGTAAGTATTCATCATTTTAAGGGTTTCTTGGATGTTCCCCATTAGAATCTTGCTGGAATTATCACGAGTGTCGCGTTGACGAGTCATCGTGAGTAAGAGACTGTTTGCGACCTTTGAGGTGAAGGGATAACCTGCGTCAAGATAGGCGTGATGGATTTTTTGGGCTGTTGAGAAGTCTCTGCAGTACGAGATGTAAACGTTGAAGGCGGCGCCTGTCACCATTTTGTTCCGCAGGCATTTTTCATAACTTTTCCATGCTTCCCGTTCGCACCCCATTGCTTGCAGTGCTATGTAGATGGAAGCTGCCGTATGCGGGCACGTGACGAGATCTTGATTGACGCTGGAGAGTATTTTCCGTATTTTCGCTGACGGGAGGATGGTTTCAGATAGCTTATGAGTTGCACGCAGTGCCAATGAGAGTGGTTTGTCCGGGAGGCGCTCCCCCTTGAGGACGTCCATTAAGCGGAGGGCAGTGTCTATTAATAGAAGCCGTGCTGCGTCTGAGTCTTCGTCCCAGCAGCTTTCCATCAGTGCGATGTGGCTTTCTTCTTTCACGATGTGAAATGCTGCCAAGGATGTTTTGAGGACTCTTATGCCTGTCCCTACGGGTTCGCCGCTGATCACCCCTGCTACGTCGTGGTCTTTGAGGACTCCTCGGCTCCGTCTCGTGGCGTCGGCGAAGCATGTCAGCTTGTCCGGTGCGCCCTGCAAGCCGCATAGTGCTTTGAACCCGATTCTTCCCTTGTCGAATTGTTCCAGGCCTGTTTCGTACGGGGTGCTAGGCGGCCCAGAGCGCGTTAGAATAACGCGGCATCTTCGGTGCATTCTGTGGGGGAAATGGAACAATTTTTTGCTTCTCCTTTCCGTAAAAAAAAAAAAAATAAATAAATAAATAAAACAAAATAAAATAAAAAAATCGAATAACACAAAAAAAAAAAAAAAAAAAAAAAAAAAGGTGGGAAATACACGCAACTAAACAGAGGAGGGTGTGCAAACAATCCGGAAAGGTTAGGGGGGGGGAGGGGGGAAGGAACTGAAAAGAACAAAAGAAAAAGAAAACATTAAGGCGTGGATGGAGCCTGCCACGGATTTTCAGCGTCAAGCTGATCGGTCCATTGCAGGAGGGCAGCGACCTCAGCCTCGGGGGGCATGAGAGACGACGAAGGTGGAGAGTTGATTTCACGAACCTGCGTGGCCATCGTGTGGGAGAACCGGAGGATGGCATCGTCCTCATCGATATGATTACGGTGGGACGGCTGGTTCTTCATTGGAGGCGGGGTAGTGGGACGGGGGACAGCACCCACAGGTGACAGGATGTTGCCTTCAACAGGTCCGGGAACCACAAGGTTCGGATCTAGTCTTATCGGCACTTGAACTCGTTGTTGCTTTGTATTATTCTCTACTTGCTCAAATGGTATCTTGTCCCTGTCCCGCGCTTTCATCAAGACGGCTATGGTGTTTGTGTTCAAAACAGTCTCTTGCTGGTGGCCTTTGACGGGGCTTTCCTTTTTGTGAACAATCGGTTCGTCAGCGAGATTTTTCACGACAGTATTTTGAGGTTCTTCGTGTAGTCGCCCTGTTCCACTACAGTACCTTGTGTCCGGTGCAGGACAGTGGGGACACGGGGGGTTCTCCAAAACGGAGGTAGTCTCGCTGGGCTTGTTGGTATAAAGGCTCAACATGGAGTTGATGTGTTTTCGCCGAGATTCGATGGTGCCTTTTGCAGGCGCTCCTCCGGCTGTCTTCTTTCTCGCCCCAGGTCTGGGCTTTTGCAGTTTTTTTCTCTGCCACACCTCTACATCTGTTAAAACACTTCGACTGGAAGACGCTAGGGTGGAGCCCCTGGGTGATGGTGGTGGGTGCCGGGCGGTGGCTACCGATAGCTGTGGGTTTTTTTTTCTTCTTTTTTTTTTTCTTTTTTCCCATACTATGGATCCTTGGCTCCCTCTGCTCCCCGGTCTCCGTTTTTGCTCGCTTTTATATAACTGTATCACCTTTGCCAATTTGTATTCCTGCCATGCCCCTACATACATGTATTTTTTTTTTTTTTTTTAAACTGCCCCCGTCTTCCTGGGGGGATTTTTTGCTTTTTTTTTTATTTTTTTTTCTTCACGGGAGATCTTTTCTAGATGCGTAAAAAAAAAAAAAAAAAAAAAAAAAAAAAAAAAAAAGAAAGGAAGAAGAAGAAGAAAAAAAAGGAAATAAAAAAAGAAAAAAAAAAAAAAACAGAAATAAAAAAAAAAAGGAAAGGAAATTTTTTTTGTGTGTGAGACATCAGAGAGGGGTGGAAAAAAAAATTGTGGGGGTGAGTGTGGTTTACGGAGTAATGAAAATGAAATGTAAAAGAAAAAAGAGTAAAATATAAAGAGAGCGGAGAATGGGGAGGGGAGGGGCAAAAAAGGACTTTTTTTCTTAATTCCCCCCCCTCCCTTCCCCTCTTTGCTTTATTTTCCCTCTTTTTTTCCCTTGCTCCTTCAGGGAGGAGGGTGGAAATAAAAGGATCATTTCTTCTTTTTTTTCTAAACAGAGGTGACGAAAACATCTACAGCCTCCTATTTCCCCCCTCTCCCTTTTTTTTTTTTTTTTTTTCATCTTCAAATTTTCTTAGGGGTTCCACCATAAAAAGGGGAGGGTGGAGAAAAGGCTTTTAATGGAATTTTCCATGAACAGAAGGAAAGTAGAACAAAAAAGAAAGAGGGGAAAAAAAAAATACAAAAAAAAAAAAATACAAGAGAGAAGGGGCAAACCATCTTTTTGTTTCTTCCCCCCACTCCTTATTTATTTTTTTTTTTTGTTAAATGCTCTTTACTTCTTGATTTCATTTCACTTTTTTTTTTTTTTTTTTTTTTTTTTTTGAATTCTGTTTTTTCTTTCATCTTCCCCGCATACTCCCGCTAAGGGTATTTTCTTTTTTTTTTTTTTTTTTTAAATAGATTTTTTAATAAAGGGGAGGCAGGGAAAAGTGGGGGCTTCGAACTAAGGAATAGTAAACACTAAGATGTAAGAAAACGGGAAGGGGGAAGAAGTGGGATAGGGGGTATGTTTCCTTTCTTCTTCTTTTATAGCTTCAAATCACTGGAATGCTCAGAGGATTCCTCCATAAAAAAGAAGAACCGTGCTTTTGTTGATTTTCTTTTTTTTGATCAAATTCCAAATCTAAAGGCGCACACTTAAGAGATATGAGACGATATTTTAATAAAGTTTTTTGTTGGGAGAGGCCCCCCCCACACCATTTTTAGTCGCGGGACATATCACGCCTTTTTTTTTTTTTTTTTTTTTTTTGCGAAAATAGTGTTTTCAATTAACCCCTCCCTTTTTTTGCAGCATTCCAGCAAAAAAAAAAAAAAAAAAAAAAAAAAAAAAACACCAAAAAAAAGAGGAAAAAAAACCACTCCTTATAACGAAATTACGGATTTTCTTTTCAACAAAAAAAAAGAGAAAAAAAAAACCTTTTTCTTTTTAAAGTTTCCGAAGTAAAAGTCTCGCACATAGGGGGAGAGAGGGGGGGGGGGGGATGGGGATGAAAAAGGTTATGTGGCGTGAGTGTCTGGGTAAATAAAAGGAGGAGAGAGAGAGAGAGACTGGTGAGAGACGCCGGGGAGAGGGTTGCGCACTTCTTCTTCTTTTTTTTTTCTTTTTGAATTTCTCTCACCGCCCTCTACTATCTCTTCCCTTGTCAATGAGGATGTGTCAAATAAAAAAAAAAACAAATAAAGGCACCCACAGGGAAGAAAAAAAAAAGAAAAAAAAATACATTGACTATTTTGATTCTACCTTAGAGTCTTAAAAAAAAAAAAAAACTGGGAATGAAAAAAAAAAAAAGAAAAAAAAAATTGATGTGATCTGATTATCTGACTTGCTTATAAAAAATTCAATTCTCTTTCCACTATATCTCAGTTCCAGCCGCCCCTACCCTTACCTCCCTTGAAGCCACCGCCCTTGCCGCCTTTCCCCTTTCCATTGCCGTTTCCGTTGCCGAAGCTGTCGAAGCCACCTCCGTTGAAGTTGTTCTTGCCACCCTTCCCACCCTTGCCGCCTTTTCCACCACCACCGCCGCTACCGTTGGGGCGGCCTTCAATGCGGAGGCCTGGGGTGTCCTTGAGGTTCATCTTACCAACAGTCTTGGGCTGCAGGTAAGGGATCTCCCTAAGGTGGCAGCATTCTGTGATCCAGTGGTTGCCCTGACGCACAAGCTCTTCTCTCGACCACCCGAGCTTACGGAGGTTCGAGTTGTAGAATCCAAGCCATGCTTGGTAAGCAGCACACATGGTGGCGTGCGGCACACGTGACAGCCCGCTGTCCACCTTGCTCTGATGCTCTGCAAGCATGGCAGGGTTTGTCCGGGGTCTCTCCTCAACAGACTGGTCCTTCAGCTGGTTCAGGAAAGTCCTCTCGAAGTCGCATAGGAGCAACACACCGTTTCCGTTCTTCCCTGCCCTCGCTGTCCTCCCCAGCCTGTGGGTGTACTGTGCCTTGTCAGCAGGCAGCCCTACCTGAACCACCTTCGACACATCGGGGTAGTCCATCCCCCTCGCCGTCACGTCTGATGTGAACATGATGACCCTTGTGTTGTCACGGAACTTTGCTGACGTTGCCGTCCTGACAGGCTGTGTCTTCCTGGAGTGCATCTCGAGCACACGGTAGCCGATCTTGTTGAAGAGCTCTGCGAAGGCCTGCGTCAGCCTCGCCGTTGTGAAGAAAACGAGCATCTTGTACTCGCTGTCCTCTGCGATACCTTCGTCGAGGACCGCCACGAGCTCCGCAAACTGCGTGTCGACGCTGTGCACGGTGCAGGACTGCGGGACGTGCACGTGGGTGTCGGCGTCCTTCCCGACGCAGTCGATGTGCTGGAACTGTTCCCGCAGTGCGAACCTCGCAATGTTCATAACGTCGCCGGGCATGGTGGCCGAGAAGAGCATCGTCTGCCTGGTGTCCTTCGGGGGCAGCATGTTGAGCATCCTGGTGATGTCGGGGCGGAACCCCATCTCAAGCAGCTGGTCGGCCTCATCGAAGATAAGACACCTCAACGTGGACGTCATGGCGGCAAGCCCGTTGTTCTCAAGATGGTCATTGAGCCTGCCCGGCGTGCCGACCAAGATGGAGGGCACCTGACGTCTGAAAGCAGAATTGTCGGCCCTAATAGGAGTGCCACCAAAGACACACATGAGGCTGTGGGTGTTGAAGGTGTTCAGCTGCTTGGCTTCATCGGAGATCTGCTGAGCGAGCTCGCGGGTGGGGGACACCACGAGCACGCCGACCTTCCCACGCTGCACAGGGTACTCCATGGCAGGGATGAGGAAGGCAAGGGTTTTGCCTGTACCAGTTTTGGCCTTAGCGAGGACATCGTGGCGGGTAAGGGACACCTTGATGGTCATGGCCTGCACTCGGGTCATGTGCTCGTAGCAGAAGACCTCCTGCATGGCCCTCTTGGCGCTGGGCGAGATAGGAAGATCGGCGAACCGGTCCGTTGTCATCTGCGACATGGTGGTTGATGTTGTCCTGCTGTTAGGGTTTGCCCTCATAGGCGCAGTGTGCACAGGCTGTTGGTGTTGATGTTGGTGTTGGCCGTTCATGCCGTTCATTCCATTGGTGTGGCCGTTCATTCCATTGGTATGGCCGTTCATTCCATTGGTGTGGTGGCCGTTGTGCCCGTTCTGGTTGTAATGGTTGTTGTGGCCGTTACTTTTCCCACCGCCTCTCCCGCCCACGAATGAGCTGTGCGCGGCGGGCGGCACCACGTTCAACTCATCCTGCTGGTACGGGAACTGCTGCTGCTGCTGCGAATAACCACCCCTTCCCCCCCTTTTGCCTCCACCACCAAACCCTTGGGATTGCTGCTGCTGCCCTCTGCCGCGGCTGTACTGCATCTTTTTTTTTTTTTTTTTTTCCTCTTTTTTTTTTTTCCCTCCCTTGAAATCGCACCAAAAGATAAAAAATAAAAACTTCAAAAGAAAAATAAAGAATGGGGGGGAAAAAAAAGGGAAGGGAAGAAAAGAAAAAAAAAAGAAAAAGAGGGAAAAGGGAGGGGGAGAAAGAGAGAAAAAATCACTATGATGGGGGGGAGGAGAAGTGTTACGCAACAACCCACAAAAAAAAGAAGAATTGGAGAAGGGGTGGGGGGGACAAAAGAGGCTACTAGGACTGGGAGAGAAAAAAAAGGGGGGGGGGACTTCTCTCACTGGTTTTGAATATAAGCTGGCAGCTAAAGGGCGACAATTCAAAGGATGCAAACCCATACAATACTATAGAAAAAAGGGCGGGGAAAGGAGAAAAATATCGGGGGTGGAAAAAAAAGAAGGAAACACGTTGCAGCAAATGCCAGGTTTGCGTAAGTACACAACGAGGAGGAGGGGGCAAACAAGGGGGGAAAAAAAAAAAAATAGCTATTTACTGCCAACAAGTAATGACTTTACCGTTACCTCGAGGTTCCGAATTTTACCGTCGAGGGCCCGCAGGGCCCGAGATGGTAAAATGCGGAACCGAGAGGTCGGTAAAGCATTACTTGGCGGTAGGTAAGTGGTTTTATTTCACGACACTCAGAAATTACTTCACCACGAGGGGCACAACAGGGTGACAAGGGGTACAACAAGAGAGGGGTTACAAAGGTTACAATACAAGTTGTTTTCCCTCCTTTGCTGGAGCCGAGGCAAAAGTTGGCCAATTGAGCTGAACCTGGGGGGAAATAGCAAACTGAGAGGAAAAAGTAGCCCCACTGGGAACCGAACCGAGGCAAAAATTGGCCTACCGCAGGCATATTATTTAACGGAAATCCCCTATTACTTCACGGAAAACAGGCCATTATTTCACCGTGAAGTAATGAGATTTAGCGTGAAGTAATGGGCCCCCCAGTGCGTGAAGTAACTTCTGAAGAGTGAAATAAAAAAAAAAAAAAAAAAAAAAAGATTCTCTCACACCGCACAGTGCAGCACCAACGACTATAGTTTAATATGGACAACCAGGTAGCGGAGAGGAAAAAAAAAAAAAAAAAAAAAGGCAAATAAACAAACAAGAAATAAAAAAACCCTGCCTCTTCTATGCTGTAACAAAATTTTCTGATGATGGCACCATAAACATAGTCATCTCAAATCAATTCTGAGGGGGGGAGGGGAGGGGAACACTGTTTTTTTTTTCATCCAACACAAAATAGCCCCACGTTGTTGCTTCAGAGGGTGGGTGGGGGGAGGAGGAGGGAGAAAGCCTTACAGAATGGCGGTACTGCTCAAAATGATTGCAGTTAGAACCAAGAGGGAAAAAAAAAAGGGGAGGAGGCAGTTCACTAGAAGGGGAAAAAAGGGGGGGGGGGGAAGTATATAGAACGTTGAGGGACAATCGGGTCCCTAAAGAAAAAAGAGGGGGGGGTGGGGGTGGGACTCATTCTTTCTTTTTTATTCAATATCTTTTCCCATATGAAGTCGAAGGCCACCAAGTGCCAGCCTTATTGGGAAACCTAAGGGAAGGGTGTGAGTGAGGAGAGGGGGGGGGGAGGATGCATTGCTGCTGCTTTGGTGGACGGGGCAAAGTTGTGATAAACTAATTCAAATCACGAATTTCTTTAAAAAAAAAAAAAAAAAAAAAAAAAAAAAGAGGAACTGGCCGTTGTTTGTACGTGCCGGGTAAAACCTGGAGAAGTTTGTCAACCCGAAACACGTTGCCAACGTTCCCCTTTTGTTTAGACAAGTCAAAGACTCGTTCTTGCAAAAAAACCAAATTCTTTTATGACTTATGTCTTTGTTGTTCGCACGAGTATCAAAAAAAAAGAATAAAGAAAGAAAAAAAAAGAAATTTAGAAAAAAGCTTCAATTTCTTTTTTTTTTCTTTTTTTTTTTTTTTTTGCTCGGCACAAGTTGCATAAAATCATTTTTTTTTTGAAAAACAAGAATTAAAAAAAAGTGGGGGGTGGAAATTGGACCCCCTTTTAAAGGCCTATAAAAAATTGTTGGAAAATAAAACACGTTAATTTCATATAACCTAAGACGGTATTTAAAAAAAAAAATACTTGAAGGGTATGGAGCGCAAAACCCCATTGATGTCGTTCTATAAAGTGGGTTTTTTTTGGGGGTCAAAAGAAGCCAGTAAAACCTGGCTGTTTGTGTGAAGTATGCATCTAAAAAAAAAAAAGAAAAAAAAAAAAGAAAAGAGGCTCGTTATAAATCCCCGTTAGTAGAATTCATAGACTAGTGGTAGTTTCCTGAGGTTTTTTTTCTTTTTTTTAACCAACCTGGTGCTGTTGGTTAAATTTCTTTTTTTTTTCTTCTTTCTGTTTCTTTTTTTTTTTTTTGTTTCTTATAGGTTACGATGGGGAGGGGCGAAGAAAAAAAAAAAAAAAAAAAAAAGAGAATCAAAAATATGAGTTAAAGGAGGTCGTTCTGCGACGCCCATCAAAATTAGATTTCTTTTGCATTTTTTTTTTTTTTTTTTTTTTAAACTACCGCCTAGAGAAAAAAAAAAAGAAGAAAAAAAAACTTTTTACCCGTACTTTTCCTGGGTTCCATTGTTTCATCGCTGGCCCTCGATGGTAGATGTGGGACCTCAAGGAAATAAAAAAAAAAAACGGGCAAAAAGGGTTTAGAGGGGTTTTGGGGCAAGAAATGAAAAAAAAAGAACCTCCCCTCCAGAATTAAAACAAATACATCAACACACATTACTATCATTCTTTTCTCTCCATAAAGGGGGGGGGGGGGGGGGGAGGCAAGATTCTTTTCCCGAGAAATTTAGTTTTTTCTCCTTTTTTTGTTTTTTTTTTTCCTTCTTTTTTTCCACTCATTGTCTTTTTTTACGATTTCTTTTTCCCCTTCCTCGTTTTTTTTTTCTTTTTTTTTTCTTCCTGATGCCACCCCACTTCAATAGCCTATGTGGCAAAGGAAGCAGAATGGCTCACAAGAAGAAAAAAAAAAAAGAAAGAAAAAAAAAAACAGACAATCAATCTGGGGAGAAATGCATAAAAGCGACCCGGAATAGGAAAAATAAGAACAAGAAAAAAAAAAGAAACGAAAAGAAAAAAGGGCGGAGTGCATTAAGCAGTGTAGCAATGGTGTCGCCAGTTTCCCTCTCCTTCTTTTTGCATTGGAAAAAAAAAAATTTTTTTTTCAAATTAAAAAATATGACCACAGTGAGAAGAGAGCTTCAGAAGGATCAACAAAAAAAAAAATTGAAAACCATGATGATACATGGAAAATACAAAAAAAAAAAGAGAGAAAATAAAAAGGAGGGGGGCAAAAAAAATTAGATAGATCCCTTCCTCTCTTTATTTTTATCCCCCTCTTTTTGTTGTATTCCTTGTAAGTAGGGTTCTTTTTTTTTTTCTTCTTTTTTCTCTTTTTTTTATACATACTGTAAATCTCTCAATTCTGTTGGCTTGAGGGGGGGAAAAAAAGATGAAACTTCTGACGAGAGTCTCCGCGAAATGCGGGGCTCGGGTTTTTTTCTTTTTTTTCTTTTTTTTTTTTCCCTCCCAGAAATGCAACGGATATAAATTGAGATATTACAGTGACCTTCTTTTATGCAACTCTTCTTTTCGTTCCTAATATAATAATATACCCATAGAAAACCAAGTAAATAAAACCAAGTAAATAAAAGAAAAAAAAAGAAAAAGAAAAACGGCGTAGCAAGGTGCGGGCGTAACGGGTGAAGAAAAATCAGATGCCTGACAGATGAAAAGGGTCGGTCATTGCTTAACTGGGTTCTGTCACGGATCCAAAAGCTTAGATGGAGGAGTTGAACATGCAACTGGTTTTGCCTCAGTTTTTTTTTTTTTTTTTTTTTTTCATTTTATTAAAAATCATAAGCACTGTCAGCAGGAGTCGTCATAAAACCGATTAGCAACAAAGCGGAAATGCAGATTTTTTTTTTTTATTTTTATTTTTTTTTTTTTTATAAAGCTGGACAAACAACGTAGGGGAAAAAAAAAAAAGAGAAAAAAAAAAGAAAAAGAAAAAAACTATTCAACGAGAATGAACCGAGTACCTTTATTGACTCAGCTGCATCTGGGGGCAGTCCAGAGGAAAAGAAAAGGTCTCGGTAATCACCCCACGATCTCCTGATGACCTCGGCTTATGTAGAAGAAAAAAAAAGGGGGGGGGAAGGAAATCAGTCTCTGGAAGAACAATTTTCGACTTTGATTTTTTTTTAATAATAAGAACTAAATAGTAGGTAGTGGTAGTGGTAGTGGGAGGGGGGGGGGGGGGGGGGAGAGGGGCGGTAGGCACAAGTAGTAGAAAAGAAACGAACAACTTGTGGAGATTCACACCATTTTTTCTTTTTTAAAAAGACTATTAGACCCTATTTCTACTTACAGTGTCCAAAAAAAAAAAAAAAAAAAAAAAAAAAAAGACGCGTGTTCATTTCTTTAAAAAAAAAATAATGATAACAAGAAGAGAATGAAAAATAGGGGGGGGGGCGGGGCGTGTGTACCTATTCAGAGCATAGCAGTAAAAGACAACTGTGCTAGTGAAATAATGGTTATGCTTGGCGAAGCCATTTCTTTTTTTTTTTCAAGCTTCTGAATAGGTTCAACAAAGAGGAAAAAAGGGGTGAAAAAAAAGAGCAGAAATTCACTTCGATGGGGGGGAGGGAGGCGATGGCAACAGAGGGAAATAAAAAAAATAAAAAAAAGATCAGGGGCTAAATAGGCCGCCTTTCTTTCCTTTCGATTCTTTTCTTTCAATTTCAATGTTTCTTTCTTCCCTTTACAAAAAAAAAAAAAAAAAAAAAAAAAAAAAAAACTCCCCCAGTCTGCAGGGGAGGGAGGTCGATTTTTTGCCTACGATAATTTCTTATTCCGAAAAATATCCTCCCTCTTTTTCTTCCTCTGCATAGACATAAATGGAATCATCGAAGCCACATAGAAATGGGATACGCGAAAAAAAAAAAAAATATATGAGTTAAAGGAGGCCGGTGTTGGCGGCGCCCTGCACAAGAACTGTCTACTTGATTACAGGGGGCGCACCGCGGCCGAGTTGTAGCTTCTTCTGCGTTCCGCGTCGTGTCCTTAATGCGTGCGGTGTACAGCTCAACCCCAGCCGGTGCGTCCCGGGTAACCAAGATTCTGCGCTCGTGCAGTTTGCTGCCTGTTCGTCACCCTGAGCATCTGCATTATGTTCTTCCACTCGGGCGCTACCGGTGATGACCGACGAAGAGGTCAACAGCGAACAACACATCTGATGTACTTCTTATATTTCCATGTTATCCCCACCACCTGAAAAAAAAAAAAAAAAAACCAAAAAAGATAATTTTTTTTTTGACCATTGCTTGCGAAAAGCTGCTGTTTCCGTTTTTTTCTTTTTCGCGCAAAAAAAAAAAAAAAAAAAAGAGAAAAAAAATTTTTTTTTTCGTCTTCCCTTTCAGCCAAATCCGCCTTTCCCTTTTCAGCAAAACATGCGCATTCTGGGTGCCTGCAGGAATGGACGAAATAAAAAAAAAAAAATCTTCAGAGTTGTTTTCAGCACACCGAGGTGAAATAACTAAGATTTTCTAACGGCAGTTTATGTGCGCCTTAATGTGCATTAGGTTAAAAGAAATGGGGGGGGGGGGGATATTGGAGGGAGAAAACGGACAAAGGGGGACACTATTTTCCCTCCTCATATTGCGGGAGTGCAAACAAAAAACAAAAAAGGAGACTTGGAGATAAAGCGAAGACGAAGACGCACCCAGCGGCTTAAACTAATGGGGAACAAAAAACCCCCCCCCTTTTTAATATTTTTTTTCTTTTCTTTTCCTCCTTCTTTGCAACACTTATTAAAAAGTGCGCGCAAAAATCGCTCTTGGAAAAAAAAAAAAAAAAAAAAAAAAAAAAAAAAAAAAACCGGGACGAGCGGAGCTGGGAGAAAAAAAAAAAGAAGTTTTCTTTTTTTTTTTGAGGGAGGGGGCGGCAGGCGAAAGGAAGAATGGAGAAAAGGAAGGCAGAAACGAAGAGCTTGCGTGCAACCACCAAACCAAGCAATCGTTGGGACCACCATCTTTCATGTGCTGTATCACTCCCTTTAGTGAAGCTTTTTTTTTTTTTTTTGTTCTCGCAAAAAATGGAGCAGGTGTCCATACTTCTTGTTTAGGGGGGAGGGGGAGAATACTCAACAAGAAAGAGATTTCCTGCCAAGTCACGTTGTTCAGAAAGGAGGGTAAAGAACTAGGTGTCTTCATCTTTCTGGTTACACAGCCCATGCACGCAAAAAGAAAAAAAAGGGAGGGGAAGAGAGAGGGGGGGTGGGGTGAAAACTATTGTGTACAGAGACAAAACTGCTTTTCCCTCCCTTTTGTATTCCCTTTTAATTCCTCTTCTCCTTTCCTTTTTCTTTTTTTTTTTAAAAAAAAAAAAGGGAAAATTTATTCTTTTTTTTCCTTCACTTCCCCTCAACCCAGAGGAGAGCGGAGCGAAGAAGAAAAAAAAAATATTTGTACAAAATCATCCGGCAATGTAAAGACTATGACTTCCTTTTTTTTTTGTTTGTTCTGTGAACCTTTGAACCCCCGCTTTTCTATTTTCCTCCATTTTTACAAAAAAACAGATAAAAAAAGGAGAAACAAAAAAAAAAAAACAAAAAAACAAAAAAACGGGGGGGAAAAAAAAAAAGAAGGGGTTTTCTTTTTTTTTTCTTTTGGTAAATATTACTACAATACCACAGCCTGTAGCAATTCCTTCCCCTCCCCCCCATTTTTTCTTTTTAATTTGCCATTTCCCTTATTAGTGATACGAAAAGAAAAAAGAAAAAATAATTTATAGTATTAATGCATTTCTCCTGATTACCCCCCCCCCCCCTTCCACCTCCATTCACTTTATTGTTTTCGTTCCACTCACGAGTTGTTTGCGTGTTTTGTTCTCCTTTTTTTTCTGGCGTAACATTCTGCTGCACGCGGCACGCAAATGAAATATTAAGCACAAAAGTCCTTTTTTTGCCGACGCTCGCTAAAGGGCCTTGCCCCCCCCCCCCCCCCCCCCCCCCCCAACAAAGCAAGAATTGAATCACTTATCTCACAAAAAATTTAAATTTTTTCCAAAAAAAAAAAAAAAAAAAAAAAAACGAAGAAAGAAAAGGGGGCGATAAGAGGGAGAAAAATCCGAAAAAAAAAAAAAATATAAAATAGATATAAAGAAAATAGTCGGTTTTAAAGTAGAGGAAGAGAGAAGGGAGAGAGAAAGAAAGAAAGAGAGAGAGGGAGAGAGAGAAAAGATGGCTTGGAGGGTGGAAAGAAGGGATAAATGCTCTAAAAGGGGGCGGGTTGTTCCATTTCTTTTTTTTTTTCTTCCATCCCCTCAGTTGATTGCATTGGCAGTGGCAGGGGAGGGGGACTGCCATTTTCTCTTTTTGGTTTTTTGGATTAAAAAATATAGGACGGGGTAGGGGGAATAACTTTTGGACCATCATATCTCGCTCTCCCTCTGTTCCTCTCTTTCACTCTCCTTTTTAGGGGGAGGGGGAGGGGGGGGGCTTTTTTTTCCCCCCCATTTTTTTCTCCTTTCTCCCGCTAGCTCGGGGGGAGAAAAAAAATTTTTTTTCTTCTTTTTTTTACCCCCTACAATATTTCATTATCCCCCCCCCCCCCCCCCCCACACCCAATATCTTTCTACCCATTAAAGTGTTTAATGATTATTATTTAAAAAAAAATTTTCCCCATCACACAGCACACTGCGCGTTTTCATAAAACTCTGCAGCTAGCATCCTTGCATCTAACAGCTTCTGCTTCATCGAGACGCGGGACTCTGTGGAGTGGGTGGGTGAAGACCTGGATAGGAGGGGAGTGCTTAACAAAGCGCCCCAATTAGCATAAAGCCGCTCGTGTTGCGGGATATGCCTCGCAAAGTTTTGCTGCACATTCTTGATGTGGGAGTGTGTAACCGAAAGGTTACCCGAGAGAAGGTTCGTGAGGACCGAGTGCATTTCCTCCATGTCGCCTTGAGTCACACCTCCTGCTGTGCACAAAGATTTACTGAGCTCCCGGTCTGTTGACGCTGCATAACATACCAGCACTACTCGGTGAACATTCCATGGGGTAAGGGGAATAGCTCCTTCTTTACATATTCTGTCAATAAGGATGGTGGTCACCACCCAATCCCCCCCGAAGGCGTGCAAATTTTTTATGAAGGTCCATATGGTGATGGGTGGAACTGATATGCATTCAAAAACGCTCCTTTGGTCCTCCTTCTCATGGACGCCCCTTCGCCTGTTGAACTCGGAAGTTGTGGCCAGAAGCTCAGCCAGCATAGGTAGGCTGAAGTCTTTTTCATAGTCGCTTCCTTGTGTTCTGCTCCACTGCCCGCAAGTTTCGCTGGAGGAAACCGAGCTTCTTGACAGCCCTTCCAGGTCCAACCTAGGCACCCGGATAGGCAACCTTCTGTCTGAGTTATCCGAACCGTTACTCCACCTTGGAACCTGCATTTTTTGTCTCATTTTTTTTTTTTTTTTTTTTAGCCCTTTTTTTTTTTTTTATTGTGGTGAAAATTTTTGGGAAAAAAAATGAAAGGGGGGGAAAAAAAGGGGGAAGAAATTAGGGGAGGGGGGGGGGGGGGGGGGGGGAGGGGAATTTTTTTGTTGCGCACTTATTGAAATAAAAAAAAATTTCCCCCCCCTCCCGTATGTAGTCCACAGGGACAGAATAATAAAAAAAAGAAATTCAGCGCAGACTTTTTTTTTGTTGGCAGTGATCTCTCTCTCTCCCCGCCTTTTCGCTACTTTACATATTTGCCTGGCCCTTTTTTTTTTTTTTTTTTTCTTCTTTTTTAGATAACAATAGGGAGGGGATACCCGCAAACTCAGGTAAGATACAGAATCCCTTTCCACCATTCGTTCCTTCACTTTCGTTCGCCAGCTGTCATCTTTGTGCTTTTTTTTTTTTTTTTAAATCCTCCAAAAGAGGGGATCACGAAAAAAGGATTTATTAAAAAAAAAAAAAAAAAAAAAAAAAAAAAAAAAGAGAATAAAGAAAACAACAGGATCAGGAGAGCGAAACGAGATAAGAAAAATAAAAAAATACTATTTTTTTTTTTTAGGATTCTGGAAGAAGGGCGAAAAGAAAAGTAGGGAGGGGTGGTATATTTATTTAAAGGCGGTGTTAAAGGGCAAATCCCACTTGAGGACCACCCTTAGGGGGAGGGGTCTTTTTAAAAAGAATTTAAAAAAAAAAAGAGGAACGGATAACGGCATGGAGAGAAGGACATCATTTTTGGCCCGCGAAAAATCTGCACGAGGGGGGGAGAAAAAAAAAACGGTAAAAAAAAAAAAAAAATCGAAAGAATGCTGACTTTATTTTTATTAAGGAGGGGGGAAAGAAGCTGACCAAAAGTTCTGATGATTTCTTTTTTTTTTTTAAATATATATTACTTAATTCCTGTTTCTGCCTCTTTGGTAAGATTTTTTTTTCTTTTGCAGACTTTCATTCAATATAGGCGAAATTAGAGTTGGAAAAGCCATTCTCCTCATTTTTTTTTTCTTTTTCCCTCTCGTTTCTTGCAGTATTGTAAATACCTTATCTCAAAAACTACAAGGACGAGAGGCAACTCGATGGGGAACAAAGGAGAACGAGCCCTTCCAGAAAATTGGGTTCATGAATGTGCTAGGTATTTCTCAAGGTGGGGGGAAGGGATGGTAGCTGCGTGGCTTAAGAAAAGGACCTTAACAAAACAGTGGTGATAAAAAAAAAAAGAATTGATCAGATAGAAAAAAAAAAAGAAAAAAATGAACGAAATAAAATACAAGTCGACCCCCAAAAGGGTCACTTTTGTACTTGCCTACAAAAAAAAAAAGAAGAAGAAAACCCTTTATTTGTGTGCAGGTTGTTTTAAAGTCAAGAGGTGCAAAAATATACAGACTTTTTTTTTTTTTAAACACCTGCAAAACAACAGCTTATTTTAGTTCAATTTAAATATTGAAACTATGGCTACTTTTTTTTTTTTTTTTTTAAATTCCTTCCCACTCAGAAAGGCAAATTCCCAAAGGCAATGCAATGCTACACCAGCTTTCACTAAACTCGTTTTTTTAAAAAATTTTCTTTTTTTTTTCCCCCTTCAAATTTCAAAAAACAAAACTAAGAAAAATACCAAAGAAAAAAAAAAAATGTTCACGTTTCTTTGATGACTTAAATACCGGGATATCTGGTCATAAAAGAGGAGAGGACCCCACTTTTTTCAGAAGATCACGGACCTCAGTAAGGGTGTGAGTATTCGGTTTTTTTTTTTTTTTTCTTTCCCACCAGCCCTTCTTGTTTAAATCAGTTCTTTTTTTTCCCTTTTTCCTCCCCCTTCATCAACATGGGTTGATACCCCCCCCCCCCCCCCCCCCCCAGCTACTTGAACGCTATTTTTTTTGCACGATTTCACTATTAGATATTGTATTCCCTAATTGTCAAAAGTACAACAGGCAAACCCGGTACTGGGGCTGGGTGCGAAGAAAATCAACTATGCCACCTTTGCACACACACACACACACCCTCCCTTAAATTGGGAAATCTCTTATTGCTCTATAAACGGAAAAGGGAAACAAAAAAAAAATTATGGAAAGATAGAAGAAACAGAGTCTTTCCAGAGAGATAGGCAATAAAACAAAAAAGAAAAAAAGAGACATTTAAAAAAAAAAGAAAAAAAAGCCCTCCCCCATCGGAAACCCGCAACTTTATTCTCAGAAACCTCACAAAGCGGGAGAAGAGAAGAAGAGAATAACACACAAGAAGAATACCTTGCCAGCAGCTGCCTACCTTATGATGGTTTTCACCCTCCCCACCGTCGTGTCTTGCGCTAGAGAAAGGGTTGTTGCCTCTTCTTCTTCTTCTTCTTCTTTTTTTTTTTTTTTTTTTTTTTGTTTGGAGGGTGGAATTACATTCTCATTTTTTCTCTTTTTTTTTTTTTTTTTTTTTTTTTTTTTTTTTTTTTTTTTTGCCAAAGGGAAAGATGTCAAGATCACTTTGTCAGCACTAAAAGTTCTTTTTTATGCAAAAAAAAGAGGGAAAAAGAGGCAAGAAAAAAAGAGGGGAAAAAAAAAAAAAAAAAAAAAAAAAAAAAAAAAAAAAAAAACGAAAGAAGAGAAGAAGACGACGAAGAAAGGCGCAACTTTACTTATGGTTGTTTTATTCTCTTTCATTCGTTCGCCTCGCTCTCCTTGAGTGGGGAAGGAAGGAGGGAGGAGGAACAGGGACTGAACGTACCACCTTTAGGTGGTCAAACGTCAAATAAAAAATCTTTTTTTAAAAAAAAAAAACCAAAAAAGAAAAATTGATACTTACATTAACAGCTGTGTTTCTGGAACCAGTTTACTTTGCGTTTGCTCAAAAGGAGGGGGGAGTGGGGTGGGGGTGGACTTTTCCTTTTTTCTTTCTTTCCCATATTGCTCTTTAAAATTTTGCGGTTTTCCTTTTCTTTTCTTTTTGTCCGTGTTCCTTTTTTTTTCTCCCGATTTTACAATCTTACGATTTACGTTCAAAGAAACCTTGATATTTTCCCGCCCGTTAGTAACTTGTGGCGGACTTTGGAGGAAAAAAAAAAAGTTCACAATAACCAGTATCTACAGAGGGACAAACGCAAGTATTAAAAAAAAAAAAAAAAAAAAAAAAAAGGTGTGACGATAAAAGGAAGGGGAGAGGGACTAGGATTCGGTGGTACCGAAGAAAGAAAATATTTTTTTTTTCCCCTTTTTCTCCTCTTTCCTGGTTTATGAGAGAAGTGTTTGTCAACTGCCCTCCACAGCTTTCCTTTAAAGAGAGAAAAAAAATTCCTTTTTTTTTTTTTTTTTTTTTCCGCTTGCCGGAAGAAAAATAAAATAAGTTTCTACTTTTAAAGGGGCGAAAAAAACAGCATTTCACCTCAAGTATCATCACCAGATCTTCAACAGCAACAGAAAAGAATAATAAAAATATAAAAAAAAATCTCTGAAAGCAAAATACTGAGGGGGGTGCTGGAACACATCGTTCTCCTCTCCTTTTTTCTTCTTATTCTTTTTCTTTTCTTTTTTTTTTTCTACAATGGGCAAAATACCACTAAACCTGGTAGCACATGGGCTGAACACCACATTTTACTGACTGCAAGCAGAATTTTCAAAGCTCACTGGAAGAAAAAAAAAAAAAAAAAAGAAAAAAACTTCCCTTATGCATCGATTTGGCTGAGCACTGAGTTCATTGAATCAAGCACCAAGCTAATGAATTGTCAACAAAGAACAAAAAAAGAAGGGGAAAACATAAAAAGGAGGCTAGGAAGCAGGATAAAAAAAAAAAAAAAAAAAAAAAAAAAAGGTTACTACCAACCTGAAGAAGACAGGGAGCCAACTTTGAATAGCAGTGTTTCTGAACCCCAAGGACCTTATGACATGTAGAAAAAAAAAGCCCTCAACGGAGGGAGAGAAGAAAGAAGAAAAATAGAAGGAAAAAAAAAAAAAAGGCCATACGCGCACAAAAAAGAAGAAAGCAACGTTTTTTTTTCTTTTTTTTTTCCTTCCCCCTTCTCTCTTTTGGTTTTTTTTTTTTTTTTTTTTTTCTCTTTTTTTTTCTTAGCTCATATGGCTCATCTTCTTTGTTTTCTTTTATAGGAAAAACAACAAAATCATATTTTTTTTTTTAATTTCTCATCCCCTCCCCACCCCTTCTTCCTACATCTCATGCTGGGGTCAAGGGTGTGTGCACACCGCCAATCGTGCGCACTTCCTCTTCCTCTTCTTCTTCTTCTTCCTCGTCGCCTCGTTCTTCAGGAAGGCGAAGGAAGCTGTTGACTGCCTTAGGAATGTGTGGGCGAACGATTAAGGGTGACGCAATACTGTGCATAGGCCGTCCTCTCCCCATGGGCCAGGGAATGGCTTCCGGGTCAGTAGGGCACAGGGCCACCACAGGGCGTAGCATCCTTGTCTGCTCGTACTGGTTGTATGTCCCCCTTGCTGCTTCGAACCTCTTGCACTGTTCTAGCCACTCGGGGTCTTCTTCGTCTCTGTCTTTGTCTTTCTCCTTGTCACCCCCGTTGAACCTCTTCCTGATGGCCCCTAGCCCACGCATAGCTGAGTGCGATATCTTCTTTCTGTTTTTCTCTTCTTTTTCTACTAGTCCCCTTATCGTCACTGCCTCTTCGTCCTTCGGAGTCTCTACAGCGGCGCCTTCCTGCACCACCGCTGTTGGCATTGACCTCCAGTCGGCCACGCTCTTCCAGTCCCGCTCCTTGTTTGGGGTACTGGTGGTCGGTGTCTGCACCCGTGACGGCTCGCTCTCTTCCTTCACAACTTCCTGCATGTCATCCACACGCCATGAGCTCACGTTCTTGTGTTTGTCCTTCTCCTTCGCTGCTTCCTTCTTACTCTTGCGCTCCTTCACACCCGCCGGGGCTGGGGACAGCACAGGCGGCGTTATGCTCTGTTGTGCCACCCGGTTCAAAGGCTTCGTTGGTGTGCAGGGGTTCGAGGACGCACCACCACCACCTGTAAAACCTTGGCTCGGCTGTTGGTGTTGTTGTTGTTGTTGTTGTTGTTGTTGTTGTTGTTGCTGCTGTGGTAAGCGCTGCGGCACCATTGCCATGAGGGACCCTTGCATCTGAACCACCTGCGCGCCTTGCGGAACGAGAACCGCCAGAGTTCCATTGGGAAGAGTTGTAACGGGAAGCTGGCTCATCTGCTGCTGCCCCACAAACTGCTGGCCGGGCACCTGCTGAACTTGCTGCTGAGATACTTGCGATACTTGAGACAGCTGCGGAGTGACCTGCTGCACCTGGTGTACCTGCTGGTACCTTTGCTGCTTCTGGTACATTGGCATTCCTATCGAGGCGTGGTGGTTCTTAGGGATCGTGCGCACCCATGACGCGTACTCCTCGATGATCTTGCTCCTGCTTACCTTTTCCTCGTTGTGCAGGTCGCGCATGGGAAGTGCTGCGATGAGCTTCATGAGCCTGTCGGCTTTAGGCTCCTCCTCTTTAGGGGGTAGTTGGGGCAGCTGGGCTTGCATTTGGTTTTGACACATGGCAGAGCCCCACATCTCACGGTCAGCGTTTTGAAGCTGGCCTGGCAGCTGGAGCTGCTGCAGCTGCTGTTGTTGGAGTTGCTGTTGGAGAAGAGGCTGCTGTTGGAGAATGGGTTGTTGCATGATTGGTTGCTGCAGAGATTGTTGGTATTGAAACTGCTGCATGGGCTGCTGGGTTTGGAATTGCTGTTGTTGCTGAGTTTGCATCAGCTGCTGCTTCAGCAGCGCCTGCTGTTGCTGCTGCTGTTTCAGTAGCTGGAACTCCTGCTCGAAGACCTCCTGGTACCCTGAGCCAGCCGGCATTGCAAATGCCTCGCCGCCCCACCCGTTTGAGGGCATCATCTGACCCCCAAGCGCCACAGTAGGCGAACCCGGTGCCAAGTGCTCACTCTCGACCTTGTGCTGCACGGCGTGACTCTTCTTCTTCGTCGTCCTCTGAGCCGGACCGCTCCCGTCCCTCAGAACCCCCCAATTCCTCTCCTTTTTAGGCCCCGTACTCCTGCTGTTGGAGGGTTCGGTGGGGGAACCAATGGCAGCACCCCAAGACCCCCTCATATCCCCCTGTGACTCATCGAGTAGCGTCATTGGTTAGGAGGGGGAGGGGAGGGGTCGCTGTGGTGGTTTATTTTTTACCCACCCCGTTTTTCTTTTTATTTCACTCTTCGTCATTTTCTTCACTCACTAGGGGCCTCATAATTTAACGCGAAACGGCCATAATTTAACGCGAAAAGCTCATAATTTAACGCGAAATCGCCATAATTTAACTAGTTAAATTATGAGATTTTGGAGTTAAGTTATGGGGCTTCAGAGTGAAAAAATGGGTCTTGTCGTGGAAAAAAATGTACCCAACCCCTTGAAAAATTTTTTTGGGGACGGGGTATTTTGACTATTTTTGGCCATTTGAGGCCATTCCAGCCCTTAAAAGTGGGAATAAGTGCTTTACTTCCCCTTTAAATGCCACGGCGAAATAGCAACCCCATATTACCTTAGGAAAATCCCCAAAAAGGCTGACCTGCGTGAAAAAAAACAGCAGTGAAAGCAGTGAAGAGTGAGTGACTCAAATGACGAAGAGTGAAATAAAACGACTTACTTGCCGCCAAATGAGCCATTATTTAACTCTTGTTACCGTTTTTTTGCACGAGGGCCCGCAGGGCCCTCGTGCAAAAAATTCGGGAACTCGAGTTAAATAATGGCTCATAATTTGTTGGCAATAAATAGCTATTTTTTGATGCAACCAGTAGGGGCCAAGGAACAAAAAAAAAAGAAGCAGAAAGAAAGAAGGAAAAAAAAAAGGAGAAGAATAAGAAACCAGAAATTGCGGCGGAGAGAAAAAAAAAATGCAAATGCGAGTCAAAAAAAAAAAAATGCTGCTGCTTTCTTTTTTGAGGGGGGGGGGGAGACGATACCCGCTGAGAATTGAAAATATTCCGGGAAAAAAAAAAAAAAAAAAAGAAAACACGCAAATTGTTGATAAACATAACAGTGCATACAAAAAAAAAATTCGGATTCTTGCAAAGGGAGGTCTTGTAAAAGAACCCTCAATTCAAGGTTCAATCAAAGTAGCATGTGATACCAGAAAAGGCAGGTGTATCTTCGGGGGGGGTATTGGGGGAGGTTTCTTCGGCAAATGTGGCCGGGAAGGCGGCGGAGGAGGCGAGGGAGGGGACGGGGGGCCATGGGGGTCCAAATTGATAAACGTCAACTGCGGCTCCCTCCCCTGCTTCGACATGGGCAGCGAACTCGGGAGGCTCGGAAGCGTGCCCTCGGGCGGGGGTCTCTTTTTCCTCCCCAAAACCTTCTCGTTCCCCAGAAAGGTAAACATATTCTCAGTTAGCTCCAAGGACGGAAGCCAATGCCCTGTCTTTTTTGGTGGGCTGAACCCTCGCTTGTATGAGCCCCGCGCGGCTTCGTAGCAATCGACTCTTTCAAGCAATTTTAAAAGCGAAAGCTCGCTATTCTCCCGTCGGGTGGGCTTAACATTGGAACAACAATTTGGTTCCCAAGGTTCTTCAGGACGTTGTGCCTGTAGATGGACTGGTGGGGGTGGTGGTGGAAGTGGAACTTTATTGGCTGGTTTTTTTAAATTACTAACGGGCGATCTCGGAGGTGTCCATTCCCCCCTTTCTGTCCAAGTCACGTCATGAAGGGACGGGTCCGGGAACGCTCTTGCGTGCGTCCAAAAGTTCCCAGCCTCCATCGGTTTGAGCTTCTCGATTATCTCTCTTGAAACACTGTCTAAACTGTTCATTGAGATTTTTCCCTGTCTCCAGTTAACCTCAATTTCCTCGACTGCTTTTTGTACCCACTTGCTGTTCTTCTCTGTGCCACCGACATAGTAACCCCCCACCCCGCTAGCAAGGCCTTTGTTCGTGATGACCTGCATCACTTTCTTCTCACAGCAATCCCGTCTTACAAGCTTCACAACCAGCAAGCCCAGCATTGGACACACGTCCTTGTCCCACAGTTTCGCCTTCTGTTTCATTAAAGATTTTATTTCGCTTGCGGTGTTCGGTTGGGCCATCCCGCCACCCACTACCCTCTCCCCTTTTTATTTTTTTTATTATTAGATTTCGAGATTTTAGGAAGATGGAATATAGAGGGAGTACATACACAGAAGAGAAATGGGGGGGGGGGGGGGAAGAAAAGGAGAGAAAAAAAAAGAATAGTGACAACAATGAAAGAAGGAGGGAATACTGAATGAAAGGGGGGGGTTTTTTTTCTTAAAAAAATATAAAAAAAGAAAGAAGGAAATGGAATGCCGTGTGTGGACACTCCTTCACACAAAAAAATAGATAAAAGAAAGAAAAAAAATTCTTTCTCACCTTCCTCCTCCCCTCTGTAATGAAAATCTAAAAAAAAATATTAAAAATATATATCGAAGGCAAAATCTAAATTTCTTACACACAAACTAAATTCGGGTGACGGAAGCCTGTGGGGGGGAGTCGGGTACCGCCCAAGCAGCATCAAGGTAGTTGTCCGTGGTCAAGTCCGTGAAGTTTCGCTGAAACCCGTTCCCAAGGTGCTCCGGCATTCGGGACGAATAACGCTGCGCGTTCCGGACACCGTTCTCTTTGAGGAAAACATTGTTTGGGCCGGTCGCACGGCCTATCTGCGAGGAGGGCGACCGCCGCGGCCTCACATCAATCGTTCTCAGATCTGAAGAGAAAAAAAAAATTTTTTTTTTACAATAAAAAGCATACATGTAGTACCACCCTGTCCTCTTCTCCTGACGGTGAACTGCACAGACACATCAGGCTCTAAAAGGTGCACCGCCTTCTTGAAGGACGCCAGGTTTGAGACAGACGTGTCGTCAATTTTCACAATGACATCACCATCGGTGATTGCTGGTGCTGAAGGACGTTTGGAAGAGACAACCCTCACACCATCGTACCGCACCTCGGTTCCTAGTCTGTTAACATGCATTGAGTCGGCTACTTCTAAACCAAGTTTTGCGGTGGAAGGTTCCGTGGGGAACACCCTGCTTTGTGCGCTTGTTCTGCCGGTGGACGGGAATCTTTGCGGGTTCGATCCACGGCGTGAGGCGGGCGATGCCGACCTTCCGCGTGATCTTGATCTTGATCTCGATCTGCTCCTCGCCCGTTCCCTCGCCAGGGTTTGCAGGACCAAGGCTTCTCCTTCGAGCTGGTCCATTCTTTCACTGAGCTCCCGTGACAAAGCGTCCTTTTCAATGGTGAGGCTTCTGCATTTGTTTTCCGATTCGTTAAGTTTCTTTTTGAGCTTTGTTACCATCTTGACAGCCTCGTTCAGATCCCATTCCAGTTTTCCAACTCTGTTTTCAAGTACGTCATCTGATGCTGTGACAGCTCGTTCAAAGGTGTGGCGTTCATGTTCGTGGCTCAGTTTTACGTACCCTTTGGGAAGAGGGGTTTTGTTCATTTTCTCGGTGAGTTCTGCGAGTTGCGATTCTGCCAGTGCTGCGCGTGCTTGTTCGCGTGCTAACGCCGCTTCTCGTCGTCCGATGTTTTGGATTTGGTCTTGTTGTTTCAGGTTTTGTACCTGGGTGGTCAGCTCCTCGATTTGTATGTGGAGTTGTTCGTTGTCATGTTGAAGCTGTTTTGAAAGAGGTGTGTCGGTGTTGTGTGTTGTGGACCCGCTTCGTGTCATCACTGCGATTGCTTTTTTCAGTTGTACCTCAGTTTCCATGCGTTTTCCTTCTGATTCTTTCACATTCTCTGCGGCCTCCCGTCTGACGTCGTCGCTGGCGCCCCCTTCGTGTTCAAGCTGCCACCATTGTGCGATGTCCCGCCTCTCCACCTGCGACTGCCGCACGTACCTCATGAACATCCTCCCCAAATCCTCCACTGTGTTCCCTTGGCTTGACGAAAGTGTTTTAGTTACGGCGCCCGCAGGGGGCGGGGGGCTCAGCCCCCCTTCGTCCCACGCTGTCTCCATTTTTTTTTTTTTTTTCTTGTTTCCCTTTTTTTTTTTTTTTTTTGTTCAGATATGATATGAAAAAAAAAGGGAAAGAAAAAAAAAAAAAAAAAAAAAAAAAAAAAAAAAAAGGTGGGAATGACAAAATAAAAAAAAAAAAAAAAATTATCACGCACACCCTACAACGTTCGGAAATTGTTTTTGTCCGGTGAAAAACAAGTGGCATCCTGCGACCGAGAGCACAGGGATAGCCCAGAAGAGCTTGCTGAGCACCGGAATCAACCGCACGGCCCTCCGCGGGTACTTCGAAGGATCATGCCGGAAACTGTAATCGGACAGCAAACCGGGCCTCTTGTGCGACTTCAGAATGTACCAACCCCCGTTGCTCGGGTCGTAATTCGCTTCGTCATACTCAGGGTAGAGGAAGAATATCGGCGCGGTGCCATATTCAGCAGTGTCTAACTGCCCACCTTGTTCGATTGATCTGACTGCAGTGGTGGAGTAGTACTTAACCAATGGCTCATTGAAGTATTCCGGTACTTCGGAGATAAATGTGAAGGCGAGAGAGTTCAGGACGATATCGACCGCGTCGGTGTATCCACAGATAACACAACAGCTTACCGAGGCTACCATGGTGTTCAATGTCCATTGAAGGAGCGGGACGAGAAGAACCGCGTTTTCATTTCGTACTGTCTCGCCCTTCAGCGGCAGGAAGTAATTGTTGAAATCGGCAAATGCGAACATAGCCGAAACCCGTTCGTTGATTCTGTAGTACACGGCGCACAGAACCCATGTACAGCATATTATTTGAAGGATTACAGTGTAGAAGCTTTCTGCTGAAAACACACCTTGGTAATAAAACTGTTCCCACTCGATACGGTGCAATGTTTTGTTTAGAATTTGAAACTCCACAGCAAATGACGTACAGTCGTATGGTGTAGATAGTTCCGTGAATTTTTCGTAAGAAGGGTCGGTTGGGTCGCCGCATTCTACAAGGAATGATTCTGCACGAACGACCGGCGGGAACAGGACCGATATGGCTAGCAATGCAAAAACCTGGCTGAACGCGATAAAGATCAATGCCGCCCACACCAATGCAATGTCTTTGTTCTTCAATGGGTTGAAGGTGTACATTCCGGGAGTAGCGTTCTTGGCTAGTAAGAAGGCTGTTGCGTAGACATCTTGGGAGAGTTCTCCGTCTTCCCATTCACCATCCTCCTCTGCTTCTGTTTGAACCGCTTCTAATTTATCGATCCGTTTGGCAAGCTCGTGGATGTTATGTTCAGGAGGGCGTCTTACGATAACAGGTTTCCCCATTTTTTTATTTTTATTTTTTTTTTTTAATTTTTCCTCCCTCCTCCATAAGGTTTCGAAATTTATAAAAAAAAAAAAAAAATGGGAGAGGATAGTGTGTGTGTGGAAAGGAATGGGGAGGGGGGGTTTTTTTTTTAAAAAAGAAGGGATGGGGTAATAAATAAGAAAAAAAAAATGGGGCTTTGGTTGCAGCACTATTTGGCGTTAAGTGTGCAGCGAAAAAAAGAATTTTCAAAAAAAATATAAAAAAAAAGCTTTCTTTTTTTGTTTCCTTTTTTTTTTTTGCAATCTCTGTTCCCCTCCCACCAACCCTTAGAAACTTGGTTACCATGTATGGTAAAAAAAAAAAAAATGTTCTTTTTTTTGTTTCCTTTTTCTTTTTTTTTTTCCTTTCGCTTTTCAGTTTTTTTTCTTCTCTTGGTTCTTCCTTAAAGGAAAGTTAACGGTGGTAAGGAAAAAAAAAGGGCGGATGGGGGAAAAATTAGGGGGGGGGGGGGGGCAACTGCTATTTCTCTTTTTTAAAATTAAACGATGGGGGGAAGGGTTTCTGTTGAATTCTTTTCTTTTTTTTTTTCCTCTCGAAGCAAAAAATAAATAAATAAAAAGGAAATGTCTTTAGCTGCCTCTAAAAAAAAAAAAAAAAAAAAATCGTTGACTTATAAATAAAAAAAAATGTTTTTAAGGACCTTTTAAAAAAAAAATTATTATTTCTTATACGAACACATTAAGAAAACCGCATCTGTGTCAGCAGTGATGGTGTTAAAATGATCAATAGGGACAAACCTGCAATTTTTTTTTAAATCTTTCCCCCCCCCCCCCCCCCCCCACCCCTTTTTTAAAAATCCTCATACATAAATTTCCCAGCTGCAACCTCGACCGTATTCCCCCCTTTGTAAGCAAGAGGAGATTCACTCTGACCCCAGTTTACAGGCAGCGCACCAGTAAACACGGCCGCCCTGCAAGCAGGATACGACGGTGTGATAAGACTGTAACAAGACCCAGGGAAAATTGTCACACGGATCGTCCCTGACAGGACGAGATACGCTGTATGCTTGTCCTCAGAACGAAGAGAAAACTGCACGGACGCAGGCACAGTCTTCAACGTCACCCTGCACAGGGAATACCCTTCAAGCATCTTCTTCTCCGGATCCGGGATGACACTTTCCGGAAGGAGGCAGTCAGAAACTGTTAAAGCTGTCGGTTTTGCCTCGTTCCACGACTTACCCCGAACGACGTAGTGGGTCGGCATCACAGGACCGCTTGCACCGTCTTTCCAAGCAAGCGAACCATCAACCTGAACAATTGCTTCACCATCCTCGCTTCCTATCACGCCAGAAGGACTGATTAAATGTCTAAATGACGATTCTGAAACATGTGATAACGACGGCCAACCGTCTGGAACTGCGACACCATGGTTACCGATAAATGGCCGGCCCGGCTGCATTGACGTTCCGACCTCTGCGGTGGTGTGGTCGGGGTTTGCATTTTGAGCAGCGCCATCAAAGATAGAAATCCATTTCGCAAACGCTGGTTTACTGTCGCACCAGATGTGAATCGGCGGGGAAAAGGGATTGTACACTGCAAACACCCACGGATGCTCCGGCTGCGGTGCCTTTAATATCCGGGAATACCTCAGTCTATGAACATCCAGCCCTGCAGTATCTGTTCCCTTTGCGTCTCTAAACGTGTAAAAAGTATCGTGAACGGTAACCCATCTACGCTTCCAACCGTCTGAAAGCCAACCTCCACTCTCAACCTGAATAATAACGTAACCAGATGCAACGCACGATGGGAGATCATCCGGTACCTTTCTGAAGTCCACACAGGGAACAGGTTTCGCAACGTGAACTTGCGTGATTAAACGTTCGTACACCGTCATGCGCTCCTCGTGGATTCTTCTGTTGGGGTTCATTTGCGCGGTGGTGATGTCGATCAGAGCGCACCAGATGTCCCTTTCGAGCTCCGTGTAGAATGTCAAACTGAGCAGGTCACCCGATTTATTTTTGATTTTCAATGGGTGCTGCATCATCCTGTTGGGTCCTATAATCATAGAGGCAGTTTCTACTGAAACGTTGTTCAGATTGAACTCTTCGTAAGTTTCGGCAGATGGGGTTGGAGCGTGGTACAATTTCCTGTCGTGTAGAACAAACCATTCAGGTGTGTTTGAAGCTCCCAACCAACCTTCGGAGATAACCCACGCGTAGCAGCTGTGCCCTAAAGCCTTGTTTTGTAAAAACTTCGGGAGGGTGATGTTTACAGACGGCTCGTCTTGTTGTTGTTGTTGTTGTTGTTGTTTTTCCTGTTTTTCCTCTTTCCACGGAACGTTGGCAGGCTGGTTCATCACACAGCATGCGAACGGTTTTGAAGAGTAATCTGTAGGTACCGCTGTTTTTCCTTCTTCCTCCTCGGAGATTTCATTGAAAAGTAGGGTTCGCTTGCCCATGCATGAACCATTTGCTCCAAGGATTGTTTGAGTTAGGGCGAGAATTCTGCCAGGGGATTCTCTTTGCAGCCAGTGAATTTTGTTTTGTCCAATTGCCACCCATGTGGGTTGGAAAAGCTCGGGTTTAGGGAATTCTGGTGTTTCTTCAACGCTTTTAATTGGAAGGATCTCGTCGTTGATTTTTAATGTTGGCCGTCCGTCTTCTCCAGAGTCGTTGATTTCCCATGCGGGGTCGGGGCTTGCGTTTACTTGTGGGGTTTTGGACCTTCTTATCGTGAAGGATAGTTCTTTGCACACCCATGTACCTTCTCGCGGCCTCTCCACGGTGTCCGGCCATGGGTTTTTTATCAACACTGGTGGGGTCTCGTTGCCCTCCACCTTCTTTTCCGTTTTTTCCTCTCCGCTCACCACTTTCACCTGTTCGTTTTGCTTTTCTTGTTGGGCTGCTTTTTTCGGTTGTTGTTCCTTCTTCTGCTCCTCTTCACCGCCTACCAACCATGAAAACATCGTGTCTTTTTTTTTTTTTTTTTATAAAAAGAATCCCCCGCCCCTCACGTCTTTTTTTTTTTTTAAACCCCCGTTTTGGGTACTGAAAAAAAAAGAAAATAATAATAAAGAGTAAAAAAAAAAAAATTGGAGATGGGGAAAAGTCATTAAAAAATATTTTAAAAAAAAAAAAAACTAAAGAAAAAAAAAAAAAAATAAAGTCCCCTTTTCAAAAAAGGGGATTTTTTTTTTTTTTTTTTTGTGACACTTTTTTTTTTCCCCTTTTTTTTTTTCTTTCTTGTCCTCATAATCTACCTTCTCCTCTTTTTGTCGCGGTCGCGGGAGCGGGTGTACGAAGAGGATTCGGACGAAGACGGCGAGCGGCGCCTCTTGCGCCGCCTCTTTCTGTCGCCGTAGCTGGACGATGACGAGCTGGGGGAGCGGCCTCTGCGGATGAACCGACGGCCGCGGGAGGAGCCCCAACGGGACCATTCCCCACGCTGCCCACTGTATCGACAGACCCACGTGCACTCACCATCGTTGAGCGACACACCAAGGTCACGGAGCTCATCACGAAGCTCGTCTGCACGAGAGTAGTCTTTCGAGTTCTTTGCGTTCTGCCTCTGCTGACACAGGTCATCCACGTCCATGCTGTCCACAGACTCGTTACGCCTCTTTCTCAGATGCCCGTATGATCCCCGCTTCCCGCATTTTGAACGCCATTCGCAGTTGAGGTCGTTGGTGTCGACGCCCATCCTCTTGAGTTCCCGTTGTATGCCGTCTGCTTTTTCGTAGTTTCTCACCTTTCTCAATGCCTGCCTTGCGTCACACATCTCTTGCACCTTTTCTTCATCGACTGATGAGTAGGAGCTGCTTCTTCTCCTTCTTCTTCTCGGGCTGCGTTTTGGGCTTCTTCTGCTTCTCCTTGACAGGCTTTCCGATCTTTCCCTCCTCGGTGAGCGGCTTTCCCTCCTCGGTGAGCGGCTTACTTCGCGGGCGTGTCTTTCCTTCCTCGGTGAGCGGCTTTCCTTCCTCGGTGAGCGGCTTAATTCGCGAGCATGTCTTTCCTTCCTCGGTGAGCGGCTTTCTTTCCTCGGTGAGCGGCTTACCTCGCGGGCGTGCCTTTCATTCCTCGGCGAGCGGCTTTCCTTCCTCGGCGAGCGGCTTACTTCGCGGTCGCGCCCTCGTTCCTCGCTCTTGGGTTTCTTGGCGACCTCTTGCTCCGTGTCTGACATTTAAATGTTTTTTTTTTTTTGCTTTTCTTATTGTTATTTTGATACCAAAAAAATAGAGCTGTTGTGGTTTTGTTTTGTTGTGAGGGGGGGCTTGTTAAGTTGTCTTTTTCTTTATTTTTTTTTTTTTCCATTTCGCCATCGAGCATCGGAGGTCGAACAGCGTGCATCCTGTGGCCGGCCGACTAAGCTGGCAATTCAGAAAAAAGACAAACAAAAAAAAAAAAATGGGGTGTCGCCCTTGATAAACGTGATACCAGGCATTTATTTTCTTTTTTCCCTCAAGACCCACACACGTGGTCTCCTCGAATTCGTCGCGTGTCACGTGGTTCACGGTTCTGTTGCCCGGTCCGCAAGAAGACCGGGGTGGTGGGGGATGGGGGTTCTTGGCTACGAATACCGCCCTTTTTTTTTTAAAGTCGTGTGTCGCATTTCTGTGTGCTGGACCCAACTTGCGGAAACCATAGAAGAATAGGGGGGAAAGAAAGAAAGAACTCAGACGGGCAGCTCACCTGTGCGCCAGTCCAACTTGTGGAGACCGGCGTTGGCAGAAAAAGGAGACACTTGTTCTTCGATACCACCTTGGGGGAAGCTCTGGTTTCGTATCGGGTCGGGTGTCGGGGTCCTTCCCCACAGCTCTGTGATCAGTCATAGTGAAAAGAGGACTGGTGTGTGCGAAGAGGAACAAGATAACGTTTCATTATTTCATGATACCACCTTATCCACAGAAGACAAAATATCGCTACGTCTACACAAACGACTCCTGTGTGCCAGCCCAGCTTTGTGGTGACCAGCATGAACAAGAAGGGGAAAGAGAGGGGGGGGGAAACAAAACGACAAGTTTATACCACCTTTTATTGTCGAAAAACTGCAAGGAAGAATGAAAATACATTTCGTGTCCTTTAATACATCCTCATTGACAGCTCACCTGTGTGCCAGTCCAACTTGTAGAACCAGCATTGGCAGAAAGGGAGACACTTGTTCTTCGATACCGCGTGAAATTCTGATTTCGTATCGGGTCGGGTGTCAGGGTCCTTCCCCACAGCTCTGTGATCAGTCATAGTGAAAAGAGGACTGGTGTGTGCGAAGAGGAACAAGATAACATTTCATTGTTTCATGATACCACCTCACCACGAACAAAAGGACCCACTCACGATACCGCGGTGTCGCCACGGGGCCCGGTGTTAATTGAAAAGGAAGAGGAAGCATCAGCTCACCTGTGTGCTAGTCCAACTTGTAGGACCAGCATTGGCAGAAAGGGAGACACTTGTTCTTCAATACCACCTAGCTCCGGGTGAACATCTGGTTTCGTATCGGATCGAGGTCCTTCTGCAGGGCTGTGATCAGTCATAATGAAAGAGGACTGGTGTGTGCGAAGAGGAACAGGATAACGTTTCATTATTTCATGATACCACCTTATCCACAGAAGACAAAATATCGCTACGTCTACACAAACGACTCCTGTGTGCCAGCCCAGCTTTGTGGTGACCAGCATGAACAAGAAGGGGAAAGAGAGAAGGGGGGGGGGGGGGGGGGGGAAACAAAACGACAAGTTTATACCACCTTTTATTGTCGAAAACTGCCTCGAAACACAAAACGAGCCCTGTGTGCCAGCCCACTTGGTGACCAGCATTAAAGACAAGAGGCGGGGGGGGGGGGGGGGAGAAGAATGAAAATACGTTTTGCGTCCTTTAAAGCAATACACCCTCATTGACAGCTCACCTGTGCGCTAGTCCAACTTGTGGAACCAGCATTGGCAGAAAGGGGGACACTTGTTCTTCGATACCGCGTGAAATTCTGATTTCGTATCGGGTCGGGTGTCAGGGTCCTTCCCCACAGCTCTGTGATCAGTCATAGTGAAAAGAGGACTGGTGTGTGCGAAGGGGAAGAGGATAACATTTCATTGTTTCATGATACCACCTCACCACGAACAAAAGGACCCACTCACGATACCGCGGTGTCGCCACGGGGCCCGGTGTTAATTGAAAAGGAAGAGGAAGCATCAGCTCACCTGTGTGCTAGTCCAACTTGTAGGACCAGCATTGGCAGAAAGGGAGACACTTGTTCTTCAATACCACCTAGCTCCGGGTGAACATCTGGTTTCGTATCGGGTCGGGTGTCGGGGTCCTTCTGCAGGGCTGTGATCAGTCATAGTGAAAGAGGACTGGTGTGTGCGAAGAGGAACATGGCCATGATACATGTGCCACCTTACAAAAATATCGCTACGTCTACACAAACGACTCCTGTGTGCCAGCCCAGCTTTGTGGTGACCAGCATGAAGGGGGAAAGGAAGGAAAAAAAAAAAGGCGACCTTAGAAATAAAGGGATATCACCTTGCCTCTGAGTCGGGTGTGGCCCTTCCCTGCAGCGCTGTGATCGGTCATTTTTGAAGACGACCGGTGTGTGCGAAGAGAATGGTAGAACATTCATTTCGGAGACACTTGTTGTTCAATACCACCTTGCTCCGGGTGAACATCTGATTTCGTATCGAGTCGGGTGTCGGGGTCCTTCTGCAGGGCTGTGACAGTCATAGTGAAAGAGGACTGGTGTGTGCGAAGAGCAGGAATGAAGGGGAAAGGAAAGAAAGAAAATACGATTCTCCTTCGGCTCCAGACCGAATCCACTATTTCGCTGTCACCTGTGCGCAGCCCGTCTTAGAGAGGCCAGCGGGTATCAAAGGTGTTTGTTTTGATTTTGAAAACAAACAAGAAATGACAAGAAGCAAACCTTGCCAACAGCACTTTGCTCTTTTGAACCGTTGCTGTGCACACTCCAGCCACAGGAGTGGTGTGGTTTTATTATTATTATTATTATTATTATTATTATTATTATTTGTCAATGCACGTGAAAACCAAATATAAAATAACACAGTAAAAAAAAAAGAAGAAGAAAAAAAAGGGAGGCGAAGGGAGAAACTTATACACACTCTTACTTTTTTTTTTGTTTGTTTTCTTCGTACCTCAGCCTTGTCTCCTTTGTCGCTAGGAAAGCAAAGCCTACAACCCTCCCCCCCCCTCCCGAGTGAGAGGAGAAAAAAAAAAAGAGAACTATGAAAGGAAGAAGAGGGGGAGGGAAATAAAAACTCGTGCGACTTTCTCTGTATCCCTTTTTTTCTTCTTCCCTAAAAGGCCATGTTTCTGCCTTTTCTCTCCCTCTCTTTTCACCTCGAACTAATATTTCGTTTTTTTTTTTTTTTTTTTTTTTTTTTTTTTTTTTTTTGTGTGTGTCCCTCTCTCGTTCCCCCTGGCGGCTTTTTTAATATGTGGTTAGAACTTGCCACCAAGATGGGTCTCATTTTTTTTTTTTTTTTTTTTTTCCATTTTTTTTTAATTTATTCCCGCGCAAATATTTTGTTCTAATCGCCGAGTCTTCTACCAGTTCCCCACCTGTGAGGTGCTTGGGCCCCAGGAACCTGCTGGCCCCTGTTGTCCGGCATGAAGGTCTGTTTTTTTTTTTTTTTTTTTTCCCTTTTTTTTTTTCTTCCTTCTGTCTTTCAATTATTTGACACATACCTGAGCCCCCGCAACAGATGTCACAGCAACTTTCTGGGGAGGGAAAATATTGTACATGAACTGAGGAGTGTTCATGATGGAGATGTTGTGAGTGTTGGGGAAGACATCCTTGGTGCAGACATAGAAGTGGCCCGCTGTTTTTTTTTTTTTTTTTAATTTAATTCTGAGCAGCTCTCTCAAAGAATTTAGGCCGGGAAGATATAAATCAGGTTTCACTTTATTTCACGGGCGTGAAATAAAGTATCTGATTTTTTCCTCATGTTTTTAAGCCAAACGTTGCTGATTTTGCTGGGCGTGAAAATCAGGTACTTTATTTCACGCCCACAGTCATTTCTAGCAAAATGGGAAGAAAACCGAAGGCGACCGGGAAGCGAGCCAAGGGCATCAGCCTCGAGAAAGAGGCCAAAGCTGTGATGGAAGACACGCTTCCAACGGCAAGCAAAATAGCCTACAAGAAGGAGTGGGAGAGGTTTTGCACCTACCACTCGATCAAACCCACGCCCCCTTCAGCCCTGCCCCCTTCGACACAGCCCACTTCTTCAGCAGTGCACAGAATCACGTTTGACATAAACGTCAACATCGATTCGCCGAATTGATCATACCAAACCCAGTACCGTGTTCAGTAAAGACTCGCGCATTGCGCCGCTACAAGCAGGCAGCAGCGAAGCCACACTTAGCACCTAAATTCTTTTCGAGAGCAGCTCATCATTAAATAAAATGCAGTATTGAATAAAATCAGAGCATGATTTCACTTGTGGGGTCCCCTTTTTTTGACTCGTTTTTTTACTTCACGAGCGAAGCGAGTGAAGTAAAATCACTCGTCAAAAAAAGGGGACCCCACGCGTGAAATCAGGCTATCTGATTTTCATTTAATAAATAGCTATTTTTTTTTTTTTTTTTTTTTCCCCATACCAACAATCCCGCAAATATCCCCGAAGGGGGACGAACCCATCAGCACGTGAATCAGGGTCAAGATCCAGGGGAAATACCCGGCCTTGAACGCAAAGCCGTAGAACACCAACTCCTGCTGTTCGTGACGCTTGCACCAGACCCACACAATGCCCATAATGAACGACAGGGACAGGACCTTGAGGCTGAAAAACACCGCCAAAGGAACAAGAACCAGCACGATGGCCAACATCATCCAGACGTGGTCTGCCGTCCTCCCCATGAAGCCCAACGGGTAGTCCTCTTCTTCCAGCCGCTTCTGGTAGATCACAAAGAACACCAAGTTGAACATAAAGCTCATCGAAAAGGGCCCCAGAAAGAACGCACTGGTGACCAGCCTCCATGGTTCGGTCAAGAGCAGGGGGAAGACGAAGAAGAAGTGCGTGAAATCAACCAACTCGAACGAGGCCGCGGCTCCGAGCGCCTGTTTTTTTTTTTTTTTTTTTTTTTTTTCTTTCCTCCTCCCCTCTAACACACCATGCAAATAACCAACGTGAATTTTGTAATAGGGCCGAGCGACGACCACCAAGACTCAAAGGTCTGCGCCATTTTTTTTTTTTTTCTTCTCTTTTTTTTCTGAAAATTATAGAAAAAATCGGGTGGAAACTATAAAAAAAAAAAAAAAAAAAAAAAAAAAAAGGGTTAACTCCTAACTCAGACGTGGAAACGCCTCATTTCCCCGCAACTGCAACTCGGTGGCAGCCCACCTTCGCAACCCCTGCAGCTTCTCTGCTTCGGAATGCGGCGGCGCCAGCATATCATATAACACCACCAGAAAATCTGTTTTCGGGACGTTGGGAGGCAGGTCGAGGACGCTGAGCGGCTCTTCAAGGCTTTCCAAGGGCTCGGCAGACCTTAAAAACCTGTGAAAAGGTGTCAGAAAAGGCAGCAACGAAGTGTGCAGCGTGTACAGTAAAAGGACGTTCGGGATGACCGCTCGAATTTCCTTGAAGATATCGGACCGTGTCGAGGTGACTGGGTGCTCTGAGTCTTCAACGGCAACATCAAGAGACAGGTGGACATGGTCCGAAAAAAACTCTTGAACGGGTTTTGTTGTAAGCCACGATGTCAGTTCGAGGTTCCCCGACTTCCCTTGTTCGATCAGATGGTATTTGACCTTTTGAAGCAAGAGCGTGACCCCTCTGTCACGAATGGTCCGTTCGACGCTGGGCATGAACTGCGGTTCTTGTAGAGTGTCTGCTAAGCACCGTCTTAGGTGTCCGTACAACTCCATCTTCCTCTCTTCTGGTGCGTCTGAAAGTTGTTTTTTTTGCTCGATGTTTTCAAAATGTTGCAGCTCGGTGTCGATCTGTCCTGTGAAAACCCCCGGCACTGCAATCTTGATCTCCTCCGCGTTCCATCCATCGTCCTCTAAAAGATACGCTAGCTTTCCAAGCAATGCATCGTACGGTGGTGGAGTCCTGGGAGGTGGTGGAGACGGTGGTGTGCTGCATTGTTTTTCCGTGTCAACGATACTCTCGGAATTCCTCCGTTTCAGTTTCGCGGCGATTCTATTGAGGAAGACCGGGGGGATCCCGGTGTGCGACAGGTCCAACGATTTTATCGTTGTGTTTGTAGTCAACAGGTTGCAAAGAAGCCGTCCTGCGGAGTCAAATAAACATTTGTTCCATGAGAGGTCTAGGGATGTTATGTTTGTGTTCTGTTTCAAATGTGATATTAATGGTGTTAACCCAGCTGAAGACAAGCCGCTGCCTTGTAGCCGTAAGGTATGCAATTCAGGGTATATACTCAGAATTGCAACGATAGGAGCGAGGCCGTGCCGGCCGCAGTGGTTGTGGGACAGGTCCCATGTGGTAGGGCGCTCGGATTCAAGTTTGTTTAGTCCGCTGACTATTTCAGAGTTTACGTGGGTTCTGTCTGTGAAGCAGTGGTTCACATATACCCGGGCCCAGCCTTCCTGTGCGCACTCCCATCTGCTGAAGTCCAGGGGTTCATCGGTTTCTTCTTCTTTCGAGGCTGCTCTCAACGCATCCTTGTACATTGCATAGTGTAAGACCTCATTCATTTTTTTTTTTTTCCCTGTGATGAAGTGAAGATAAGAATGAATAAGAAGAAGGAGAAAACAGCAAGGGGGGCGGTGGTAAAAAAAATTTTTTACAGGCGGCAGATGTTAAACCTGTCGTCCTATTTTTTTTTTTTTTTTTTTTTTTTTGAGAGAGGGAGAGAGGGGTTCCCGTGTTTTTTTTTTTTTGCTTTTTTTTTTTTTTTTTTGTTCCCTCTTTTTTTTCCCCCTCCTCCCGTGCTAATGGTGCAAAGCGCCAGAACTATTACGTATATTTCTTCCCCCCCCTCTCCCACCCTTCCCCATTCACCCATTTCTTTCCTTGTTTTAGTCTCCTCTCAAGTTTAGAAAAGGGGGGGAACCTTCTTCAAAAAAAAAAAAACGAGACAGTTTCTACTTAAAGGTTTCTTTTCTTTTTTGTTTCTCCCACCCCACCCATGTCCATCGAAAAAAAAGGGGGGGTGAGAGGGTCCCCCCCCCCCCCCCCCGGAACTGACTTACTTGATTGACAATCAGCTAAATCACATTATTCCTTCCCCCCCCCCTTTTTTTAAATTTACTGTTGACTTCATCTTAGATTCCCTGCTTTCGGGTCATATTTCCACCCGCATCCTGGGGAGACTGCGTGCTTCAATTGATCAAATGGTTCTCGAATCTTTTTTTTTTTTTTTTTTTTTCCTTTCCCCTCGCCCCCTCATGAACATACCACTCTCAACCCATTACGGGTTGTGTTAATCAGCTTCGGCTGCAAAAGCATCTCATGGAGGGCGATGTTCCCGAAGCCCCAGTTTGCATTATTACATCCGAGTTCGTTGGGGTGGTTCCACAGTGTGACGGGCAAGCCTTTGATAAGCATATCCCTCCCATCCTCGATGTATTTTCTCTGGCCAAGCGACGGCCGCTTCGCCATATCTTCGGTAAGCCCACCTACAGACCCCCACGACCCTGAGTGGTACTGATGGAATGAAGCAACAGGCGGCATCATGATCTCTTGGTCCATCCCGGCTGCGAAGGCTTCGGCCATGATGTACTTTTTTTTAATTTTTTTTTTTAATTTTTTTTTTTTAAACACACCTTGTCCATTTCATCTTGGTAAGGTGCCTCTGGGTATCCACGGAGCTTCATCCAGTCATCCCTCGACATCATCAAAAAGTCGCCGGGAGCATTCGCGTGGAATTGTTGGGGGATGTTGAGAATGTCCTCAATTTCTGAGAGCTGGCCTCGTTGATGATATTTTGGGACTTCTGCGCGGATCTGGTCCCCTGACCAGCCTGCCCATTTCATCCACCTGCACGACTTGAAATGCCGCTCACAGAGCTGAGCACAACATCTTTCCGAGAATTTGTGAGTGGTATCGTTGAGATAATGGAAATCGTGCCAAAACGTGGCCTTTTCAGCATGGGTTGGAAGGGTTCTGGTTCCGACGGCAGTTCGTATTTGATAAGTGTGCAGCTCGATCCACGCGGCTTCCTTGGCAGCTTCTAAATTACCGATGTCAAACCCATCCGGGAACGGCTTGTCGAAATCGATCCTGTCGATTCTGTAATAAAGGCCTTTCTTGAAGTTGCGTAGCCTAACACGTTCAAAGAAAGCACCGTTTAGCAACATGTCGGCGTTCCAACAAAGAACGAATTCTCCCCTCGCACGACGGACGGCGATATTTTTCCCGATATACTGCTGAACAGGCATGTGGATCGGCGGTGTGACCGCAATCTTATGAAGCTCCTCGGAAACGGTAAGAATCCTGACGTTAATATACTTCCCCGAAGTTGTGTTTGGGAGAAACAAAACGTTTGAAAGGGGTTTTCTGTCGGGCTCGGGGTTCCATTCGACGATTATGACTTCGATGAACAGTTTGTAACGCTCCGCGTACGCGGCTAAATTTGTTATTTGGTTCTGCGTGCGAGCCACAACGTTTCCAGAATGATTGTCGTTTCTACCAGTGGAGGCTATCGTGAGGTAAGGTTTGTCGAAGTCAACACCACCACCCAACGTGGTTTCCTGTATACCATCGTCCGTCGTAACGGGTTTTTTCACGTCTTTGAAGAACTCTCTTGTTTTAACCTCTTTCGGGTGTGTGGTGTTGTCGTGCACATCAGGGTGTAAAAAATATCCTGGGCTCGACATTCCTTTGACTCTGTCTGTTTCGCAATTCAACGTACCAGATGTCAGCACCGCGTGGCGGGAAATTACTGGTTTCCGTCTTTTTGTCGGCGGGCATTTTCCTTTCGACGGGCCCATCGCTGGTGCTTTGTACCCAAACACTTCAAGTTCCGGTCCTGCAATTTCGTACATATCGCAAACAAGATCCCGAATTGCAGGGTCGTCGTAAGCGTCCTTCATTGTCATGTAAGCAGGATCTTTCACCTTGTCTCGTCGAATGGCAGGGTGGTCTGCAAGGGTAAAAGCGCATTCGGGTGTTGTGACCAACGGTTTGCGAAGATGCGATGAGATTCGCTGTAGTGCTGCATCGCGTGTTGCCGGGTTGACAAGCTCCTCGAAGGGTTGGAAGAGTACCGACCCACAGCCATGGCGTTCGATGAACCCTTCGTACCCCACGAATTGCAACACCCAGTCCTGTGTTAGACCAATGATATGCCCTCTCATATCTTCCGGGTCGAAGTCTGCCTTTGCAAGCTTTGCAACATGCCCGTATTCTTTCGTCCCGTTGATGACCCGCTCTGATTTAACACGTTGGTACTCAGCCCATAATGCGGCGTATGGGTCTCTTGTTACGACCAATGCGCGTTGGATTTCCACTTCTGCGCATTTTTTGTAGAAACCTCTTATGGTCGGGATGGGTTTTATCCCAGAGATGCCGTACCAACGTTCGATGTCAGGGATGCGATCCCTGCCGTTTTCTTGAAGTGCGGACCATCTTGCTCCGTCTCGGTATGCGCCGTCGACAAGGTCGAACGGCGTCCAGTTCGGGTGGCCCTTCACAGCAACAACAGATTTGTCGCACCGTAACTCGCCGGGCATGACTTTGATAATATCGAGATCGCGGTATACGGAACCTGTGTAGTACCCTGTAGCCTGTTCTATGAGGAAGCGAATCCAGGTGTTTCCTGAACCTGGGAATGACCAGAATAACGGTGGATTGTCTTCCTTATCTGTCGGGATGAAGGAGCGGGTGACGTGGCAGTGCCCGATTGTTCTCGATTTTGGCATGTCGAGCTTGTTGTTGTCCTCTGGTGCGTCCTTAAGGGTTACAATTGGGAGTGGTGCTGTTACGTGGTTTTGCAAGCCCCCGTTTGAGGTGTCGAAGTCTTGGAGAACCTTTCCTTTTCCGGTGACACGCTTCGCCTCGTGAAGGATCATTCTCCAATGAAACGGTTTCACCTTCGGCGGGACCTGGTTTTCTGTCTGGCTTGCTATCGCCGCCAGCGATGTGAGACCTACGCTTTCTAACACTCCAGTGTACTCCAGCAACCCTTGGCTGCCCAAGATTTCGCTGACCTGCGCTGATGTTCGGTCAAAGGTGACTAACGGGGAGGAAGCTTCCTCTTCCTCTACAGGTTGCTGAGCTATCATTACCACCACCACCGCCAACGCCACCAATATGCACACTCGGCCCCAGAAAAAACCCCTTTGCTGAACCCTCCCAGGCACCGGGGATTTTGTCCGCATTTTTTTTTTTTTTTTGTGTCAAGGGTCCCTCCCCCTTTTGCCTGTGGTGCGAGTGATAGTGGGCGGAAAAAAAAAGTGGGAGGGAAAGGGGGGGGGGGGGGGGGGTTATATTATTTTCTTCTTTTTTTTCCGGAGAGAAAAAAAAAAGCAAAACAAAAACACCGACTAAAAAAAAAAAATCCAAGGTCCAGTAAAGCGTGTTTTTTTTTTTAATGCCTACTATTTCTCACGGGTTTAAAAAGGTTACGGTGGAAAAACAGGTTTTTTTTTTTTTTTTTTTTTTTTTTTGGAACAGGAAAACCTTTTGCAAAGACGCGGGCATGCCTTGAAGGGGAAAACGAAAAGGCAGCGCGAGAAAAAAAAAAAGAGAGAAAAAAAAAAAAAAAAAACATACAATTTTAAAAAAATAGCGCACACCCGCAGGAGTAGGGAAAAAAAAAAAAATCAAAAAAAATCCCCCCTCCTCTCAAGCCCGGCTTATCGTTTCATTCCTCACGCACAAAAAAAAAAAAAAAAAATGCTATAAAAGAAACAAAAAAATAGCGCTTATTTTTGAGAGAGAGAAAAAAAAAGAAAAAGTAGGATTTCACCTCAAAAAAAGTCTGTAGACAGGGTTGGTGGTTTCGTCTTCGAATTCGTAGGCTACATTTGAGATGAAATTTTGAAACGACATTTCTTCCTCGGGGGGGACGTCGAAACCAACGAGAACTTTACCGAAATCCGCCCCATGGTTACGGTAGTGGAACAGGGTGATGTTAATAAACGATGGCAGCGCGGAGAGGAATGTCTTTAAAGCTTCGCTATTCTCGGGGAAAATGAACCGGTACAATCTTTCATCAGGCGGTGCTCCTTGTCCACCGACGAGATATCTCGCGTGAGATTTCGCCATCTCGTTGTCACACAACGCCAGGGTCTTGAACCCTGCAGAATTTAAAGCAGCAACAACTTTATCACCGCTTTCCTTTGAACCACTTTGAAACGACATAAATATTTTCGCAGGAGACGTTCCACCGTTAAACCGGTAACTGAACTCGGTAACCTGGTTCGGGTACACCAGTTCATACATTTTTCGAAAAGCGCCTTTTTCCTCGGGGAGATCGACGGTTACCAGAAGTTCCTTCTCCTCACATCGTTCAGCAACAGTTCGTAACATGGCGAATTCCATGTTTGCTGAGCCTAGTACAGCAACGCATTTTTTACCTTTTTTAACGTCTTTCTTCAGTCCGGCAACCGCCAAAGCACCGGCGGGTTCTAGAATCGATCTTGTATCGGTGAAAATGGCCTTTATTGCCGCGCAGATTTCGTCGTTTGAAACCGTTATCATCCGGAACGACGTGGCAGTGTTTCTTAGAATGTCAAAGGCGTGCGTGTTCGGGGTCAACACAGCGGTCCCTTCAACAAAATGGTTCAAAGGTGAGTTGAGAGGTGTGATATAACCCTTTTCAATACAACTACTCATTGTCGTATTGTCCACTGCTTCCACACCAACAATTTCAACACCAGGATGGATCGCACCGGAATATTCAACCAATGCTGCGAGGAGGCTTCCTGTACCAACACCAACATATATAGTATCGGGTTTTGAGGCTTGTCGGAAGAGTTCAACCCCGACAGTCCCGAGGCCTGCGATGGGTTCTGGTGAGTTGAACGGGTTCAGGTACACCGCAGGGCGTTTTTCATTTTTTACGCTTTTTGCAGCGTGTTCAGCTGACTCGTTTGCATCGGAACCAATCTTCACAACCTCAAAGTTTCCCTTCATTTCACCAAGCTCCTTCAACGTTTTGACAGGTGTGGTCAACGGGCAAACAAAGTACACCTTTGCCGCGACGTTTAACCGTTGGCAGGCCAGACCGATGCATTCATTGAAATTCCCTAGGCCGCTAGAATATATCACGCTGCCATTTGCTCGTTGTTTGTGTGTTAAACCCGACACCATAACGTAGGCAGCTCTGATTTGATGGCCGAAACCGGGGTTCATATCTTCCCGTTTGATATACACTTCGCAACCTGCTGCTTCAGACATTACTGTTGCTTTTTGTAAAGGGGTTGAGGTTGTGATGTCTGTCACCGGTGCTGTAAGGATCATTGCGAGATAGTCGGGTCTTGCCATTTTCGGCGGGTTGTCAAGGTGTGGAGCGGCCATTCTCGGTTTTTTCCCGGCAGGGGCTGGGATCAACTCCTCCACCGACGGCCTCTTCTTTGGAGATATCATTTCATTCGGCATTTGTTTTCTCTTTTTTCTTTTTTTTTTTTCCCTCTCTCTTCACTCCCCTCCTGTTGAAAACACAGTTGGTGAAAAGTGGTAGGATGGAGGGGGATAAGTAAATCCGTGTAAAAAAAAAAATCAATCCCCACTTTTTTTTTTTTTTTAAAAACTTTTATTTTTTCACCACCTTCTTTACTTTTTTACCGTTGGAACCATTACTGCCGTGTACACCCCCTGGTACCCCGTCGCTCGATAGCGAGGCTTTGAGGTTGTCCTGTGCTTCTCCCAGCTCGAACCATTTTTTTGAATCGGCGCCCATGAAATTATTCCCCATGATGCTGCCGAGAGTGACGTGGGACCCTTCAAGCCGCATTTTTTTTTTTTTTCCAACTCGTTTCTAGAAGAAAAAAAAAAAAATAATTGATGAGGCTGCTGGAAAGGGAATAAAAATGAATTTTTTTTTTTTTAAAAAAAGCTGATTAGAAAAAAAAAAAAACTACGCAACCTAGAAAGTCTGGGGGGCTCTGGCGGTGAAGGGGGCCCTCTTCGCCTTGGCGGGCACGCGCACCCTGTGGATGAGGGGGAACCTGACCTTGGAGTTGTGGAATTGCGTGACGTTGGGTCGTGTGCAGTCCTTGGCGGTCTTGGTACAGGTGCGGATCACCTGAACGTTGGAGAATGAGGCGCGGTGCTGGCCAGAAAGCTCGTTGAAGATCCTGCTGACAGCCCTCGAGAGGTGTGTGTCCCTGATCTCTTTGCTGGTGTTGACGGGACCGGTGCGGGAGTACCACCTCAGCTGCACGCCGAAGTTCTTGATAACGTTGGGCCTCTTCTCCTTGATCTCCCTCACCCCGAACACTTCACCAACACTCTTCTTCACCTTGTGGTACTCCCTCATGAACTTCCAGAATTTAGACTTCGCCACAACGTGGTTCGGCGCAAAGCAGTTGAACCTGAAAAACTTGGGCGCCGGCTCGCAGTCCGTCGGGACCTTACGCCCCACAACCTCGAAGTTGCGGAGGTGTGCGCTAGCGAGACCAACAGTAGGCTTACCCATTTTTTTTTTTTTTTTGTTTCTCTTAATAACCTTTTTTTTGTGTGTGTTGTTGAAACAAAAAAAAAAAAAAAAAAAAAAAAAAAAGAAGAAGAAGAAGAATAGAATAAGAATAGAATTAAATAGAGGATTTGGAGAGGGGGGGAGATAATATGGAAATAAATAAAAAACCCCATTCCCACCTAGATACGCTGGCGCTTCCCGGGCTTGGCATTTTAGATTTTGCGGTCTGGCATCACGTCGGGGAACAGACAGAGTTCTGACACGATGATTAAGGTTGATGGGAGTTTTCCAGGGCTTGCGGAATGGAAAAACCGACAGTTTTCTTTTTCTTTTTAAAGTGTCCTTCACTAACTGATTCCCACAGTACAAAAAATCATGAAAATAAGCCAATAGCGGGAGAGGGGGGGTGTTAATGATTTAGAGGGATGGGGAAGGATATTGTGTAAATATGGTTGAGAAGAGGGGGGGAAAAAAAATAAAGTAATAAATCAGGGGCCCCGGTTCAAAACGTGTTTTTTCCGTTAGACCTGCGGTGTTTTTGCCAAAAAAAAGAATAAAAATAGGGGCAGCACACTGTGAATTTTCTTTTTTTGTGCTACTCCGGCTGCGGAGACCGAAATCCAGTTGCAGTGTGAAACCCAAATGAATAACAAAATGGAGAAAATAATCCTCACAAAAAGTGGCCCACCGCAGGTATAAGAAAAATTGCCGGTCAACGTATACCGGCGATTTGTCGAAAAGAACTTACTGAGGGGCCTGAATAAATCGTTATTTCGCTTTAATACCAACAACAACAACAACAACAAAAAAAAAAAAAATTATTTTCTCCATCTTTGTGGGGTGAGCGCGCGAATACGACGGTAGGCAGAGGGAGACAGGTGCTGGACCTTCGAGGGGGATATACTGCGTGAGGTGTTGTGCTTGCTGAGCTGGCAGTGGCGGGTCGGGGCGCTTTTCTTTGAAGCCGGCTGCTTTGAGTTGTTGCTGCTGCTGCGGATGGACGCCACTACACCACCAGAGGAGGCACTTCGTGGTGTAGGAAGTTGTCGGCCACGTGAACGCTTCCTCTCTCTCTCCTGAGGCGTGAACAGCTTCGTCATCTTTGATGCAATTTTCATCTCTTTTGCCGTTTTTCTTGCTTCGTTCTCTTCCTGCAAGATCTCAACCTTGCGCTTGTACTCCACCAGCTGAGAGGTGGCCTTTTCAAGCTCAAAAACCTGCATGGCTGCCTTTTTTTTTGTCATTTTATATTCTCCCTCCAGCTCCTGATAACTCATTTTCCCCGCGTTTACCTTACAAGGTGCTTCCAACACCATTTTCCAGCCCGGTGGTCGGACCTCATGCAACGCCCAGATTATGACCTCTCTGCAGTAAGTTTGGGACCACTCCAGGCTGTGCCTTGCGCTCATTTCCATACTCATTAAATCCAGCCTTGATTGGCTTGCGTCCTTTTTTAGAAAGCTCCGTGCCCTGTCTGCGAATTTGTTCATGTGTTCCTCATTCAATCCGCCCCTCTGGATCATCTCGAAAAGATCTTGAAAGATTTCCTTCATCTCCCTCGACCCTCTCCCCTCTTCTTTTCGTGGTTTTTTTTTTTGTTTTTTTTTTTAGCGGAAAGGTTTTTTTTTTGGGGGGGGAATGATTCTGGGGTGTGGGGAGCTGGAAGGAAAAAAAAAAAAAAGAAGAAAAACAGATGAAATAAAGTAGGAAAGTTGTTTTTTTTTTATTTCATTACTATCGTTGTTTTTTTTTCCTTTTTTTTCTTCTTCTTTTTTTTTTTTTTTTCGGGTGTCGTTTTAATACCTTTTAGGCTTTTTAGGGGGGAAAAACAAAAAAAAAAGGGTGCTTCCTGGGGGGTTATGGGCACTCCTTCCTTTTTTTTTTCACTGCTCCTCATGAACCAAAAAAAAAAAAAAAAAAAAAAAAAAAAACACTTTTTCCAAAAAAAAAAACTTCTGACGTTTGTTATATCTCTCATGTCTCACCCGTTTCTAACGAACAAGGACGGATTTGAGCTCAGAGGTCACGGGACCGGCAGAGGTGGTGAAGGGAGCATCCTTCCAGCAGGCAATGCCCTCAGCGTTGGTGTTGAGGGGCTCGATAAGCGCGTCCTTCTTTTTCTTGTGGATCTCATCAACAGCTTCGCGGGTGTCAGGAGAAGGAGAATACCCTTTGAAGGAAATTCGCTCGCCGATCTTTGCACCAGCAGGCACATCGAGCACCTTTACGGTGGACTTGTCAGCAGGTGACGCGCACAGCACCATCCCGCATGACTCGACATCCCTCATTGCCTGCGGCTTCAGGTTGCACAGAACTGCAACAAGCTTCCCGTTCAGCTCGTCGGACTTGTAGTAGTTTCTCAGCCCGCTCACCACCGTCCTGGGAGGGCCACTGCCCACGTCAATTTTCTCCACGAATAGACTGTCGGCGTTTGGGTGGTCAGCGATTTCCATGATCTTCCCTACTCTGATGTCGAATGCTGATGCGTCCAGCTCCTGTTTTTTTTTTTTTTGAAAGGGGAGAGGGGGGGACACACCACTTTGCCCTTCGGGGCCTTCTCCCCTTTCGATTGTTCCTTCATGGCCTTCTTCTTTGCTCTCTTCTCCTCAAGGCTCATCCCTCTCTCATCCGTCGCTTTCGTGTCCTTCTTCTCGTCCGCTTTCTTCACCGCAACGCCCGACAAACGCTGCTTCCTCGCCCAGTAGGACAGGTGGTTCATCTTTGCCTTGCCCTCGGGGATGAGGAGCATTTCTGTTTTTTTTTTTTTTTTTTTTTTTTTTTTTTTTTTTTTTTTTTTTTTAATTGTTTAGCCATACTGTGGTGCGGTGTAACAGCGTCGCAGATGAAGTAGCCCCGTCTCTCGAATTGAACGACGTCGCCGACCTTGATGTCACTGACGGCCTCCTCGCCCCAGCACATGGTCACGCCTTTGGTGTCCTTGTTGATGATCTCCTCGATGTTGCGCTCGGGGTCGGGCTTCACGGCGGTGATGAGGTGCTCGAACTCTTGAAGCTCGACGGGGACCTTGTTCTCAGGGCAGTCGGCAAGCCATGTCAGTTTTTTCGTTTTCTTGAAGTCTCCCTCCAGGTGCAGCTTTGCCGTTGCGCTCTTCACCCTCTCGACGCCCTCCGTGCTGCGCTCGATCTTCGCCGGGATGATGTTCCCCCAGTCCATCAGGGTGAACTCCTCACCATCCTTCACAAGAACCATGTCCTCCTCCTCCACCAACACGGAAGTGTCCTGCCACACCCTCTTCTTCCCAAGCACCGGGTTTTTCTTGTGCAGCAGTTTCTCAGATGATGATTTCGCTGGTGCGCCATCGATGGCGATCTTCACAGATCCCTCCTGGGGCACGCATGTGTATCTCCTGCAAGGAGAGTTCTCAGTTGGGTCGATCTCGTTCCTGTTGAGGTTCCACAGAAGCCCCCACTCCTGGAAGTTGTTCGCCCGCGACATTCCCTGCCCGATGATGAACTTCTTCAAGGCCTCGACGGTGAGCCCCCTACGGAGGAGGCCCTTCACGGTGGGGAACCTCGGGTCGTTCCAACCATCGACCATCTTGTCGTCAACGAACTTGGTGAGCTTACGCTTCGACATGACGGTGAACTCCATGTTTAGTCTGCTGAAGTCCTCGATGAATGGCTTCCTGAGGTTGAGGGCATCGCAGATCCAGTGGTACTGCGGGTTACGGTCGTTGTACTCAGAAGTTCGGAGAGCGTGGGTTACACCGTCAAGGGAGTCAACAATGGGGCAGGCGAAATCGTATGTTGGGTACACTTTGTACTTGTCGCCAGTGCGAACATGCGGATGGTCGACAGCACGGTAGAGGACAGGGTCGCGGAGGCATTTGTTAGGGTCGTCAACGGACATCTTGGCACGGACAACAAGACCCTCACCGGAACCGCTCTTCATTTTCTCCCACATGGCAATGTTCTCTTCGACACTGTTGTTTCTACGCTTTGAGGCGATCCCCTCCATGCGCTCCTCACGGATCTGTTCCTTCTCGGTGTCGTCAACGTAGGCAGTCCCATCCTTCAACATCTTCTCCATGAGGGCAAACATCTCGTCGAAACGGTCGGATGTGTAGGTGATCTTGTCGATGGCGATCCCAAGTGATAGTGTGTCCTCCACGATGGCCTTCTCGTAGGCAGCGTCTTCCTTCTTCGGGTTGGTGTCGTCGAACCTGAACACCATCCTGCCCTCGTACTTCACTGACAGTAGGTAGTTGGTGAGAGCTGCCTTGGCGTGACCAATGTGCATGAACCCTGAAGCCTCGGGGGGGAACCTTGTTACCACCTTTCCTTGTTCGGCATTTGTCAGGACGAACTTGTCGTCGTCTGACTTGTTTTCCCTCACCTTCTTCTCCTTCTTCGCGGGGCCGGTCTTTGCCTTCTCCTCTGTCAGAACCTTCAGCCTTGCCTCCTCGGTGGCGAGCTCCTTCTCAAGCTTCGAAACGTTGCTCATTCTTGATGATAAATACCCCACCTGGCGTGTTGTTGTTGTTGTGTTAAAACTGCCCAGCGCAATGCTACGGCCTGCTCGGGACACCAACCTTCTAATCGTGTTTTTTTTTGTTGTTGTTGTTCGTCCCTTTTTCTTTTTATTTCGTTCGGGATCCGCTTACAATGAAAGAAATAATATGAAAAAAAAAAAAAAAAAAAAAGCACAATTTTGCTTTTTTATGTCCGTTTGCCTTCAATAAGGACAATATCGTCGTCAGGGCAGGCTTCCCATTCAACTGGTGTCACTGTGAAGGTCCAAGAATTCTCTGTTAAAATCTTCTTGAAGCCTTCAAAAGCGGAATCAACAGTCTCCTTCTCAGGACCGCGAGGAGTAGAGACGAGCGTGTACCTAAGCTGGTGGGTAATGTAGAACGAACCAGTGGGAGAGAGGTGGTTATCGATGGCTTTGAGAAGAAGCGGGGGGATCTGAGAGGTGAATATTAGATCTGCACCAATAACAATATCATATAAAGCGGACGAAACGGGCGGTGTGCTCCAGTCAAGGTGTTCTACGGAGATGCGCTGTTGAGGTAGCTCGTTCAGCGAAAAGAAATTGCGCTCCATTACTTTCAAGGCTACCGGGTTGTACTCAGTTGCAGTAACACAGTCCGCTCCTTGCTGTGTGCATGCTATGGCAGCGGTGCCTACTCCGGCTCCTATTTCCATTACTTTCAAGCCTTTTACTTGTATTCTCTCTTCTAGTATGAGTCTCACCAACGCCCAACCCCCTTCCCACACCTGCAAACTCATCCCGTCAAAATCTACTTCCGCGTCGTACTCCTGGCCGTCTCGCACCATTACGGCGATCCCTTCTCTTTCGATGGTTTTGAATCTTGGGTCGTTTTCGAGCATTTTTTTTTCTTTCCTCTCTCTTTTTTTTTTTCTCCCCCGCCTATTGTGAAATGAAACCAAAAGGTGAACGCAACTAAAAAAAAAAAAAAAAAAAAAAAAAAAAAAAAAAAAAAAAAGAGAAAAGGGAAAGAAGAAAAGAAAAAGGAACAAGTGAGGAACATGAAGAGAAAAGAAGAAAAAAAAAAGGAAGAAGAAAAAAAAAAAACCCATAATAATTGGAGTTTTTTTTTTTTTTTTTTTTTTTTTTTTTTTTTTTTGCCAAACACTATTTTTTTTCTCTCGCGTGAAATCTGTATCTGGTTCCCCTCTCCTTTGATGTACAAAAATAATCTTCATGGAAATAAAGACGAGCAAGAGGGAAGGAGGGGGCATTTCTGCTTTAGCTTTAAGTCTTCTAGGTCCTGGCGATCCCGACTTGCAGGCACCCCATGTTCCTCTGGTGCTTTTCAACAATCTGCTTGTCCAACTCAAGGAGGTGGCTTTTAGCGGCCTGCTTCTTCTCCAGCTTTGCAGCCTGCTCCAGTTCGATGGAGTTTTGGATTTCCCTTTCCTGGGAGCGCCTGAACTCTTTTTCCTCTTCTCTCACTTTAAGTTTGAGGTCCGCTTTTAGCTTTAACTGCTGTCCGAGGGTGTCGATGAACTCTTTCTTTCGTTCTTCCGCTTGGTACTTTCTTCTAGCTTCGAGGCGGGCCCTGTCTGTATCGATGGCTTTGACCTCATGTTCCACCTTCGCTTCCTGGTCACGTTGCTTTGCAAGGCGCTTGTGGTGTAGTTCAAAAAAGAAATCATTTCCGGGCATTTTTTTTTCGGCTCGCTTCAAGATTTGCATCCTGCTTTGTTCCTGCTTTTCAAGTAGGGATGCATGCTCCTTTAAGATCTCCTTATCCTTGACCTTCTCTTCCTCCAGCTCTTTCCTCTTTTTGTCTAGTTCAGACCTATTGAATTCCATAAAGACTCTGTACTCCTTTGTGTTTGCCATTTTTTTGTTCGCCTCGCATTTCATTTGCTGGAGTTCTTCTTGTTCCAGCCTTCTGCGGTATGCAAGCTCTTCTTGTTTGCTTTGCTCGTCCTTCATTTTCTTTGCCTCCCTCTCCTCCTCCAGCTTTGTTATCCGCTCGGCCTTCTCGCGAGCGAGAAAACTCCGTTTTCTTTTCATCTTGTCCGATTCTTCTTTGTGCCACTGTTCTCTTCTTTTGAACTCTTCTTCAGCGTATTGTTTTTCCGTCCGCTTTGTCTGCTCTTTGATGCGATTGTTGTGTTGCACTTGGTCGTCGAGAGACTGTTTGCACATTTGCATCTTTTCCTTGTGCAGCTCCTTATTCGATTTTTGCTCCCTTGCGAATTTTCCCATGTCGTCGGTTATCGCCTTGTGCCAGGCCGCGTCAGATATGAGCATCTCCCTTCTACGCACGACTGCAGGCTTCGTGCTCTTCGATATGGTGTTGTCTGTCAGCAACAGCGTTGATGCCTTTTTTTTTCTTTTTTTTTTTCTTTTTTTTTTTTTTTTTTGGTTTGTTTTGTTTCCCCCCATACATGTTGGCTAGCAATACTTTTCGGGGTCGATACCCGACTTGGTGCGTACGACTCGATGGGGGGCAAACTTTGTTAAAAGTTTAAGTTAAAAGTTTCCCCCCCCCCCCCCCCCCCCTCTCCCTTCTGTTGACACACCAGTCCTCGATTACAGGTGGCGGGGCAGACTCCGATCGGACAGACTGCTCCACAAGTATCTTCCTCAGCTTAACGGCCAGCGTGCATATATGGGTGTCGGTGACATTACCCATGTCCAGCCTTTCGTTGACAAGAGACTCGATCTGCTCGAGGTGCTCCCTCTGCGGCTGTGGCACGTCCACCCTCCCCTGCATGCACCGAGAGACGATCAAGGTCATGATGTTCCTTTTCATTTTCTGCTTCCGAGCCTCCGATTTCTCCTTCGAGTCCACGCTGACTGTGGACATTTCAACTCTCCCCCCCTTTTCTTTTTTTTTTTCCCCTGCCCCTCTGTAAAAAAAAAAAAAAAAGAAGGAACAAAAAAAAAAAAAAAAGTTCAAAGTTAACACCATGGTGTTTTCGAAATGACACCCAGCCTGATTAGCCCCGACAAGGTTTCTACTCCTTCCGATGTGATGTCAGCTTCTAGAGGTTCCACGGGGGATGGTGGGATCTCTGAAACAGGGTTTAGAGCAATGTCGGGCTTCAGCCCCTTATGAACAGACCACAGCCCTGTTGCGATCTCACGATCAAGAGAGAAAGACGTCCATGTTGTATGAGACTGAGTTGCAAGGTGGGGTAGGATGAGAGATGGTGACCCGCCTATGTAAAGACCTCGAGACAGCCTGCGTCGACCGGGAGTGCTTGCGTCCGTGTGCACGAGGTAGTGCCCTTCGTGTGGCCCTCCGTTGGGAAGCCGGTTTATCATAAGTCCTATGGCGGCATCACTGGCTTGTTCCAGAATGAGGATCCTAACTGGCGGACGCCCCAGCCCGAGAGGCCATCCTAATCTCTTATCAGGAACTACGTTGGATACCAGGACGGTGCCAGACTTGAGCCGTTGTGGCTTGGTCGTGTTTGATACGAACTTTCGCAAGGGTTCGCTTGTCTCTGGGTCTTCTCCTGTCACCTTTATCATGTATTTGTATGCGGTGCTCTTTTCCCGCTCTTCGGCGGTTTCGCAGTTTTTCCGGGCTTGTTTGACTTTTTCGTTCGTGCTCTCCCAAAACCCTTGGTATGCCCTGTCTGCCGGGGCTGCGTCATGGCCCCCCTCCACCCCTTCCTTCGCCTTCTCGTACGCTATTTTTATCTCCTTAAACCTTTCCACGTCGCCTCCCATGTCCGGGTGGTTCTTCTTGGCGAGTTCAAGATACCTTGTCTTCACCTCTTCCCTTGTAACGGAGGTGCCCTCTTCAAAACCAAGCACTGTGAAAGGGTTGGGGAGGGGGCTGCAATACCATCGTTTGGTCAGTTTTTTCATTGACCCCCCCCCCCCCCCCCCCCTCCTTTACCCCCCCTCCTTTTTTCCTTTTTTACCCCCTCCCTTTTTTTTCTTTTTCATTTCTTTCTTTTTCTTTTAAAAAACGGGCAAAGCAAAAAAGACGCTAAAAACGGCAGAGAGGTACCGCATAGTGTCTAGAAAGGAGTAGCGACCGCGGAGTACCTTGCCCAGGAAGGGAACTCGCACTGCGGCATCGGCCGGAAGGTGCAGCAGTGGGGCTGGAGTAGCGGAAGGGTGAAACCCACGAGGGGCATTTCAGAAGGGGCTGAGCCCTGGGCGAGAGGACTGGAGGGAGCCCCCAACCAAGTGCCGGTGAACACATACCTGCCTGGTGTTGAACAGCAAAGCACACAGATTGAAGATGGTATTCGAAAAGGATAGAGGGGCACGTTTCCACGTCCCCCCCCCCAGTCGTGGCAGTGCTGGAAGGTGAGGTGCGGTACAAGTGGACCCACCATCCCTGCAGACTCGAGAAAACCAAGGCAACGAAAACGTGCCGCTCCTCCTTGGCGCCACCCCTACGACAACAGTAAACTAATCCAGACAGACACCGCAACAGCACAACGACCCGAAGAAGAAGAAAAAAAAAAAGCGAATCAAAATGAGTCAATAAGAATAACCATACAAAATGAGGTGTGGAAACACCCCCCCAAAAAAAAGATTTCTTTCTCTTTTTAAAGAGCGGGAAAGTGGACTTCCCATGCCTCTTTCAAAGCGATAGACTTGCCCACGCACACAGAAGTACACGGGGGCAGAGGCGGCCTTCGGGGAGAGGGCCGGTGCTGTTTAGTAGAACGTTTCGTAGTGGGCGGCTTGGGGACAGGTTCTGGTATCAGAGACACAGGTGAGGCTGGCGGGATGTCGTTATATTTATCTTTATCAACCCGAGGTCTGGATGGGAATTTTTGCACTATATTAGACAGAATACATGTGGCTCTTACGGCTTGGGTGTGAGACACAACCAAAAGGATGGCCACAGCAGATACAACTGCTGCCCGGTGCACAACCCTATAGGGTTTCTTTTGATGTCCTTCCCAACCAAAACTGGACATCAGAAGAAACGCTGCGTAAGGGACACCATCTATTTTGACCTCGTCGTCTCTGAACTTATCGAACGGTGATTCATTGGGAAGGGGTTCGGAGCTACCTAGCTTGCTATACCACGTAGGACGTGGGTTCGCTATCTTGTGGGCCCGTCTGTTCCTTCTGTCGGTTTCTGGTTTTTGCTGTTCCCGCCAAATCGTTATCCGTTTATCCAAATCTGCGTCCAGCGTGGTAAGCCGGGTTGGGTTAACCAACAACGGTCCAACCGAGACTGGGTTTTTTGTAACCTTTTCGCATGATGAGGACAGCACGGGGGAATGTTCCTCCGCTTCTTCGGAACAACTAATACTCTCCGTCAAGAAACTGTCCGCGTCGTCGTCCTGCGCTTTCTCCAACGATTTCGGGGCGAGATACTTCCACGTTTCCATGATTTTCGCGGCCCTCGTTTTCAACACAGGAAGCTGCAATCTTATTAAGAAATCCGGCATCGAATCGGGGAGCATGAAAAACTCCCTTACCATTGCGTAACCGTGCCAGATCTTTCGTGTAGCAAGACGAGGGAGTTCCATGTCATCGTCCAGCAGGGCTCTGGTGTTGTCGATCAATGTTTCGATGACGCTTTCCAGTAGAACACAGTCGCGAACTGTTAGGTCTAGTTTGGCTGTTCCATCTGTTTTTTTTTCACGGCGTTCCACACGGCGGAGCCAAGCTGGGTCGGACGACAGGTTTTTCAAACGTTGCTTCTCCCAAGAAAGGTGGGCCAGTGTTGTTACCGACGCCCGGCCTTCCCTGTTGAACATCTTGTGCCATTTGTTGTGCTTCGCCAGAAGGATCGCGTTGTCGATGAGCCCTGTTATAAGTTCCCCCACAGCTGTTTCCGCGTTGTGTCGCAGCCTGTCCTTCTCGGCTATCATGCGTACCCAGTTCCCTCGCCACGCAGATATCATCCTCCTCATGACGTTGTGCCGCTTCAAATGCGTCGGCTGCTTTTTTTTGAACTTGCCTGTGATCGACAGCAGCATGAGATCTTCTTTAATGTTTACCTCGTGAAACGCATTGAAGTACACAAGCTCCGACTCCGTGAGCTCTGAGCTGGACTTGAAATACAGGTCTCGGACCGTTTTGTAATTGTGCGTTTTCCCGTTCAGGGTGATGGGGTCCTGCATCACTCGTCCGTAGATCGGTTCTTTGAACTCGACCGGGATCTCCTGTCGTTCCTTGTCGAGGATTGCGACGAGCCACAAATCAACTTCGAGCAACTTGGTGTCTGTCCGAACGTGCTTCAAATGAATTTCCGATGGGAGAAGCTCTTCGTCGGGGAGGTTCGTGTTCACAATGTTTGGCCTCAACCGGGCTTTACTACCAAACGTCGATAACACCTTTGTCTGCCGCCGTGATGATGAATCGGCCGAATCTGCCTGTTGGAAACTTGTTCCTTCTGAAAACAGAGAAGTGCGGTTAGGACGGTTTTTTATCGGCAAAGTGTTTGGTATAAGCGTGCTCTTAGGCACTGCCTCGTTATCGGGTAAGGCCTCGTCCGACTCTTCACTTAAAGGTGCAGCATGTGACCAGTTCCTCTTACGTTCAACCAGCCTACAATGTTTCTTCACGTCCTGGTAGTACCCAAGACCCAGCTCCCCCGTCCCAAAGTACCAGCCGATTTTACGCCCGGCAAATGTGTCGGTTTTAATGAAATGTCTATATGTGTGTGCCCATGGGCGGAGGGTGACCACCACGTCCGACAAGATTACAAAACAAGCCGCAATGCATGTTGTTCTTGTTCTACGGACATCGTGTCGGGCTCCGCTTAAGAGCCTGAAGTAGCGTGGGTGGGTGCGGTCAGGGAGCAGTTTGGCATCGTGTTTTATATCCTTCATTGAAAGCTCTTCTATGACATTGCAGTTGACTGCCGAGGGCGACGGTGGCTGTTTCGGTGTTCTTCTTGCCGACAGGCTTGACGTGCTATTGGACTCGATCTGATGGATGTTCGCCGCCTTGCAGGCCAAGGATTCCAGCAAGCTCTGGATCCAAGCCATCTCCTTGGCGCTGCCCATCCCTCCTATGCCGACCCCGGGGGTCGTCACCCCGCTTCTCTGCAGCGCGCGGAAAATGTTCACCGCCAGATCATGGTACTCCCTTTGAGCAAGAACATGCCCTGCTGTAACCCCGTCTTTCAACCCTGTCAGGAAATACTCTGCAGGCAGGATTTTCATTGTGTTATGGGTGCATTTTTTTTTTTTTTTTTTTTTTTTTTTTTCTTTTTTCTGGGTTGGGATAGTTTCTCTTTTTTTTTTTTTTTTTTTCCAGCTACAAAAAGAAGAATGAAAAAAAAAAAAAAAAAAAAAAAAAAAAGACGACACACTGCCCAGATCATATATGAGCTCGTCCGGACGAAAATGTCAACACTTTTTTGGGTACCTCCAAATTTCTTGTTTTGATTATTTGAGCAAAAAAAGGGCAGCATGCAACCATAGGAAGATGACATATATGGTGTACGTGACGCCGTTCTTTCAATTGCGATGCTTGTTTTGCCATGAGGGTGGCAGGCTTTGCAACCGGCTGCCCCCGGGAAGCGAAAAATAGACGTCAAAAAAACGGCGAAAAAAGTTTAAAATGCAATTTCATTGCTTAAAATGCAGCATCTAGGGTGCATAAAATTGGTGTTCAAGCGCACTTGTGACCCCTGGGTACAACCCGGGTCGGGTTACTGTTAAAAGTACTTAGCGAAAAATTTATGGCGCCGCATAGCCCCCGAAAATCCGGTTTTTTACACCCTATTTTTTGGCTTTTTCAAGGGGTTCCTAAGGGATTTTGACCTTTTTCAGAAAAACCAATTCTTAACACTTGCCTGCTCATGCAGAGCTTCGACATTGGTATCTTTGGGGTCATACTTTCATTCCCTACCCATCTGCTGAGGTTTTTCCTTTTCTTTTGCACTCATAATACTTTAAAAGTGAAAATTTTGCTTTTTCAAGGGGTTTTAAAGGGATTTTAGCCTTAAATAGGCCAAAATAGCACTTTAAGGGTAAGTTCTCCCCACCCCATTTTAATAGTGATTTAGAGTCCAGCCCACCCAAAATGACCCCAAAGGTTTCACAGATTTTCAATCTGCATCCATTCCTCGTATCGCTTTTCACGGAAAAACGAAAATAAAAAATGGAGTCTGGGTTATTTGTAACTTCCAAATTGAATCGTTTGCCAAAAACCATTCTAAAAAACATGTTTTTGCACGTGCGTTTTAAAAATAAAACAAGCGGTGAGCATTTTGACCTATATGGTGTTCAAGCTTAGACTGCATTTCTGCACACAAAGTGGTGTCGGACTACTTTTTTACTTAGAAATTTAACGGGGGTTTTACGCCGCATAGGAGGGTCTTTTGTTGACATTTTTCTTCCGGACGAGCTCATATATACTTTTTTGAAGGGAAAGCTAAGCCTTCCCCCCCCTTTTTTTTTATTCAAATACTATTTTTTAGATTTCTTCGCGGACTTTTTACGCTCCTCTGCGGCCCGTTTTCTGTCTGGAAGTGAATAACGGCGTTTCACCATGTCCTGCCAATCGGAGTGTCCCTTGATGGATAGATTGAGCTTTTCTAGGATGGGTTGCTCAAGGGGGAGGGGGACGCCTTGCGTGGATTCCGCCTCGCATTGCTTTCGCTTGCGAAGAAGCCCGTAGAGTTCCATACAGGTAGCGGCAAGCACGTTTGTTTTGGAAGTGTTGCCCTTGTCGCCGATTTTGAGACGAAAGTATCTGAAGTAGTATTTTGACTGGGGGACCTTCCAGGAAAACGAGTTTTTCTCTTTCAGTCGGTTTTGGTTGAGGGACAGATCCTCGAAGTGGGTGTGGATGACCACCCATAACTTCCCGTTCATAGATCCTTCCAATGTCCAGCTTTTTAGAACATCGCGGCTTTTATCACATCTCCCGGACAGTGTGTACGCATTGGGGGCACACACATGGTTTTTCAGGTCCAACATAATCCATGATTCTTCATTGTCTTCTGTGCACAATACCTGGTTTGTCGGGCGCCGTTCAACAAGGTCAGACAAGGAGCCCTTTCGGAGGGAGGAGGTGGTGACGGCCACCAGACCGCGGTCCACGGGATTCCTCCATTTTTTCGATTTCATTTTGTTCAAACCGAGATAATATAAAACACCGTGTTTATCGTGATCCGAGCGGTGAACAAAGGAATAAGTTGTGACACGTGCAGTGGGCGGGAGGACTTGAAGGGATTCAGATGATGCAGACGACACCGAAGCAGCTCGGGACATAGATTCTGAGAAATCATCGTGTTCTTCTTCTGGTTGAACTGTTATGGAAAGGTCGGCTTTTAGAGTTCTTCGTTTGTCTGGGGAAGTGACTGTGCAGGTTATTGTGAAATCCCCCTTGTCGTTGATCTCGAGCCGGTCCCATATCCATGCGGAGTTGCCTTGTTTGCTGTTTTTTTTGCTTTTTAATAGCCTTCCGGGGGTCATGCTGAGAACGGCTTCGTACCCATTGTCTATGGGTGTTGCACTGCCGCTTGCTCCCAGCAGATCTACGCCTACTCCGAACGGTTTGTTGATAAAAATATCTTCCCCCGGATTCGTCAGGAAGCAGCGTGCTTTTTCCGCTTCTTCAATTTCACCTGGTTTCGCAACTTCACCCAATAAATCATTTAAGCCAAAGGTGTCCATTTATTTTTTTTTTTCCCTCTTTGTTTTGAATTGGGATTTTTTTTTGGGGGGGGAAAAGGAGTGAATAAAAAACTAGAATTCTTTTTTTTTTTTTTGGTGAAAGAAGGTAGAATGGGGAGAAGAAGGAAGGGTATGGGGAAAAAAAAAGAAAAAAAAAGATTTTTTTTTGTAACCCCGTCCCTTCCTCCTCCCCTCTCTCCCTTTCCTCTCCGTTTTTTTTTTGTTCCTCTCCCTCTCCAGTGAATGAGTAGGGAATAACAATAATAAAAAAGTACATTTTTTTTACCCCCCCTCTTTCTTTCTTTCTTTTTCTTTCTTTCTTTTTGTCATTTTTTTTCTCGTTCCAAAAAGGGGGTTTGAAATAATTAAATGAAAGGAAAAGAAGGGGGGGGGGGGGGGGAAGCGTGAAAAAAAGCGAAATTGTGAAAAGTACAAGGATTATATTTTTTTGGGGCACATTTCTACCGGTAAACACTCCCTCTTTACTTCAGATAAGGAGGGGAGGGGAGAGCTGAAGCAGGAAGCCGAAGGTGGGGATGAGAAAAAAATTGCAACGTTGGAAGGGGGGGGGGGGGGGGGAAGAAATATTTAAAAAAAAAGAGATCTTTATTATTTTTTTTTCCATTTTTGAGAAAACCAAAAAAAAGAGGCATCGCCTATCTTTCAGAGGTTTTCTCATTTTTTTTTTAATTCTGGTTCCTCTTTTTTTTCCCCTCTTCTTCTTTGGTTACTAACTACCCTCGTATTTCTTTTCTTTATATTTCGTTCAAAAAAAAAAAAAAAAAAAAAAAAAAAAAAACTGCGTCCGGGGAGGGGAGAGTGGAAATAAAACAACAACGGGAGGTGCTCACTGTTCAAGAAGAAATTTACGGTCGCTTTTTCTGCGGTTGCTGTGGAGGCTTATCGCGAAAAGATGAACGGCATCTGGGCGAGAAAGGTAGTCTCCTGTCATAGCCGTGCTGTCTACCCCTCATATGTCGCAGGGTGCAGGAAAGCTGTCTAGACGCATGTCTGCTCCTACCAGTGTAGCAAGGACTTCGGGGAACGGAAAAAAAAAAGAAAAAAAAAGGGAAAAAAAAGAAAAAAAAAACACTCATGCGCGGAGGTAACGGGCGTAGTGGGTACGATCGGTAGCAAAAGAGCAAAAGGAGAGAGGTGGGTGTACCAACCCCGCTAGGCTTTGTGAAACACTATCAGATGTTTTTTTTTTTTCTTTTTTTTTTTCTTCTTTTTTTTTTTTTTAGCTCTTCATTTCTTTGAGAATCTGCAGGGATGTGAATATAGGTATTCCCCCCCCCCCCCCCCCAAACACACCTTCACGGTCACCTCGATGGTCCCAGACAATTCTCCGTCACATGCATCACCTTTGACTGTGGGAGGGGTATTTTTTTTTTTTTTTTTTTTTTTTTCGCCCATTCATTCATACGCTCGTATTTCTGAGTCGAACTACTGCCGACCTTGAGGCCTTTTTTCTTTAGCTCGGGGAGAATGATGTCGAATCTCCCGAGGGTCTCTTTGCCTACTTCATCCTGGTTTTTTTTTTTTTTTTCTTTTTTTTTTTTTTTTCTTTTTTCTTCTTTTTTCCCCAGCACTTCGTACCTTATCGAAGCATTGCACTCGGATAACATCTGTGGCCGATGCCAAGTAAGAAAACGTTTCGTCCCAAACAGGGTTGAGAGTCTGCTCTTTGACACTGGTGACCTGCTTCTGGGGGTGTCTGTGCGAGCCGAGAACCTTACCCTTCTCGTACCCCCTCAGCTTGATCTCACAATACGGGTCAGAAAACCCTGTGTCGTCCTTGGCGGCAAGAGAGACACCCTTGTTCATGGTCACCTCCAGTTCGTACATCACCTTCGCTTCATCAGGAACGTCAGCCTTCTTCCTGTCTGCTGCCATGGTGAGCATGAAGTTCGATTGTTCGTTCTTCAGGCCCAACTCACTGGCACCCTCGAAGGTCACGACCTTGCCCTGTCTCGTTACGACTGTCCCATTTGTCGAGAACTGCCCCTTGATCTGGTACTGGGCCTCTGTGGCACCCCAGTCCCCTGGGACGAACTCCTTCGCGCTGGCATATTTCTTGCCTTTCCCTGTTTTGAAGCCCACTGTGACGTTGTCCTTCTCCTCCACAAGCATGGAGTACACGAATGACTTCGAGGCCTTCCCGTCCTTAGGTTGGCCTAACATGTAGTACGTCTGGCCCTCCTTCAGTGTCGCTTCCTGGTACACGTCACGTTTTTGCGTTCCCGTGCTGATCACGGTGGTGATCTTGGCGCCCTTCTTCCCAGAAGTCACGACAAACATGTTGACCCCAATGTACGCGGCGTCTGGTGTTCCTGTCTTGACACCTCTTGTGTCTTTCTGGTGCAGACCGAAGTACACACGGCATTCCTTTTTGCACTCCAGCTGTACCACAAGATCTGAGCACCCTGCCTCGAAATTCCCGGCGCAGCGGATCTGATCCCATGTCCCGTAGCAGTAGCAGATAGCAATGCTGTTGAAGTATTTCTGCACGTCTTTCCACTCCATCCAGAATGTCCCGTCGTCGCTTGCTTGGAAGTCGCATTCCCGTTTCAGCTCCGGGGTCCATGATTTGTCGTCGTCGCTCCACTTCCCCGTCCACTCCTTGTCATTCCCCCACGGGTTTCTGATCATGCACAGTTGGTCGCCTTTGCTGGTCTTCCTCACTGTGATGAGTGAGTACGAGTGCTCGCAGATCAGCCCCACCTCCTGGTACTCGTCCCACAACTTCTGTATCTCAGGTGTGACGGAAGACTTGGCTGCGTACATTATGTTCTTTCCCGGAGTGCCCAGCACCTGCAGGAACTCGTTCTCGTCGTTGAGGAGGATCTGGTCGTAGGAGGTGCCGCCCTCGCCTTCAAACTCGAAAGTCTTGTAGGGGCAGCCCGTAAGGTCGCCAAGGGCTGGAGCAGCCCCGCCGGTCATGATTGCGGCGAAGGAACCGTGCACCTTCGCGTATGCCTTTTCGATGAGGGATACCCACAGCTCGTTGGGCTCGTCGCGGTTTCGTGCGAAGGCGGGCTTCGGGCCGCTGCACGGGAGGAAATCATCGACAATGACAGTCTGCCACCAACCGTTCTTGCAAAGGGATATACGGTAGAGGCCCAGGTCGGGGTCCTGACCGTTCTCGAAACAGGACCTTACGAGACGCTCGAACTCAGCAACTGCCGAGAGGGCACCCATCAGGTAGCAGTCAGCAAGGGCGCCTTGGTCGATGTCATTGGGCTCAATGTCGCCAACAAAGAGTGCGGGCTTCAAACCGGTCCCGCTGAGGAAGGTCTCTGGTCGCTTCCAAGGGTAGGTTGCCACGTCGCGGGTCATCCAGTCGGGCTTCATAGACGAGTCTCTTGGGGGGTAAGTCACGTCAAGGAACTTAATCCCTGCCTCAGCGCACGCTTTTGCCGTGGCCTCTGCTGTCACCTTTGACACACCCTTCTTCTTCAGCACCGCCTTAACAGCGTTGATGTCCTTTTCTACCAGTGCAGCAGATTCCGCCTTCTGTTTCTCCAGCCACGCCTTGTCTGGGGGTCCGCCTGCGAATTTTTTTGTGTATTTACTCCACTTTCCTGTCACCATTGTGAGCACTTCGCCGGGGTGGATGCTCAGCTTGAACTTGTCCCCGTCTGCTTTTGTGTTTCCAACCGGCTTCACATCCCCCGTGAACCCGCAGGTAGCGATGTACTGCTTGTCTCGCGTGTTGTTCGTGAAGATCATCTCCATCCCGCCCTTCCCTTCCTTCTCCTCCAACAGGAGGCCTTCCTTCACCTCGATTTTCTTCGATTTAGGTGGCATTTTTTTCTTTTTCCCTCTTTTTTTTTTATATATTTCCTTTGTTTATTTCCCCCCTTCTTTCCCACGTCTTTTTATCAAAAGACCTAAATAGAAACTATTTTTCTTCTTCATCTTTTTATTTTTTATTTTTTTACCCCGGTTCAAATCAACAAATGGGTGTGTGCCCCGCTATGGTACTCGATTGCTAGACCGTCTTCTCTGGTGTATGGGAGATACCTGGTTTGGTACTGTTGGTGTAAGGTTAGGGATTTGCGTAGAGCGAGTGTCTGTGTGATGGTGAGCGCAGACAATGGGGCAAGAGGGCTGGTGAGAACCAAGGCTGCTGACGCGAAGACACATGCACTGATCATTGAGATCAAAATGGTCATAACTGAGAGCTCCGGTGACCACCCGTCTTGCTTAGGCACACTCGACACAGAGAGAATGATGGAGGCGCCACCCAACCCCCCCCACATCACCGCATTTAACATGGCGATCAGATTCATGCCCAAGAACATCCCCCCGCCGATTATCACCCCTATGGCACCGCTGCCCACTACTATTGTATCCCGCACAGAACCGTCCATCTTTGCTTTCTCCCTGGGAAGCAGGTCAAGTTGACCACAATGAAAACAGGAATAATAATAATAATAATAATAAAAAAGAGGGATACGGTGGAAAGCATACCGACAAACTAATAATACAAAAGAAGAGACCTTCTGACTCTGCGTAAGAGCCCCCAGACAGAGGGTTGGTGGTACTAGGTGTCTCTCAGTGTCGGACTCATCTTGCAGGAAGAAAAAAAAAAGAAGAAAAAAAAAGGTGGGTGTTGGTGGGGTAGAGAATAAACAATTTCTTTTTTTTTTTTTCCTCCTCTTTTTTTTTTTTTTTCAGGGTTTTGTTTTTCAAAAACCAAAAAAAAAAAAAAAAAAAAAAAAAAAAAAAAAAAAAATCTTATTCAATGCTGTCCTGCGCGGTGGCTTTTTCAAGCGACAGTTTAACCTTTGGTTATTGAAAAATTTAAAAAAAAAAAAAAAAAAAAAAAAAAAAAAAAAAAAAAAAAAGACTAACACACCAACTGATCAACGAGAGAGCGCGTCTTTTGCATGGCTTCAAGCTGAGTGTCAACAGCATCGAACAGCCAGGGCATGAAGGCTGTTTCAACCTCTCTCTCAACGGAGTCGTAAAACCAGCCTTCGTCCTCAAGCTTTCCAAAGACCTTGCCCTCGAGGTTTTGCAGAAACTGCTTCGAGAAGACCCTGGCTGCTAGCTTCTCTTTTATGACCTTCTCTTTGCGCAAGCGGTTCTGCTCCTGCTTCTTTCTCCTTTCTTTTTCCTCGTATTTCCGCTGCTCGGCTGCCTCCAGCCGCTGCGTTTCAACCATCTCCTCCTTCCGCCTTTGTTCAAATTCAAGCTGCTGCTGCCGCAGCGTTTCCAACTCTTCCTCTTGCATAACCTTTTTTTTTTTTTTTTTTTTTTTTTTTCTCCTTTCTCATACCTCAAGCACCGCCTGTTCCAATGTTTTCCCCACCATCACTTCCAATATAGGTTGGACTTCAAAGTCGAAATCAAACAAGTCCCCATCCTCTATTTGGCATTCCGCGTCTTTTCCACTCTTCGACGGGACAAATTTCGGTGTAGGCGGGCGGTCGAGCATCGGGTCCGTCTGGGTCTCGACAGCAGCCTCCTGCACCTTATCAGTTAAATCTTCTAAGTACAGTTCTGTTTGGATGTCTATGTGTCTCCTGCCTTCCACGGGTTCTGGGGTCAGCGAGCGTTTCTGATCTTCCTGCTTCTTGCGGCGGTGCTCCGCGGCTATCCTCTTCTTCTGCCTCTCCGACTCCTTCTCCGCCATTTGCAGCTCCATCTGCGCACTTAGCGGGAGAACCTGCGCTGCATACGTATTTCCTGTTTTTATTTTTTTTTTTAATTTTTTTTTTTTATTGTTGTGCACCTTTAATAACCCTCTTGTCATGGTGGATATTCATCGATTTTTGCGTCTGTGCTTGTGACGGGTCCCGGTATACCCCCCTCCCTACCCCTTGAGGCTTCTGTTGAAACGTGTAGGAACCTTTGTTCGCCACACCCCCCTGGGTGTTGGCGGCCTGCCCCCCTTGGTACCCCCCGAGTGTCGCCATCTTTTTTTTAAAATATTTTTTTTTTTTGTTTCCCCCCTCTAACCCCCTCCTTAAAGAGTTGAAGATCACAGAAGAAGAAACGGGAAGAGAAAAAAAAAGAAAAAGAAAGAAAGAAAGAAACCCGTGGGCAAAGGATGCTCACAAGATTTTCAGACTAGATTTTTTTGGTGGGGGGGGGACGTGGGTTTTGTCTCTTCCCTGTGAAGAGGGAAACGTAGGACGTCACAGCCCACCTACTACAACAAAAGAATATTAAAAAAAAACGGAAGTTTTTATTTTTCTTTGTCCCCCCCCCCCCCCCCCCCCCGCGTTGTGTCGAAAAGCGAAAAAAAGAAAGGGGAAAAAAAAAACAAATATAAGAGATAAAGAAAGCCAGTGTTGGTGGCGCCCTGCACAAGCACTGTCGGCCGAGCTGTGGCTTCTTCTGCGTTCCGCGTCGCGTTCTTTAAAAAAAAATCATAAACTAAACATCACGAGATAGTGGCGCGATTCCAAAAAGACCATGTTTCCACCCTTTGGGGTGTCCCACGGAGCTCTTGAAGCGCCCCCCCCACGTAGGATCGAACACTTGCCCGTGACCGCGGTGTAGGGACTCGTGGTTGTGTTTGGTAAGTGAAGTGCTCCGGTGCCGTGAGTTAATAACAGGGGGAGGGGTTGGCCTGGCAGGTTTGCCAGCACTGTGGGAAGGTTGGCAATATTGTGTCAGAGGAAGAGGTGGGTACGTGTTCGCGTTGGACAGAACACCAGCAGCGGACACCCTTTTACGTGTCTTTCGCATAGAATTCTGAACAAGCACTACTTGTTCTTCCTTCTTCACGACGGGGAGCCCGTCTCTCGACTGCATAAGGGTTTGATCGTAGTCAACCTTCGCCACGATCTTCCCCCTCCTGTACTTCCGCGGCCCTGTGCTGCCACCAAACAGTATGTCCCACGGTTCACTTGTGCCTCCGAGTTTGCTCTTCTCCGCTCTCCATTCGAGCTGTACTTGAATTATTTTCCCCCCTTTTTTAAATTTCCTATCACCATACCACTTTGTGTTTCCGTGTTAGAAACCGAGCTGTCTGGATTTCGTCTGTGGGCATATTTTATTTTTTGTTTCCCCCCCCTTTTTTTCTTTTCTCCCCTCCCCCCTCCTCCTGGATTGGTCTTGAAAAAGTAAAATAGTGTTGTCGTGAAATAACAAACTGATCCCCCCCCCACATCCCTTTCTTTTCATGTATTTTTTTTTTCCCTAATCCAAATCAATAGGATCGTCGTGTTCCTCTTCGGTTGTTTTTTTCGCTTTCTTAGCACGCATTGCAAGTGCTTTGTCCACGACCTCGGTGATGGATGGTGCAGGGACCCATTTCCCTGGTCCGGTGCAGATGTAGAGGCATTGCATATCGATGCATACTTGCAGGCCTCCCAGAAGATACACCTGCTTCCCGTCATAAGAGTACGCCTTATGCGGGTGGAAGGGAAGGTCTGCCTCTGACGCGAGGTACTCGACATTTTCCTTGAGAGAATGGTGGTCGGTGGCAGTGTAGCTGGACAAGATGGTTTGTTCGGAGTCCTTTTCTTTTTGTGCAAGGATCTGAACAGCTTCTGCGTTGGTGGTTATTGCATTGAACCCCCCCACTGGGGCCTCCTCGGGACGCGTATTCCAATATGCCTTCGCGGCGGTGATAAGCGACAACAAAACCCCCATGTACCGACCCTGCATGTCTCCAACAGCAGCTGTTTCCTCTTTCCAAAACCTGTACCAGCTGCAAGCGGTCTGAAAGTCCGCTGTTTTCTTCAAGAAAACACCTGTTGCGAACACCATTCGGGGGAAGAAATCGGTTTCAAGAGCGGTCAAAACCGCCTTTCCAAACTTCGAGTCCGGGCCTTCAAACTGCACCCAAGACATAACACTGGGAACAACCCCCTTGGGGACCCCTTGCTGTTCCATGAACACGATGTTTTCAAGGGCGGTGGATATCTTCCGCAGCCCGTACTTTGTAGAGGTTTCCGTGTACTGTTTTTCGGTGAAGATGTCCTTCCAAGGTGTGACGGCGATTCTAGCCTGCTCGACGGAAATGGATGGTTTTGACAAGCTGGTCAGTTTTGTTTGCACCCCGCCGATGATGCCCGCGCTGGTCATTCTTTCAGAAGAGAACACTGCCCCCCACGGCGTAACGGCTTCATGGAGGTTTGTTATATCAGTGCTCTGATCGATGAATGAGAAAAGTCTCGGAGCGACACATGTGTCCAATAGGTGATCTGTGCAGGATTTTGGTAGAAAGGGTGACAGAGTGTCTAACACTGCAATGCCACGCTGTGGCTCAGACGGTTTCCACCTTATGTTGAAGAACAGCTTCAAAGGGTCCCCGAGGATCTCCCACACAAACTGCTTGTAAATAAACGGGTCTTTGGCAGAGCCACCGCGGAGAAATTCCCTCCACAATGCGATAGTTTGAGTTGGTTTGCCTGGGTCCGTCCCGATGTCCCAGCGAAGAAGCTCTTTTTGAACGAGTGGGACAGCGAGTGTTAATACGAGGTTTTGAAGTTCAGTCTTCAGCATGGTCGACACAACCGGGTATTCGCCTTGAAGACGCAGGACTGCTTTACACAGTGCCGAGGATGCGATGCTGCGCTGGCCGGGTTCAAGGATTTTTTCGTGGAGCTTCTGGACGACCTTGAGGACCTCCTCGACCTCTGTGATTGATTGCATTTGCTTCTCCTTGGTCTCGGTTCCCGTTGTGTGCTGTTCCTCGAGAGATGACAATTTTTCAGTTTCGTCGGAGATTCGTTTATCAAGAATCCTAGCAGTTTCCTCGGTATCTTTTAGGTTTCGTCCAAGCTTTGTCCGTAAATCTTTCAGGTAGACACCTTTTGTGTCATCATATACAGGGTACTCTCCGGCTGTTAGGTCTAGAACGTCGTCGAGGGTTGTTTCACCGAACGTGAGATCTTTTTCCTTGAGTTTTTTTTCTTTTTTTTTTTTCCATGATTTTTTTGAAGCGGGGGCGAGCGTGACGTGTTGCATCGGGCGGCGGGGTGCTTCCCTTGATGCCGGTTCGGGTTTTGCCTCTTCGGGTTCTCCGTTCTCCCTCCGCTCTTTTCGCTTCTGTTGATCGGTTTTTTCGTCGATCGACCCCACACCCCTTCCCTTCGGCCGGACTTTTACAGAGATTGCTTCCGAGATCCCTTGTTTGTTCTTGCCCATTCCCTCACCCGGTTTCCAACCCCCGCCCATTTTTTTCATCATGTTGAGGATAACATTGTTCTTTCCTTTTGAGAGATCGCCCATGAAGCCCAAGGATTCTTGTTGTGAGCGGGCGGAGACAGCCGGTTTGAGAGGCGGTAATTCTTTTTTAGGGCTTGCTAGAGAGATCGTGAACTTAGCTTGGGTTTTTGGAGGCAAACCTTTGTCGTTTTCTTCGAGGGTGGTGGGTTGAAGAGGTGGTGCTTTTACGAACTCCATGGGAGCGTCGGTTTTTTTCTGTTTTGTTGTTGCCGTGCCTGTGTTCCAGTGCTTTGTATATTCATCGTCGTCTTCGCCGAAGTCGCCGAGCCATGCTTTCTGCCTGCCTTTTTCCTTGTTCTTTTTCGGCTTTTTGCCTATCATCGGTTGTTCGCCTGAAGACTCACTGTCATATCCTTCCAAGCCCAACATTTTTTTTTTTTTTTTTTTTTTTTTCCCCCGTGTGGCCTGTGTTGTTTAACTTGATATCGCAGAATAGGAGGGGAAAAAAAAAACTTTTCTTTTTGTATATAATCTCGCCTAAGGGAATGAATGACGAAGAGTATGGCAAAATGTTCAAAAAAAAAAAAAAAAAAAGAGACATTTAAGTAAAGAAGAAAGAAAGAAAGAAAGAAAGCCACGATACAATATATATTTTTTTTTCTTTCTTTTTTTTTCCTTTCTTTTTTTTTATTTATTTCAGTTTTTAGGGGGGGGGGGGGAAAGAGAAAAGGTGATACTATGCCAATCAAGGACGGACGGAAGTCTCTCTTTCTTTTTTTTTTTTTTTTTGTGTTTCCAGCGAAATACAGTCAGACTGGACTCTCAGTTTTTAAGAGATTTCACTTTTTTTTTTTTCTTTCCTTCCTCTACCACGTTTATCGGGTTTAGCCGACTTACGCCGACACCGTCCTCTCTAGCCTTAAAACGGTAAAAAGGTACGGCACCAAAAAAAAAAATAATAATAATAATAATAATATTCTTTTTGAATAACGGCGCCAAAATAAAATCTTCGCTTTTTTTTAGTACACACGGATTTTTTTTTTTTTTTTACTTAAAAAACTGAAATAAAAAAAAAAAAAAAACAGAACACAAATCAAATGGGAAAAAAAGAAAATAAAAAAAAGAGGGGCGGGCGGGGGGAGGTGCTTTCTTCTTTTTTTTTTTACCGCAGCCACCGGCATACGTCATTTTGTTTCTTTTTTCTTATTTATTATTTTTTTTTTATTTCACCCTTCGTCATTTTTCTTCACTCACCGGGGGGGGGGGGGGGGGGGGCTCATAATTTAACGCGAAACCCCCATAATTTAACTAGTTAAATTATGGGTTTCAGAGTGAAAAAATGGGTCTTGTCGTAGAAAAAAGTACCTAACCCCTTGAAAATCTTTTTTGGGGATGGGGTATTTTGACTTATTTGGCCATCTGAGGCCTTAAAAGTGGGAATATGCAGTGAAGCGTGAGTGACTCAAATGACGAAGAGTGAAATAAAACGATTTACTTGCCGCCAAATGAACCATTATTTAACACTCGTTACCTGCAGGCCCTCGTGCAAAAAAAGTTCGGGAACTCGAGTTAAATAATGATACCATTATTTGTTGGCAATAAACATTTAGATAGCAAAAAGGGTTTTAGATAGGATTCCAAAGTTTATGTCTCCTTGGAAAACGCTTTGTTTCTTCTTCTTTTTTTTTCTCTTTTTTTTTTTCTTTTTAGCACTCATCTTTCTTTCTGGAGGACAGGACAATGGAAGAATCGAAAAAAAAAAGAAAGATGGGACTCTTTATGGAAAGGACTACATCTGCACTACTGCGCCATGAGGGAGGCATCCTTCAGTTTTTGTGTTGCATAGCAAATAGACTGATCAGGGGGGCAGGAAACATTACTTCAAGGAAAGAAAAGAAACTAACTGGTAAAGTGCCGACAAAGGGAAGGAAGTAGGAAACAAAGAAAAGACAGAACGGACAAGAGAATATATAAAAAAAAAAAAAAAAAAAAAAAAAAAAAGGAAATCTGTATGGCGTAAAAAAAAAAAAAGAGAAAAAAAAAAGAACCTTCGGAAGACAAAAAGGTTCAAAAAAAAAAAGAAAAGGCGCACTGCCCCCCCTTAAAAAAAAAGAGGGGGGAAACATATTTATGAAGCCCATTCTTTTACCTTCCCCCCGCCTTTTTTTTGCCACTCTCTAGTGATTTCTTTTTTGATTCTACCCCATCTCCCCCCCCCCCCCCCCCCTCTTGCTTTATCCCTGCATCAAAAAGCCATAAACCTTGTTGTGCGGCAAAAAAAAAAAAAAAAAAAAAAAAAAAAGAGGATGGGTGAGAAAAAAAAAAAGAAAAAAAAAAAGACAATGAATTTTTAAATCCGTTGCGTCCCCTTCTTTAACGACAGTTTGGATACCGCGCCTGGAGGGGGGTGGAGGTGAGGGGATTTCCCCCCCCTTTTTTTTTCCCCCTTTTTTTGCACATTTTTAATTCCTCCCTTTCTTTTTTGTAAATATCTCCTTCTTCTTTTTTTGATTTCCCCTTTTATTTCATTGTTTTTCTTCACACACCCTCCTCCTGGGGGCACAAGGCAGAAGAGGAGAAGTTGGAGGAATACGAAATATTGCCCCCCCCCCATGTATATTCATTAACCAGTCGGGTTTTAAAGGGAACCGAAATCGTGGCGGGGAGACAAAGAAAAAGACAGGGGGGGAAAGAACACAGCTAATGCCACACAAAGAATGAGCATGGGTAAAAAAAAAAAAAAAAAAGCGGGGTTTAGCTTTGAATTAATGGATAAACGAAAAAGAAGAAAAAAAACTCAAAGTACAGGACAAGCCCCCCGCTAGAGGGCCGCCCTATGGGTGGGGGGGGTCTATCTGTTAATACTCCCCTTCTGGAGCATTGCTTTCATCCCGATTGTGGCTGTGAGCGTCTTGCGGAGTCGTGTGATGCGATCCCGCTTGTAGGCGGCCTTCAAATCCATCAGCTTGTCGTGCGTGGACTGGGTAGCAAAAATGGGCCTCCTGGAGAAGCCTATAGCTGCCTTTCCTCCTATGGCGATGAGGGATTTCACCCTTTTCTGCTCATCCGCTGGGAAGGGGCGTCGCTTCTTCCGTGCCCTGCACGCTGCGTTTATCTTAGGGCCTTGATTCTGCGTGCCCTATCTTCCAGCAGGCCTCCTAATGATTTACCGGTCGTCCATTCGAAGTCAATGGCTAGCTCCACCGCCGACACCTCCGAGGTGCTTCTCCACCCAGCGCAGCTGTGACAACCATTGTAGCAGCGGGTTCAGGTACTGGGACAGGACCCCACCCACTCCCTCGAGCTCGCCTGCTATCGGAACGGGGCATCTCTTTCCTACTACATTTCGTTCCCACGGTAGCGGCTGTGTGTGAAAAAAGAAAGAGAAAAAAAAAAAAAAGATGAGGGGGGGAGAAATGAAAGACAGAGCTCCTCCCCCTCCCACCTTTCCCCCCTCCCCGTTTTTTTTTTTTTTTTTTTTTTTTTTTTTTCTTTTTTCCCCTATTCGGGCAAAGCAGAAGGACTTACAACTGACATCTGTATTTGTATGTTCTCGCCCTCCCCTATCTTCAGGTGCATACCTCTACAGAAATACCAGGATCGACATTACCCCCTTTTGGAAAGGTAGTCCGTGTATCGTTGAGCAAAATACTGTGGGTATGGCCCCTGCTGGACATGGTTGCGTGGGGGGTGGCCTCATCAAAAGTGGCAGCCGGAGGTGCGGTGACCTTTTTTTTTTTTTTCCCCCCCCAAAAAAAAAAAACCTGACTCGTCTGACTCCTTCCAAATACAGAATCAATTGGGTTTTCACCTGCGGGAAGCCCTGCGCTAGACCTCCCTAGCATCTCATACATAGTTTCGTTGCAGTTGTTGTTGTTGTTGTTGCTGTCAAACGCAGAAAGGGGTACGATTTCAGGCGGTGTGACCTGCCCGGCCAAGAGCTTCGCGAAGTTGATCTTTCTGAAGAACGGATGCTGCTTGATCTTGTTCGGGGAAACAAGCCTGTCCCCGGGCTTCTTCCGCAACAGCTTCGCGACGAGATTCTTCGCCGACGGGCAGAACCCGCTCGGGTACGTCGGCGCCTTCATCTCAATCATCTGAAACGTCACATGTTGCTCCTCGGCAGCAAATGGTGTCTGGCCCACCAACAACTCATATATGACAATCCCTAACGCCCACCAGTCAACTGCTTGCCCGTAAGCATGATATTGTATCACTTCAGGTGCTAAGTAATAAGGTGTTCCGCAAAATGTAGAGGACACCGATCCAACGGTGGCGATCCCCAGATCTGTTAAAACTGCGTTGCCGTGAGTTGCATCATCCAACACAATGTTTGCTGGTTTTAAATCGCGGTATAGGATGCTGTTTGCGTGGAGGTGCTCCAGGCCGAGCAAGATCTGCGCGGAGTAGAACCGTGTCTGTTCTAGTGAAAGGTTGCCCTTTTCCTTTAGATGCATTCCAAGATCACCGCCTTTCAACAGTCTCAGAACCAAATATATAAACGGTCCTTCTGCGATGGCTTCAACCAGACCGCAAATGAAAGGATGTTGCAAAAGCTGCATGATAGCGATCTCGTTGTAAATCCTCGGAGAGTCCTGCATATCCGCTGGGAGATGCAGTTTTTTCATGGCATAATACATCCCTGTTTCACGGTCGACAACTCTACTGACTTCCCCGAACGCTCCTGACCCTAAATGGTTGAGCTCGCAGTATGTAGTGACAGCTTTGTGTGAGAATACAGGGCCTTCCGCGTAGGAGTTCATTGCGTGCGAGGAGACTTGGGAAAGAGCCTTCAACCATGACAGAGCTTCATGTTCGTTTTCGTTGGATCGGAGGAAAGTGCTTCCTTCTGGTGGGAGTCCTGTGTCTTCCACCATGACCTTTTTCTTTTTCGGGTCGTACTCCACCCTACATTTTGAGACGTCAGTGCCACCCTCTGGTACATCGACCTGAGCTGATTCGTAACGAAGTAAGAAGACCCCTCGGAGCTCGCACCACATCATTCTCCATCCTTGACTGTTTGTTTTAACACTGACCAAACCGACATGCGATGCTTGGGTGTCGGTTAGCTTTTTAACCTCTTCGATGGTTTTCTCCCCTGTCATGAAATGCGACATTTCTCTGAGATTCTGGGTTCTTCCAGTGGTGTACTTAACTTTGTAAACGGTCTTGCCGAGGACAAACACCAACATGGACCACAGGGCCGAGAGGATCAGGAGACATGTATTGAGAAGAAGCAGTTTATCAGCCGATGATCCACCCCCTGCATAAATGTCGGAAATAATTGAGGCGAGGCACGCTGCGTTGCACCATGCAATCATCGAGTGGAGCATGTTGGAACCTCTTGCGGAGTACGGCTGTTGGTAGGTGATCACGATCGCGAAGACGGTCAGGAAGACGAGGAGGAACCAAAGCTTCAATTTACACGCGCTTGTGGTGTCCTTGCTGCTCTCCTTTAAACCCAACGTGAAGGCGCAGCACACGAATTTTACGATCTGCAATATCATGAAGTTGAATCTCTTATCGCGAAATTCATCGAAAAGCACCCCGCACCTCCCGCAGAAACCTCTGTCCGGCAAGTGATGAGACGTCCAAAATCCCATCGGAAGGAAATATCTCAGAGCACCGGGCATGAGACCCGCGCGTCTTCTTGTATACACGACACGGCTAGCATTCTTCCGCGTGTTGGCAACATTACGTGACAGGTACTGCGCCCGCCGCTTGACTGGATTGTTCGGAGCAACTTGCTTCACGAGAAACCAGTACATGCCGGCAGGCAGCCCGACAACATAAAATGCCAGCATCACAATCGCTCCAATAATTGCGGCTGCGTGGTTGGGCGCACCCTGTGTGACGATAGCCGCTGCGGAGAAAACCGAGTTGTAGAGGAGGAGAACAGTAATGAGAAGCTGGAGGTTCGGAAACCAAACAGCCTCCATGGCGTCGGTGAGGGTCCACCCAGATCGATGCTTCACAGCGTAGACAATGAGAATGACGAGCAGATGGGCTGTCATCGATGCAATGAGCAGGAGGTAGCTGTGAAACAAGTGTTTTGCATCATCGGTAGGGTCGTGTTCAGCACGGATGGCCCCGTACCATGGGTTCACAATCCACGTGATCGAAGAGGCCAAGGATCGGATATTTGTGGGCACGCATGGTTGCACACCCAAAAGCACGATGAGTTGCAGTTGTGTCATCGATGTGATGGGAGCAGCGGGCGAACCCCCTGCTGCAATCTCCAGCAGCAGCGAACCTGCTGCCACAGCAGCCGTCGACGTCCCTGCTATGGCAACCGCTGACATACCAGCGCACTCACTGCCTTCCCACCCGACTAGACAGTCGCATGACCCTGTCCCCATGATCCCGTCGGAGCAGCCACCGTGGCATCTGCCGCTAGCCGTTGCTAAACATTCTCCGTTCCCGCTGCATATGGTACCTCCGCCAGGGCATTGGCTTTTACAGTCTGCGCCATACCACCCCTCCACGCACTCCGTGCAGTCAGCCTTCACAGGGAACGTGCACTCCGTCGACGCAAAGGGTGCCACCACAGTGATCTCGACGCCGCTTGCGATCCCCAGACCCGATCGCACGAACTTCGTTGTCATGGCTTGGTCCCCGCATATGGTGATAACCTCCTGCTCACCAGGAGGTATGTTATAGGCAGTGTCCTTCCCGAACGTGAATTGCAAGATGTTCGGCGTGGGGCCCCAGAGCATATCGTCGGGGAGAAGCTGTTTTTTTCGGGCCTCGAAGCCGACCGGGTATTTCGAGGCAGGCTTGTCTGATATAAAAGCACTCGCGGTGAAGTTTATCGGTGACCACACTTCGCCTGTGAGGGTTAGGGTGGCGAGGATGGTTCCGCTGGCAAGGTCTGCACCGGTAACTTGATGTGAAATAGGACTTCCGTTTTTGGTAAGAACAACAGAGAGCAGCCCTGCTGTGGGTGTTATGGTGATGGGGGCCAGATGTTGGTCGCCACCCCACGGAGGGGTTGTGAAGATCTGCGGTTTTAATGTGATGTATATTTTCTCTTTTATAGAAATCTCGTACTCTGGATCGGGGAGGAACTGCACTCGGATTTTTTGACACTCAACACCTTGGCTGCCGCAGTAGCACGAAGTTCCAGGAAATGAGTTCCCGCACGATTCATCGCACACACAATTTACATTTCCGCCCGTTGTGTCTTCTAAGACGGCTTGCAGCCGGTTTGCAATGCCTTGGTCGCAGCCCTCGTTTTGACACCCTTCTTTACCACTAAAAAGAACTGGTAGGTATCTCCTAACGGCTTCTAATCGAAAATGAGTCGTTGGGCTATCTATCGTCACGCTGACCCTCCCACCTTGATACCCTTCTCTTATGTAATCTTCCGAAATAGCTTTCGGTACTGTATCTACTACTATTGCATCCTGCGCCACCACACACAAGGCCCCGTAGCTGATTACTAGGCCTGCATAGCTCCCCCATTTCATTGTATCAGAAAAGAAATTGGGAGGGAGGGAAGAAAAAAAAAGAAACGGGTGGGAAGAGTGTGTGGGTGTTGGTAGGGGGGGGGGTTTTTTTCTTTAAATTAGTAGTTGACAGGCTTGGGTAGCTAGAACATGTTCTTTGTGGGGGTTGTATGGTTTTTCTCTTCCTTTTTTTTTTTTCCCTTCTTTTTTTTTTATATATAAATTGTTGTTGTTGTTGTTGTTGTTGTTGTTGTTTCGTGTTGCCTGTGATAAGGGGTGTTTTCTTTTTTTTTTTTTTTTTTTTTTTTTTGTATTGTTGAAATAAAAAAAATCTTTTTTGAAAAAAAAAAAAAATCAAAATTTTGGGTAAGGAAACAAAAAGGCCATTGAACGCGCACAATAAGCAGCAAACACAAAAAAAAAAAAAAAAAGGAAACATCCACTTTGATAGAGAAGTGCTAGCAACGACTCATAAAGCAGGGGTGGGGTAACCGCGTATAAAACGGGGGGAATAATAAAAATAATTGTGAGTTCACGTTTTTTTTTTTTCTTTTTTTTTTTTTCCTTCTTGGGAATTTTTTTTTTCACTCGCTTCTTTCTTCCGTAAACCAGAATATGTAAGTAATCCATATATTTTTTTGGGAGGGGTGTCGCGTTTTCAAAGGAAAAATAATAAGAAAACTGAGGGTAAGTGAAAAACAAAAAATAAAACACCAGTTTTTAGCCCCCCTCGCTTTTTTTTTTTTTTTTTTTAAATCCCCAACGACGGGGCATTTTGTAGTGAATAAACACAATGGAGGCACTGGAAACAGGATTTACAGTTTCTATTTTCTCTTATTTTTCTTCTTTTTATTTCTTTTGCCTTGTTGTCTACGTTTTCTTTTAAAAAGGGGGCAAAACGGAGGAGGGGTAACTGAACTCAACTAGTCAGAAAGTGATAAACTGGCAAACAAAGATCAAGGTTGCTTGCATTTCGTGGCAGACCGCCTGGGGGGATTTCTCATCTGTTTGTTTTACCCTCTTCTGTGTCCCGGAAAAGGGGGGGGAAAGGTAGAGGGAAAGGGCCTGTCATAATGTTTTTTTTCTTTTTTTTTTTTCCCTAGCCATTTCCCACACGTTTTTTTTTTTCTTCTTCTTCTTTTGCTCCGCCCTACGTTTTTCACAGCCCGCAGGTGCGCAGGCAATAAACTGCCTTTCCCCCCTTCCTAAAAAAAACCTTTGAGCCGAACCCCCCCCCCCCCCCCCCCCGCAAGTGTGCAGTGTATGAACCGTGATGTGGGATAGAGAGAAAGGGGGATTGGTCCCTTTTCTTTTTTTTTTTATTTGCGGAGGAACATGAAATAACTTAAGGGGGAAAAAAAACACACTCACAAAGCGGGGAGCGAGAGTCCCCCCCTCCAAAAGAAAAGGAAAACAAACTACGTTTCTGTATAAAAAGAAAAAGTAGAAGTGGGGAGAAGGGGAAGAAAGAAAAAAAAAAAAAAAGACACCAACTTGTTTGCTCCCCCCCCCGCATCCAATTTATGGGAACACAAAAAAAACGAAATCTAGCTTATGTGCTGCTGGCTGCTGTGAGTCTGCAGAGCATGTGGGTCATGCCCCGGTGGGGGGACAGAATACGGACTGTGCATACCGTACTGTTTTTTTTTTTTTTTTTTTTTTTTTTTGATTTGGGATATTTTCGTTCCTCCAAGCTAACATACCGGCATGGCTGAAGGTGAGTGCTGACGAATATCAGAAAACGAATCCAAAGGCCCGTGAAGCTCCGAGGGGTCTGGCAGCGTGCCGTTCGGGTTGTTAGGGTTGTTCCTGTTGGAGGGGTTGTTATTCTTCGCTGTGCATACCCTGACTGCATGAGCTCCGAGATGTGCTGCTGTGAGAAGTACTGGGGCGCATTGCCCATGGAGTTCCCGCCGTTTTTGGGCTCCATTTCTGACCACGTCTGAGGGAGGTACGTGGTCCCCAAAGGAGGGGGCACCCCAGCCGCCGCCATGGCAGGTGTCAGGCCATACCCTGCAGATGGCGGAAGCGGAGTGAGGGAAGAATGCGCATGCAGAGACGACGTGCTGGATGATGTCATATGCAGAGTGTGCGGGTCAATCTGCTGCGGCACTTGCTGCTGCTGCTTCCCCCCAGCCTCCGCGGGTGACAACGGTGGGGTGGCAGGTTCCGAGTCCACATCCGGCACCTCTTGCAGCGTCTCCGGGACTTTCTTCGCCTGCACCGGCACATGATGCTGGTGATGGTGCACCATTTGATGATGGTGGTGATGGTGATGATGCGGTACCTGATGCATATGCTGGTGGTGGTGATGGTGGTGATGGTGATGGTGGTGTTGGTGGTGGTGGTGGTGGTGATGCACCTGATGATGCTGGTGGTGTTGCTGATGCTGGTGCTGGTGATGATGGTGATGATGATGCATCTGAGGCGGCGGGGAGCCAGCCTTGTTCTGCTCCATCGGCGTCCCAACAGCACCTGGACTTGGGTACCGCACCTGAGCCTGGACGGGGAGCAGTTTTCGTGGGACAGGGCCTTCTTCTGTGACAAGCGGGATACCGAATTTCTCACTCGCGTTGGTGGGTTGGAGGGGCTTGCCCACTGCTGGGGAGGAGGGTCCGGAATTAGAGTTGCTTTCAGCGGGCTGCGTTTTTGGAGAAGGTTTGTCTACAGGCTTGTACTTCCCATTAGGAAGGATCTGCAGGCCAGAGCGCGAGGGCAGCGACACCACGGCAGGGTTCACACAGCCTCCGTAGATGGCGTAGAACTCGCGACAGATGTGGAGGTTGGCACACTCCCTGCCCCATTGGCAACGCTTCTCTTGGTGCAACCGGCAGACTCGGTTGCAGGCGAAGGCGAGAGAAGCAGGCGACGCCATAAGTCCCTTAAGACCCCGCGTGGTCATGACCCTGTCGAGAGGAAGCGGACACCTTTGGTTCACCTTGTTGATCATGAAAATCTTCCCTTTGTAGTCCACCGTGTGGTCGGTGCCGTGGAATGGACAACAGGGCTTGTTGGGCTCCTGGATGTACTTCAGGAACGTGATGTCCGGGTGGATGTTGGTGCACGTTTCTGCGCTTGCGCATGGTGTGCCTTGCAAGTACGCAGGGCAAACATAGAAATCACCTGTTACCTGTCCATGTGCTTCTTGGGCTTCGAAAAATTTGCTACGCCCAACAGTTTCCTCTGATTTGAGCAGAGGAATGACAATTCGGGAGTTTGTCATCACGGGGTCCACGATCACCACCTCCACAGCTCTCTGATGCGACAAGGGTTCCTCAGCCTCACTAGCGCCATGGAAGTCGTAGAACTGTGCCCTGAGGTCTTGCACCAGTTGCTTGTCCGCATGGATCTGGTTGCATCTCCCGTGAGATTTGCACCTCCCCTTCTGGTACAACATACACAAGTAACTATCCCTTTTCGTGCCAATATTATGTATGTAAGCGATCCTCCCGTTTGTTGGTTCCGTTTGATTGAACTTGATCCCCATTTTTTGCTTTGTTGCGGGATCCACGACCTGCATCACCGTCTCCGGGTCCAGCATCAACTGCTCTTGGTTCTGCTGCTGATGGTGGTGGTGGTGGTGGTGGTGATGACTGTTGTAACCTCCATAGCTCCCCCGCCCGTTGGACATGTTCATGTCATAACTTCCTTTTCCCTTCTTTCCCATATTATATATATTATTTTGTGCTCACCCAACCTTTAATTTATTGATAACAAAAGGTATCTGAGGTGGGGGGGGGAGAAAGTGAAATCACCGATCACGGCGCTCTTGTCGAGTGACTGCTGTGCTGGGTATTGTGTACCTCCTGTAGGCAGACAACGCACGTGTCTCTACCTTGTACTCGGATATGATATCGTCGGCTTCGTCTTCATAAAATCGAAGAGCCCTCCATGTCCACTTGCCTGACAGGCCATGGGCACCTGCTTCCTTGAAGAGGGCTTGAGTCTGGGACACTTCCTGCAGCAACACGTCCTCGAACCCACCGAACATAGTGATGGACATTGAGTACACCAACCTCACACGGGCTACTTGGATCAGTGTGGCAACACCTGCGTCACCAGCTGACTTCCAGATCTTAGCCTCTATGCTTGCTGTCCCTCCAAGGTGCTTTATATGGTCCTTCAGCTGTTCGAATGGGTGGTTCCCCACCACAGCCGTGCTGTAATCTTTGACAGCACCTCCGTAGGTGTAGGAAAAAATGACTGTTTTCTTCTCGAAGTTTGTGGCGACATCCTTCAAGGCGGCCACCCACGGTACGGTTTCCGTCCATTCGTCGTCGCCGATGGTGACATGCTCCCCAGCAACATCGACCAGTTTGGCAAGCGTGCGTTGCTTCTCCCATTTTAGATCCGAATGCAGTTTGCTGGGTTCGGCGGCTTCCTCCCCGAGGTTCATTCCCGCAGACGAAGTGTTTCCGCGTATGGTGTCGATGTACCTTCGAAGGGAGGAGGACGATCGCACAATCGCTTCCCCGATGTAGCCTTCAAGCCACGCAGCCATCTCAGGGTGTTTCTGGCAAGTTCGTGAGATTGCATCCAGCAACCTTTCTGCGTCTAATCGAGTCAGCTTCGTGCGTTCCCCGCTGAGGCGTTTCAACACTGCACTGTAACGTTCTTCCGTACCCGCCCCGATAAGGTGGACGAGGTGCGCGTATGCCGCCCAGCACTGCGAGGTGTTCCCTAGCAGTGTGCTTGTCGAGCCCATGTAGGAGTTCGCCGTGTCCAAGTCGTTGTGGTAAATGCACTTCTCGATAAGCTCTTTAAGAAGCGCTGCATCAGCAATTTCCTGTGTTGCCGCTTCATTGTACACAGCAACGGCAGCAGGCATATCTTTACAGCTTTTGAGAAGCAGAGCAAACGGCAGCGAATCGATTTTTGGACGTGTCGGACCGTATGCGTCTTTTCTCAAGAAACCCTTAACATCATGTTTTGGCTCCTCGTACTTGGGCAGTTCGAGCACTTCAAAAATAGTTTGTTGTGACGGTGGGTTGGACCCTAAAGCGGCTGCTTCAATCATCTTTGCCTTTCGGTAAGCTCGGAAGAACCCCAACGCTGCGTTCTCGTGCTGCTGGAGGGAGGCGTAGTACAGCATGGCGTACGTTAGTTTGCTGGCATTGTTGGCCGGGTGGTGGGTAGCCTGTACTCTCTCCGTGTAGTAGAGATGACGGGTTTTCTCGTAGAAGCTCAGTACATCGGGCGATCTTTCGGTGACTGCCGCGCAGACAAGCAGCGCGTAGCACCCGAGGTCCATTTCTAACTTAGATTCTTCCTTTAATTGTAAGGCGGAGGCGATAAGCCGCGCCTTGCAAAGGTACCTGAAGTAAGACTGCTTCGTGTGGTCCCCAGGCTCATCTTGCAGCACTTCTTCAAACAGCTTCCTCGTGGGAATCACTTCGCCGGTCATGTCGTTGGCCGGCCTGCCTACCAAAGGCACGGAAAGCCTCCGATGGCAATGCCGCAGGAGCTTCCCCGTCACAAAGAACGGCACAGAACCTGAAACCGCCTTCATTTTCTGATACATCACATACGGGTGTGGCCCATCCTCGTACACCCTATGGATGCCCCCTTTCTCATCTTTCCACGACAGGTACGGGGCTTTCTCTCTTGTCCATGTGCTGAGGGGGCGAGCTGCAGGTATCCAACAGCGGAGCAGCATGTTTTCCCTCCACCCCTCTTTGCTGTGTTTGCTACATGTGAAAGGCAAAGGGTGGTGAAGGTAACTACTAAAGACTTTTTTTTCCTTCTTTTCTCTCCCTCCCTCAGAAGAAGGGGGGGTCTCTCTTTTTTTTTTTTTTTTTTCCCGTCTTCTCTTCAAAAATAGCCTTCATGATAACTATAGTAATTCGGTTTAACGCGGTAATGCCCGGTGAGCTGCATGACGGCAGCATGAGCAGGCCCCTGGATGGGGGAGGTGCTTGTCGCGAGCTTGAAGCGAATCTTCCTGGCCTCGTCTAAGAAATCAACATAGAGCAATTTTTCCAGCCCTTTTAGCCAGTCGTCCTCGTACCGTGACCGTGTGCGCATTTGTTCGTTCAGCAGTTGCTTCCGTTCACACTCTATCACCCGCTGCCTGTGGTGCACACTCCGCCGAATTTTTGAGATCCCTTGCAGCACCTCCGACACCTCCTCGATCATTTCCTCATGGATCTTTTCCATATCCCGCCCCTCGTCCCTGATGACTTCCACCCTCATCTTCGCTTCGGCCTTCTGCATGTGCAGGTGTGCATTTGGGTGCGGCAGACACATACCCCCCCCCCCCCCCCCCACCACCACCACCTTTTGTTTAAAAAAGCGAATTGTTGCTACGAGGAATTAAAAAAAAAATCAAAAAAGAAATTGGCATTGAAATAATAATACAGAAGTGGGAAAGAGGGTGGGATAGGGGATGGGGGAAGACAGTTTTTCTCTCTCTCCCCCCCCAGTTCCCCCTTCTTTTTTTAAAGGATACTTCAGAGAGGGTGGGGGGGGGGGGGGGGGGGTTGACAAAGGGGGGAGTAACAGGAGGGGGAACTAATCTAAAAAAAAAAAAAAAAAAAAAAAAAAAAGAAAAGAGCAAGTTTTTTTTCTTCTTCTTCGAGGGTTTCTCTTTCTCACCACTCCCAGTTTTCATCCGGGTCGATAGTTGCCGGATTAGGATCCGTGAGGAGCACGCGTCGTGTTGGCGGGGAGAAGGGGGGTGGGAACATCACTGATGCATCGTCGGCATCTTCAATGGGATCTTCCAGGGGCAGAAGAGGCGGTTTTACATCTTCTTTTTTGACAGTGGCGGTGGTAGTGGAAGCAAGGGGCAGGGGCGGGGGGTAAGAAGTACCACCAGCAACAGCCCCAGGACGGGTTCTGCTCACCGGAACTACCTCAGCGGCCGCTTCGTTCTCCTTTATCCAGAGCTTCAGCCTTCGCAAGGCCAGTGCTTTGTCCTCTTTGCACAGCTTTGAACGATTGATCTTAGTAACAGTCGGCTCGTGATTCCACGAACAGTACCCATCTTCACCATTGAACAAGGTTTCCATCCAGTGACAGGATGCGCAGTACTTACACTGTCTAGAGGCATGAGAAGAAGCGGATGTTGCCCATTGGTGGAAGGTTGATCTGCAGGGATATTCCTTTTGCAAAGTTGTTTTAGGTGCGAAAATCGGGTTCTCCGTAGGTGTTTGCCTGCTGGCTCGCCGGGTGTTTCTAGGCTTCCACTCCCCTTCGTTGGCATCCAAATCGATCGGCGTCACTTTTCTTTCCTTCGCCGGTGGCGGCACAGCAGGCATGGCACGCATTGACGGCTTGGGCCTCTCGGGGATCGTCGCCACGATTTCAACTTCATCATGTTTTTCTTCTTCTTCATCCTCGTCGTCGAGTTCTATGATGTCGGCGTCTATTTTTCGTTTTTTGGTGAACTGCACTTTCGGAAGTGATTTCACAACGGGTGGTGTGTCTTGTATCTGTTGCTTCTGCTCGGCCGCCTTCTTCATTCTCAACTCCTTCTCCTCCTCCCGCAGCTTTTCGAGCACGAACGGCAAATAGCTCCCCTCAGGCACTGGTGTCGAATCATCCCACTCCGTGATCTGCATCCAAGCATCATCTATGCAGTGTATTTTTTCCCAACCCTTGTCAGACACCATGGAAGCGAGGCTTGTGTCGGTGAAAACAGCTTCCGATAGTGAGATAACATTCTTAGAAGCATGGTTGGTGATGAAACCCCTTGCCACGACACCGAGGGACTTGGTTCCGTCAGAAGAGACCACCAAAATCGAAGAGGTGTGATCAATAGCGTCCCATGTCACCCTCGTAACAGTAGGATCGATACCCCTGTTGAGGCACGAGGTGTGCACTATACACAGTTGTGGTGTAGACAGTCGTGGAGCAACCTCTGAGGGAACTTCTGCTTTAACGTACCTCCCGTTTCTTGCCTCGTCGTGGGGTACCGGGGGGTAGATGGGCTGTTGTGATGGCTCAAATACGGGTTCGTCGAAATTCTTCTCCGGCTGCACCGGTGTTCGCTGCTTCATCATCATGGCCCCTACTCCTTTGTTCTTTTCGTGGAGACTCCTTTTCACCTCCACAGCGTCTTCAAGCGAATGTCTTCCCACCGAGTCTGGTACGATTAACTCACCAGCCATGAATCTTTTCGGCCGTTCAGGGGTGCGGAGTGGATCGCTGCCCCCACTACTCCGACCTCCTTCTCTGTCCGAGTCCCCTCCCTCCACTACACCTGTTAGATAATTCAGTAAATGAGGTCGGGTAGACATTTTTTTTTTTTTGTTGTTCACCTTTTTTTTTTTTTTTTTTTTTTTTTTTAATAATATTTATTGCTGTGTAATACAATAGGATGAAAACAAAAGAAAAGGCAGATCAACAGGGTTGTGTAAAGAAGAAGGTGTGGGGGAAAAAAAAAAAAAAAAGTCCCGAAGAGACCTTCATAAGGGAAGCAAACATAATATAAGTTCTTCATTCAGGGAGATCGGGCATGGTGACCAAACCTCTCTTCTTGTAGCGATTTTGGCGTTTTTTTTTTCTTCTTTCCCGAATATAATAATAGCACAGTATGAAGATAAAAGAAAAATGGGGGAAGGGGGGGGGAGAGGGCTTAGAAGGGGCTTCATTTTTTTAATGCTGCGCCCCTCCCTCTCCCCCTCTCCATTTAGTCTGGTCTTCAACAACGTTTTTTTTTTTTTTTTTTTCCAAATGATTTTGTTTTCCTTTTCTTTTTTTTTTTTCTTCCTAAGTTTTATTTCACTATTCACCAGACAAGCTATTCTCACCGACTCTACAAGAGCTACCATGGGTGGGACATGCCTTGTATTTTTTTTTTTTTTTTTCTCTCTTTCCCCTCCCCTCTTCCCTAACATACCCTTGAATCGGGGAATTTCATAAGAACCTTCGAGGTGGGATCGATGTGAAAAAGGTTGTTTTTGTCTTTTGTGAGGGTCACGATGTGAGCGCTCCCAGGGCTGCTAAGGAGCTCAAAGTCCGGCACAGACAAGTTGAAAAGTTTCATAAGAAGCGTGCGAATTGTGATGCCATGAGAGATCATGACGACTGTCAGGCCCCCTGTGGGGGGCAGCTCGTTGGTGAGACCTTCAAGCAGGCTACTGCTACGTCCAAATACATCTGAAGCGCTCTCCCCTTCTCGGTACCGAAAGAAGAACTTCCCGTACCTCTTCCTCAGCTGGCTCAGCGGGGCCTTCGTGTTCGGGTTCTGATAGTTCCCCAGCTGCTGGTCGGAGAGCCGTGGTTCCTCCTTGGCACCCAGTACCTTCACACCTCTTGGCAGCCCGTACCTCAGCAGGTGATACGTTTGCTTTGCTCTCTCGTACGGACTCACGTAGAAGAATACCTTCCCGTTCTTCACGACCTTTCCTAGCTTCCCCCCGAGCTGCTCTGCCTGTCTCTCCCCCCGCTCCGTGAGCGGGACTTTCCAGTCAGGCTGATGCCCCGTGATCCCAGGGTTCACCTGCGCAACACTCTGTGCATGTTGGATTAAAACTATCTTGTCGACTATCGAGGCAAGGTGCTGGTGGCTGTGGGGCAAGCACCCTGTGTGGGAGGCAACGGCGGCCATCCCCCTGCCCCTGCATGCACCTAGGGATGGACGTTATTAGTTGTACCAAAAAAAAAGGGGGGGGAAGAAAAATACGGGCAATCAACAAAAGTACAGTACGTAAGGAAAAGATTTTTTTTTTTGAAACAATTCACATCTGCATTGATCGCATCCCTATCGGGGTTGTGGGTACTGGGGGGTTGTTGCGCTGCGATGGTGACCACTTCCGAGAGGAGGGCGGGTTCCCGTTGGGATGCTGCAACTGCTGCTGCGGGGTGTGAGGGGCCGCATACTGCTGCTGTGTACCAGAAAGGGACAGAGAAGAGACAAGGTGGTGGATGGTGTGGCGGGCTTCCTCGAGCTGAGAGTAGAGTTCCTTCCAGGCAGTCATGATGTCATCGTACCACACAACAGTCTTGGGCTTGCAGGAGGAGCAGAGGTACCGGGAGATGTTTGATTTCAAGGGCGCTGTGTTGGTTTGCAACCGCCTGAACAGCTGCATGGTGTCGTTGTGGAGGGTATGGTTCAAATCGGTGAGTTTTTCAACCCGTCTGGAGAGGTACTCACTGTGCTGGCGTGCGGCGAGAAGCTCCCCGGCAAGCCCGCTTCCGGCAGCGTTTAAAACCTGTTTTTGCAGCCTCCGCAACTGGTCGACTTCTTCTTGAAGTATGTTCACTGCTGTGTCCTTGTCTTCCAGTTCTTGATGCAGCCGTTCTATGACATCCTCTGCGGGTGTTCCTTGAACAGCGTGTCGTCTCAAGTTTGCGTTGATGTCCGCGATTTTGTTTGTGTACTTCTTCTCGGCCACCTCGGCACGGTACGCCTTTTCCACTTCCTTCAAACGGTAGAACTCCCTCTTCGCCGCCTCGCTTTTCCGCTTCTCCTCCGCGGCCTCCCCTTCCGCTTTCCTCAGCGACCGTGTTAAATTCTGCAGTTCTTGAATCGTATCGTGGTGGCTCCTCGCGCTCCATGTTTTCCGCAACTCTTCAAGCTCGGCGTCTAACACCGTTGCCCCGAAGCCAGGGGGGAACGACATATGACCGTGTTCTTATTCACCCCTCCTTTTTGAGTCGTAAAAACGTCTATAAAAACATCTTTTTTAAAAAGAAAACCTCAAGGTTTGACCCCTGTAATAACGACGAACTGCACGGTGTCGGTGCGCCAGAGTAGCCGCATGAGCGCAGCGATGCCTTTGTATTGCATCCAGATAGAAAGGGGTGTCACGCCGGAGAAACGGGTTTCGTGGGTTTGGAGGAACTCGGCGAAACCTGGGAAGACCGCCTCCCCGATGAGCTCGTACTTGACGTCCTCAAAGCCGATCTGTTCAAGCTGTGCCTTGTACTCATCGGGGGAGACGAGGTTGGGGAAAGGCAGCGACGTCACACGACAGACTACCCATGCTGCAAAGCGGGGCAAAGCGCTCCATGTGCGCACTGGTGTAGTAACAACGATGTCGGAACAGGCCAAGACACCCTTTGACGATAAAACCGAATAACCCTTTTCTAAAAACGGCGCTCTTGACGGGGCGTAATGATACGACGAATCTAAGGAAAGCACCTTTGTCACGCCGGGGACCGAGGGGAGGTCGCAAGCACTTCCTACATGCAGGTCAGCGTTGTAGTTAGAAAGCTTGCCGCGTGCCGCCTGTACCTCCACAGGGCTGATGTTCACACCGAAAACTTTTTTCACGTGAAAATCGTCGAACCAGATTTTGCATTGTTCTCCTCTTCCAAACCCTACGTCCATTACTATATCGGTGTCTCGCAATCCAGCCGCCTTCCCCAGACGGGTGGCCATTTCTTTGCACGCTTCAATGTACTCCCGCCCTGGTGCCCATATCCCTAGGTTCATCCATTCTGTTGTCGCTGTTAGGTTTAATAGTAACGCATCCAGTTCTTCGTAGCCCCCGTTGTACTTTTTACCCGCTCTGCTGCCCAACAGCACCAACCCCATACCCACTGCCATGCCTACCATCCCCTTTGTCCCGCACGTCCATCCTGTCACTGCAATGGCTACCACTTTCCATGGGGCGAGATGCATGGTTTTTTATATTTTTCGTGTTGCTGGGGGGGGGGGGGGGTTAGAATTTCTTGGTAGAAAGAAGAGGGTGATTTAAAAAGTAGAAGGATGTGTGTGGGGGTTTTTTTTTTCTCCCCTCCCCCCTTGTTTTCTTTTTTTTTGTTCTCCTCTCCGCGACGCGCCGGTTCAGGTCTCCTCCAGAAGTTTGATGTTAGAAAAAAAAAAGAAAAGAAAAAAAAAAAGAGAGCTCCCCCCTCCCTCCTTCTTTTTTCTTAGTTCTGGGCTTTAATGGACCTCCGCTGCGACTGGGAGAGTAAAGGAGGATGAGTGAGTAGTAAAAAGAGGTGAAAAAAAAAGGGGGGGGAGAGGGGAACCCACACTAAAAAAAAACACTTTTTCTTCTTTCCTCACCACCTATTTGGCCTCGGGCTTAACATCGAGCTTCTTCTTCCCTCCTTCCCTGTCATTTGTTTTCCCTCCCTTTTATTTTCCCCGCCATACCACTGAAGCGGCTTCCTGGCCATAAAGTCTGCCACAATTTCGTCAGTGACTGCCTTGCGGGCTGCCTGGTGCCCGCTGACGATAGGGGTGATCACCTCACATAATATCTTCTTAATGTCACCGGTAAGCATGGTGCCGGCAGTGTACTCCTGTGAGTTTCTTTTTTTTTTTTCCCATCCTTCTCCACACCTTTCGGATCCTTGCAAGCTCTTCATCATCCGCCATGAAGAAGGTCAACCACTGGAAGGGTACGTCGATGTCTGCGTGGCCACCAAGCTCCATGTGCTGCTCCTTCGTGGCACCACCACCTGAGAACGCATGCTTGTTGATCTTGTCTTTGATCTTCTTAGCTGTGTCTGTGAGGAAGATGGCTGAGGAGTCAATCGAAGCGGACATCTTTGTCTTGGGTCCTTGCAGAGATGGGAAGAAGGTTGAGTGCAACAAGCCGGGTTTCATCCATCCAAGACGGGGTGCAATGTCCCTCGTCATTCTGAAGTACGGGTCCTGATCGATGGCGCAAGGGATCAAGCAAGGGATGTTCTTCTTCACATCGGGGAAGATGTGCGGGAAGGCGCATGAGAAAGATGGTGCAGCCTGCACAGGAGGGAACCCCCACTTCCCGATGTTGTCGCTTCCGCTGAACCCGAAGCATCCCTTCACTTGGTTGCAAGTGGTCGCCTTCCCAATCCTCGCGATGACCCTGTACATCTCGCCGTAGTAGTCGAAGTCCCTGAAGATGAAGGTCTTCTTTGCATCGAACCCCAACGCGATGATGTCCTTGATGTTCTCCACAGCCATCTTCTCCACCACGGGGATCGTCAGCTGCTCCTTCACGTAGAATTTTTCGTCGTCCGTGACTTGGATAACAAGCGGGACATCGAACACGTCCTGCAACCACTTTGTGAACATGAAGGGGATCAGATGTCCCATGTGCATCGCGTCGGAAGAGGGGCCACGTCCAGTGTAAAGATAGAACGATTGTCCCTTCTCGTAGAAATCAAGCATTTTGTGCATATCTCTATGCGAGAAGAACATGCCCCTTCTCAACCAGTGGTGGGGTTGCTTTCCGGTCACCTTCTCGATTCGTTCCAGCAGCTTGTTGTCAATGCGTTGCGACCCGAACTGTTCGATGAGCTTATCGTAGTCGATGCCCTTCTCGCCGCCCTCCACGGACCAGGGGTCTATTTTCTGCCCGCCTTCAAGGTTGCTGATTTCCTTCTGTTGCTGTTCAATGCTTGCTTGGAGGTCGGCAATGACTTGGTTTGCCATTTCGATTTTCTTGCAGGTGCTGAGGGATTCCAGTTTCACTTTCATGTGCGCGCTTGACTTGGCTTTTAGCTCGGCGTCGCTGTTGTGGGTGCTGCAGAGCGGTACCATTAAACAGTCGAAAAAGAATTCCGCTCCTTTCGCGCTTGCGGCGTACAATTCTTCCCAATCCTTTGCGGAATCAGAGGCGTAGAACAACCCGCAGTCCGTTGCCTTTGCCTTACATCCAGCTTCCGCACAGCACACATCGCTCACAGCACTCCCTGTGAACGTCGCCACACACTTCAACCTTGAAAGCCCATCTGTCCTCACTATTATGCTGTCGGTGTTCTTCAGCCTCTTCAACTGTTCCTTCTTAACCGACCCCGGTTTCAGCGTGTTCACAAACAAGTCGCTTGTCGACATTGTATAGTTCCTAGGAGGGGATGTGATGATTAACCTTAAACAGCCAGGGGGGAGGGGTAATTGATCTTTGAAATTTTTCGGTTTTGACCCATGGAGGTGCATCGACCAGATGCCATGAGTTCATTTGTTATTCCTGGAAATCATAAATTTTCAGTGTGCATGGAGGTGCTCACCTCACTGTCTGGTGCCTGCGATGGCTGTTTGTCACGATGAGATGGACGGCATCTGGGCGAGAAACATTTATTGGATTGGAGTGCACAAGGTAGGGGGCAGTTTGGTTCGAGGAAAAGAGAGTACATGCACCCTCGGTTTGGCGTTGGCAGGGAAAGCTGACCTTCCACATCTCGCAAACCCGGCTCATCCCAGGCGTTGGAAGTGAGCACCCACTTCCTTTTTTCCGTATAAGGCCTAGTGACTCAAAAAAAAAAAAAAAAAAAAAAAAAAAAAAAGGAAATGGGACAAATCCGAAAAATGCCCATTTAACGCAGATTTTCAAAATATTTCTGTTCCATTTTTTCTTTTATGTCCGAAACTTTGGTCTACATGACCCGAGAACAATTACGCCTGTTAATGCTTGGCTGTTTAAGGGTTAAGAAACAGAAACGAAAAAAAATTCAAAATAAGAGTAACAAATCTAATAGTTTTAAGGTAACGTTTGGGTAAAGAGTAGTAGGAATAGGAGGGGCGTCACGACAGAGCCGTCTCGTACGCTTCGAATTCTTCTGTGACACGGATGTCATCTGTCAGCCTGTCGACCCGCGCCATGATTGTGGCGGCAGCATCCTTGAGGAAGATGAGTTGCTTCTTTTTGGTGGCGAGGTGTTCGGAGTCATGGCGGGAGGCTGCAATGGTGATCTTGCGGCCTGCACGGACTACCCTGTGGACGTACTCAGGAATGCCCGCTGTTTGCTTGATGAGCGTGGGTATCTTATTGGAAGGGATGAGCCCTTCTAAGTCCGCTGGATGCACCATGCCTTCCGTCGACAGAATGGCCCACTCTGCATTGAGCTCCAGCAGTGTCCTGTGAGACAACGACAGCACCACGGACGCATTGCAGACAGTGATCGTGTGCACGCAAGATGTGATCACGGTGTGCTCTTTGACCTTCTTCCCGTCTGCCAAGAAGACTGCACCGCTCAAGCACTCCATCTTGGAATATGCCAGCATAACCTTTCTAAACCCGAACCCGTCTGCCATCACATGGGGTACGAGGAACATTGCTTTGCAGAATGACGTGAGCTTCTTGTCATGCCACGAGCCCTGCAACCTGACACCCAAAGCCCGCCAGCCTGCAAGCACTGAGCTGTCTTCCACCACATCTGGAAGGTGTGGGTGGTGATGTTGTGTGATGAGTCTTTTCCAGTATCCCACAACTGCGCCCATTTTACTGCGAACCGACGGCTTGTAAACAGCAATGCATTCCGCAGCGTGTTGTACCAACCTGCAGTACATCTGACTGAGGTCCACCTCTTTGTGCGCGGGCGGCAGGATCCTTGTCCAGTCAACAGCTAGCACCATGCTGCTCTCGTCCCGAATCTCACGGACTACCCGTTGTGTGATGTGGTAGGTCAGGTGGTCGATCCCCGCTTCCTCAGGACCCACAACTGCAATTCTAAACGGCGATTTGGTGATGGGTGCTTCTAATGCCTTCCTGTTGTACGTGTCGGGCAAGAACTCAGCCGGTGCAAGATTCTGAGCTTTCAAAAAGCCTTCCCAAGCAGTGTCGAACGCCTTGTCGGCATCTGTCAGTACCTGCAAGTACTTTGTGGCAGCTGGGTGACCCTCCTCGCCTATCGCAGACACGATCTCTTTGAATATCTTGAAGTAAAACGGCCCAAGGTGTGTCAACGGCTGGAAGGCGGTCTCAATGCTAACCACCTCGTCCTCCGCCAGCCGTGCTTTTCGTTCCGCAATGGCCTTCTTCCTTGGAGACACGCGGGGCTTCGGTGACACCGAACGCTTGACTACAGGCGTGAGCGGTGTCACCGCCACGGCCTCATCCTTTTCTTTGTCTATTTCTTTCCGGTGTTCTGGGTTTTCAATCAGCTGGGGTGAAGGAAGGGAAGGAGGGGTGGTTGGCAGTGGCTCTAGGTCGCTTTTCATTTGCAAGATAGGAGGGGATGAAGGCAGGGGCTGACGCTCCGCAGGTTTCTTAATAGGAGACACAACAGGGGGCTGCCACCTTGACTCCTTCGGAGTAACGGTAGGGCTCTTCGGGAACAATTGCCCAGAAGACAGAATAGGGCTAACCCCAGGGGAAGACATAGGCCTGCTCTCTGACCTTAACGGCTGGTGCGGTTGTGGGGGCGTCGTCAACGGCACAGGCACCGGACTCAGCATCGAAGCCCCACCGCTCAGCTCCACCTCCTTCCGTATCCCCTTCAGGAGCAGCTCTAACTCAGCTGCTTTTTGCTTCTCATTGATCAGATCCCTTCTGAGGGATACCATGCCATTCATCTCCCAACCTGTAAGAACTGTGTCTGAAAGAAAATTGATTTCTCTTCTCGTGTACACAACTTTACTATAACGATATTGTTTTAAAGTGCAACTAAACACACTGTTAGATGGGGATTTCGGCTTGGGGGAAGGGGAGGGTCGTCCCGTTGAGCTGGACGGACTTGGCGGTGGTAGGAGTGGGGGGGGTGTCTAAGAATCCCCAGAAGTCAACAAGCTCAAGACTGTTCGTCATAGCCTCCGTGGTAGACAGGGTCGTGGCCTTGCCCACATTGCGTTGCGTAGAGACGAGGGACACGACTAAGGGACGTGTCTTGTTGTACTCAACAGTCTCGACGGAGTTGCATCCTTCGGGGACAAGGTAGTACGTCCCTGGTTGCAAAGACACTCCGCAAGATACGTTGGCGCTGGGGCTGAAAACACCGTCCTTCTCCTTCGACTCTGCGTCCACTTGCTCGTAGGTGAACTGCACCACTTCCATCTTACCCTGCTCCTGCGTCTCCTTTATCACAGCATATCGCACCGCCGCCATGAATTTTGTAGGGTGCATGGGGTCTGATGCTTCTCTTCCAGACTCTTGGTGAAGGGAGATAAATAATGTGGTTGCAACTTGAATGTCCAGTTTTATGACGAAGTCCAAGAGTCCCGATTCGTGTTGAAGGTTGCCCTTCCACCTGATGTCAGTCACGTTTGCTGGGTTTTGTGGGATGTTCAAGAACCCGCAGCTGGCGAACCACTTCAAGCAGTCGGAGTACTGCATCCAGAAGACATCGTCGTCGTCGGGCGAGAACTTGCACGCCTTAGCGATGTCGGGGTGCTTCTGCCATAGGTATGATTTCGACGACCAGTCGCCGTTCCACTCGCTCACGTTCCCCCATTGGTTCCGCAGCTGCACCAGCTGCACCACTTCGTTGTTGATCATGATCTCTTTGAGCTGCAGCACTGCGAATGAATACCCTGCGGCAAGCCCTACCTCGGCAAAGGCCTGCACCACGTCCATGCTCCTCGACATGGCCTGCACCTCAATGCCCTGCGTGCTGAAGAACAAGAGCCCGTTTTTTCCAATCAACTCAAGGAGCGCGGGCCACTCGTTCTCGCGCAGTTCTCCTTCTTGATTGAGCTTTGTGACGGGGTATCTGTTTTTTTTTTTTTTTTTTTTTTTTTTTTTTTCTTTTTTTTCTTTCCCTTCACCCCCACACATACCCTGTCAGGTCAGACAATGCATCGCATGTGTCGCCCAGTTTGATGGCAGCGTACGACCCGTGCAGCTTGGCGTACGCCTTCTGCAGCAACGACGTCCACAGCTCGGAGGGGTTGTTGTTGCGTGCGAACGAGGGCAACTGTATTCACATTTTATTTTATTTTTTTTTTTATAAAAAAAAAACTAACACAATACCTTCCCCATTGCAGGCAGGTAATCATCGATCAAGACCTCGCTCCACCAGCCCTCCTTGCATAGCTTCAGCCTGTACCCCCCGTTGGATTGCTCCTCCCTCTTCTTCGGGTACGAAGCAGGCAGCGAAAAACTGTGTTCACATTCACAAACCATTTCCCCCCATTTTTTCGTGCATACATTGGATGGATAAGTTCGTTGGGTCTCTCGCACAGGATGACGATGGCGCAGACAAACCACCCGTCGCCTAGCCCGCCTTCGTCGATGTCGCTGGGGATGATCTTGTCCAGGTTCAAGGTGCCTCTGTTCCCGTCCAGCAGCTGGAAGGGCCTCTTCCACGGCCATGGGCTGTCGCCCAGGTTGAGGGAAGAGTGCAGCGGGGGGAAGAAGGGGTCGATGAAAGGGGTCGTCTTCTCGATGCACTGCTGGAATATCTTGTCAACCTCACCACTAGAGCCCACCATGGGGTCCGCGTCGAAACGAGCTTCGGGCACGGCCGCCTGCATTGCCTCGATGGACTTAACTATGAAAACCTGCGCGGCCTTGGCACGGGAGAGCATGGCATCAAAGTTGTTTATCTCATCGTACTGAGGAGTGGCATCGAGGGATGTGAGCCCCTTAGGGAAGCTACCGTGCACGTAAGGGATGGTTTCTTGGGGCATAACTACGATCCCGAACTGCCCGTCTGGTTCTTGTGTCACGGAGTCTGATGCAGAGGTGGCTTTGCTCTCGTCGCCGAACCCAGCGTGCAGTGTGACCTGCTGTGAGGTGGTGGCGTTGTACACGTACACAAGGTGCGTGGGGTGCTTCGACTGCACACGCTTAACTACCAGTGACAGCATGTCCTTTTTGATGACCACCTCGTTGCCTCGCACGCTTGGAACCCTCTTTCGTTTCGCTTTAGCAGCGCTTCTGGCGGACAGGGGGAACTTCACAACATGGGTGTCGTCAAGGGGCGTCTTTGCGTTCACCTTGAACCACTCCCGTCGGCCGAGGCTCTCGAACCACTCAAGCACAAGGCAGCGAGCTTGCGTCCTCGTCCAGACCTCCATTGCACGGTTCTTCTTTGCGTTCCATGCGGTTTGGTCCCACTTCTGGATCTGAGCTGCAGGGTACTGTGGTGTTTGTGTTTTTCTTTTCTTTTCTTTTCTTTTTTTTTTTTTTTTTGTATACCGGTTGTTCCAAAAGGTGATTCAGGTGTTCTTTGTGTTGTGACAACAGCACCGTCGCGCCCTCTGTGGTGAATTTGTCCAATATTTCGACAAAATTTGAATCGTCGACTGCGGCATCGTGGTATGTAGGCAATTCCTCCTCTTCACCGTACATGGCAGACTCGATGCCTTCCAGGTACAGCTGCCTCCCGCTTTCGAACGTCTCGTGGAACCCACTGCGGCTTTCGAACAGATCGATGTTAAGATGCACCTTTTTCAGTGTTTCATCTTGTGGAACATCTACTATGCCAGGCATGGGGACGTCCGGTTCTTTGGGTGCTTGCGTTTCGACTTTGGCAGGCGCTGCCGCCTGTTTTTTGTTTGCCTCTTTAGAATCCGTACAACCCATTGTTTCTTCTTCTTTTTTTTTAAAGAAGGATTAAAGATTTTTTTTTTTTGGTGATTCCTAATAGAAGTTTTTTCTTTTTTTTCCTTCCATGGGCAAAAATGCAAGGAGGAGGAGGGGAAAACAAGGGTTTTTTTTTTTACTTGGGGGTTTACCATAAAAAATGACCCCTGCCCTTAATATTGGGGTACCACAGACGGAGTCAAAAATATCGATTTTTCGAGTCTTGGGGTTTGAGGTGCCACAGCCTCGGCCTGCGACCTCGGCCTCCGCTCCTTGCAAAACCAAGAATCGGAAAACTGGGGGGGGGGGGAGGGGTGGGATTCCTGTCGTCAGTAAGATACATGACCCACCTAAACAACCGAGGGGGGGGGGGGGAGAAAACAATATATATGTATAAGAAATAAAGGAGGCCAGTGTTGGCTACGCCCTGCACAAGCACTACAGAGGGCACCTTGTCCGACTAACCAAGTTTGCTGCCTACTAGGGTGTCAACAGCGAACAACACACTAAAAAGAAGGGGGGGGGGGGGAAAGGGTTGCACCCTTTTATTATTATTATTATTATTATTCGAAGTATTTTTAAAGAAAAAAAGAAGAAAAAAAAAAAAAAAAAAAAAAAAAAAGACTCACTATGATAACCTACAAAAGATAAAGGTTAAACTCTACTTAATAAGTCCATTTTTTTCCTCTTTTTTTTCGGGCGTTAAAAACGCAATTTTCGGAGATCGGGCGAAGGGTGAGAGGGAGGAGAAAAGAGAGAGAGTGTGTGTGTGTGTGTGAAAGGCAAATAGCAGGTAGAAGACAATTCCTATAAACCAACTATTTTTGTCCTGGGCCAAATAAACGGGGGGAGGGGGAGGGGGGAGGAAGCTGCAACGGAAACCGAATTTGGACGATGAAGGGGTTACAAAAACAAAGACAGAAAAAGAAGCCACCAAAAGATAAGCTTCATGCCAGCAGGTTTTTTTTTTCTTCAAGCAGGCGTATCAATAAAAAAATAGCAGGATATACGGAATCAACAATTTCTACTAATCAAAGTTTGAGCGGTCATTATAACTTTTTTTTGTTTCTCCTTGGTTCGTTCTATTTTTTTTTCTTTTTTTTTTTTTTTTTTTTTTTTTTTTTGGGATGTTAGAACAAAAATGGGAGAGGGGGGAGGGGACAAATAGAATAAACTGACAGTCTTTCGTGACAAAACCCTTTTGCCATCGATGCACAAAAAAAAAAGGAGGGGCGGGATACACAAAAGGATTTATAAGACCTACAGCTCGTATTTTAAACAATAATAAATAAAGCCCCCCCCTTAGTGTTCTAAAAAGCAGTTTCTGAGAGGAAAAAAAAACTCATAGATCTCTCCACTTGGTCCTTTAATAACACTTAGACAGGAAAATGGGGGCGACTTTAACGAAGGGGGATGGTTGTCTACATGCAGGTATAACCATGGGGGGGAGGATGGATGAGGGAGTGATGAAAAAAAAAAGTGTTTTTTTTTTTTGATTGAGGGATTTCCTTTTTTTTTTGAGATTGGAGGAAATAACTTTGAAAGCATGTAGAATAAATATAAAAAAAAAAGAAGAAGAAAAAAGAAATAATAATTCTTTATGACCATATGTCTTTGTTGTTTGCTCGTGGCACAAGTAGCATATCGTTATAAAATCATTTTTCTTGAAAAAATAATAATAAATATTTGTCACAAAAAAAAAAAAAAAAAAAAAAAAAAAAAAAAAAAAAAAAAAAAAAAAAAAAAAAAACAAGAGCGGGCGGAGCTGGGGGGAGGCACCCCCCCTCCCCCCATCCCCTCTATAGTTCTTTTCTTTCTTTTCTGTCCTGGGACGTTTTACTTTTCTGTCTTTTCCTTCCCCCTTATCTTTTTTTTCTCTTTTTTTTTTTTAAATACGATCAGTGTATTTATTTACCACATACCCGCAACCACAGAGGAAACTAAAAAAAAAAAAAGAAAATTATTGGAAGAAGAAGAAGAAGGTTAAAAAGAAATAGAACCAAGAATTGGCAGATTCAATAGTTATAATTTAGTATCACTATTATTAGCATTTTTGCGTTTTTTTTTTTTTTTTTTTTTTTTTTTTTTTTTTTTTTTTTTTTTTTTTTTTTTGCACGGTTACAAATGTGTTATCTAACATGGAAAAAAAAAAAGAGATCATGTGTAACCAATAAAGCTCGCTATCTCTCTCTCCCCTATTTTTAAAGCTGTACTGGCATACCTCTTCGCAATTGTTTTTTCTTCTTCTTCTTCTTCTTTACATCTTTAAAAGAATGACACAAAAAAGAAAATACATTCATTTCGTTGAGGTATGACAGCAACCCGAGCAAATCTTTCTCTTCTACTTCTTTTTTCTTTCCTCCCCCTCTAAAAAAAAAAAAAAAAGGAATGAGAGTACAACAAAACGGGGGACTTGCCCCATTAATATATATATTATCGCAATTAACTGTAAAGCTCCTGTATTACTCACCAATGAAGAAATTGGGAATAATAAGAAAACACCCTCACCTATTTTTTTTTTAGATTCACTCTAACCCCCCCCCCCCTATTTCTTTTTGTATTTTTATTAGCAATAGAAATGCTTGAACCGAGAAATGATGATCCCAATTAAGGGACAAATCTTTCACTAAAAAATAAAATAAAAATAAAAACTAATTCCTTTCTGTTTTTTTTTTTTCTCTTTTTTTTTTCCTTACTATGTCACACACTGTAAAAACCTTCTTAATTAACTAATTGTCGGCTTAATAAAATCACCACCCTTTTTCCTTGTAACAAATAATTTCTGTTGTTCATCATGCTTAGAAGTGAGGGAAAAAAAAAAAAAAAAAAAAAAAAAAAAAGGGAAACAATAATGTATGCCGGGACAACAACAACAAAAGAAAGAAAAAAATTCACTATGATAGGAACGAAGTGGTTAGCAACGGCCCGCCAAAAAATTAAGAGGTTTTTTTTTTTTTTTTTTTTTTTTTTTTTTTTGTTCACTGTTCCATAGATTCTTTCATCTTGAGAAGTGTCTCCTTTTTTTTTTTTTTTTTCCCATTCCAAATACATACCCCTCCCTTAACGTCATAGTACGCATCAAAGTAAGTTGTGGACACATTAGCAACAACATTCCTATCAGGTATGCTCTGTGTAGTTCCGTAGATGGCGGCGGACCCTGTGGCCTTAAGCTCCTTTGTCTTCATGAACTCGCCACAGGCCGCAGTAATATCGGCGATAAGCCTCTTCGAGTTCTCCATCTCGTTTACAGCATGAAGCTTGGTGCAACATATGTGCAACGAGGAAGGGAACTGCAGCGCGTTCAACTCCCACCCCTTCGATGACAGGTCTCCCGCTAGCCTGTAAATATCGAATTCATCGCTTGCAAAGGCGATGACGGTACCAACCGGGTCACCAACTAAACGCAAACCAGGGATCTTTTTGAGTTCCTCCTTGATGTACCGGGCAGTACCTATAATATCTTTGGCAGATTGTACGTAACCTTCCATCCCGTGCAACATCATGGCAGCCCATGTACCTGCAACCACGTTACCAGCCCTTGAACCGCTGATGACCGGCGATGCGTACAAACCACCAGGCCAGTTTGTAACGGAATGCATCTGATACCTCCTAATATCCGCGTGCCTGTATAATATAGTGCTGCTCCCCTTTGGGGCAAAACCGTATTTGTGAGTGTCACATGAGATTGACGTCACTCCGGGAAGTCTGAAATCGAATTTCTCACCCATGTCGTAGCCTGCTTTTTCTGCAAATGCGATGATGAACCCGCCAAGGCACGCATCGACGTGAACAGGAATCCCCTTCGCTGCACCTAGTGCTGCAATGTCTTCAATAGGATCGATGATCCCATGCGGGAAACCGTACGCAGAGCCAACTAAACAGATGGTGTTCGATGTGATGAGGCTTTTCATGTGTTTAAGGTCCGCTTTGCCCGTCTTGGGGTCCATATCGGCGTGTTTCATTGTTATGCCGAAATAGTGCGCGGCTTTCTCGAAGGCAGCGTGGGAAGTTACACATGCTACCATTTCGGGGTTTGTAATGTTTTTCTCGGCACGGGCGAGGTCTCTGTAGGCCTTCATGGCAAGGAGGATGGATTCTGTACCGCCGGATGTCATTGCACCGCAGCAGCCGTCTGTCCCGTTGAACATCTTGACCACCATGGACAGGATTTCTGTTTCCATCTTTCGGACGCCGCTGAACTGTCCTGCGTGTAGCGGGTTTGTCCATTGGTGCATGGCCATGGCTTCGTTGATGAATTCTGTGTATCCATCCATGCCGCCGTGGTATACACACCCGCTGCACTGACCTTTTGAGTAGTCTAAGTTGATCTCCGCGTGTTTCTTGCACAATGCCAGAACGTCCTCCTTCTGAGCAGATTTTTCCGGGAGCTCTTCGTGTACCTCCTTCATGTCGGCCTGTTTCTCGGTGAATTCCTTGAGGAAGCTCATCTTAACACAGGCGGCCATCATCGCCAGCTGCGGGTCTGGAAGGGACGCTTTCGCCTTGTCCGGAGACGGGTTCTTTTGAGGTTCAGGAGCTGTCATTGGAACATCTGACTTTTGCAACTTTCGTAGTTCGGCCTTTCCGGATACCGGCCTCCTCCTGCTAGGTGGCGCCTCCTTGGAGTCTGCACAACCCATGGTTTTTTTTTTTTTGGCTTTTTTCTTTTTTTTTTGAAAAACTGTGGAGGGAATGGGGGGGGGGGGGGGGGGGGTGAAGGATGTCACAACATATTCAATAAAAAAAAGAAGAACACTTTTTTTTTTTTTTTTCCTTCTTCTTTCTTTCTTCCCCCTTCCCTTTAATGTGCTTTCTTTCTATAGAAATGAAAAAAAAAGAAAAGAAAAGAAAAGGTTTAAAGCCTAACCATCAATCGGCGTGTGGTGGCAATCGCCAGCAGCAGCAGGGCGTAGAGGTGTAACACGCCGAGGCCTGCAGCAGAGGCCCTAGCGGTGGCGACAGTGGTGCAGATCCACGAGGTGTGGGGGCCTCGGCAAGAGTTGGCGGGTTTTTTAGCGAGCTTGGCGGACCAGCCGCGTTGCGAGAGGAAGTTCTTCACGTCTTTAGAGACTGTGATCGGAGGGAGCCACTGACGAACGGGCTTGCTCGTCCACCATGCCGTAGCGTTGTAGTCCTTCGTGAAGTTGTAGTGGTACAGAGTGGCTTTGATAGACAGAGGACGGTCACCTTTGAAGTCCACGCCTGTCACATCCAGAACAGGGCGCGACCCACGAAGGAGCTTCACCACCATGTGGACGACCCAGGAATCTGTTCGTGTGTTCCCTAGTGCAGCGAACCACAGCCGCCAATCCACCCTTGGCTGGTGGGGTGCCACCCATGGTGGGGACTTGTTCACATCCCCTACTGCATATCTGAACTGGATCTCCTTCCACTTCATGGGGTCGACTTCGGTGTTGTACTCGAACACGAGCACAGGCACCGCCACCTCACCGTTGTCCCCCACACCCGTCATCACCCTGAACAGCCCGTAGCCGGACGCCACGTGGAGCTTTTGATTGTAAACATCCTTGTACGCCATCACCTGTGCACGCCCGGGCCACTTCGGCACTGCTCTGTCAACGTTCTTGTAAACCTCGCGCATGGCGGTCAAGGAGGTCACTGCGATGGCCAGTGCTATACACGTCATTGCGGCTGTGTGCAGGCTGTCCAGCAGGACCAGCACCATGTGTTTCGAGGTGCACGTCACCGTCTTTATGACGCTCCACACACCACGCACGACGACCGTTGTCAGCAGGTAGGGAACCACAATGGGCATCACCTTCTTGACCCACACCTGCAGAGTGGCCGTCGTGACACTGTTAACAGGGGTTTGGAGGGGCGACCCGTAAGCAGAGGTATAGGTGATGACGATAAAGGCCACGGTGCCGGCTAACTGAACGAACGGGAACGACCTCTCCAGAACGAGGCCGAGCAGGGCAAGGAACACCGCGGCCACCTCGTGCACGGTGGACGTGAAGAAGACAAGACCAGGGATCAGCACGAGCACCGCCCTCCTCTTGTAGTCAGCAACGTCCGCTTCCTCGCAACAATCATCTTCATCTTCATCCTCATCATAAAAGCACGCCATGGCGGCTAGGCAACCGGAGTGGATGTTGAACCAGTTGTAGTTGCCGGTGGCTTGGATACCGATCATGCTAAATATCTGGAAAGCAGCCCCAACACGGCGGACCATCAGGAAGGGGCTTATCAACATGAAGCTGCCGAAGAGTTGCGACCACATAACGAACGCCAATGAAAGCTTCTCAAACCATTCAGGGAGAAGAGCGGCGTACCACGCTAGCGGGGTGGGAATGCACTGAGATGCGTAGTGATACTTCAAAGCCGTCAGGCTCGTCCATGTAGGACACCCTGAGAGCACCTTCAACGCCCCAGACATGAAAAATATTTTAAACGCAGTAATTCTGAGAATCCAGGTGAACTGAGACCTTGAAGACGGGTAGAAGATGGCAGCGAAACCGGTTTCCAATATAAGATAGTCCCATTGAAAGGAAAGCAACGACTGTCCAGTAGTGACCACCATGTGGTAGACCGCGAAGCAGATCATTAGTAAAACCGGGCTAGTTGCCCCGAAGCCGCAGATGAGAAAAGCTGAGGCGATTCCCACCAACAGGCACCACTCGTAGTAGTCGTCAACTTCGATGTTGAGGTGTTCCGCGCCCCACAGGAGGTTTGGGGTTGCTTCGAATGACGACCGCTCCTGCACTCGTTTCCAGAAAACACCCACAGGTTCCACCCCGTCTGCTCCACCAACACCTGGGAACTGGACCCAGTAGCTCACCATCGCCATGAGATACACAGCTCCGGTAGCTATTATGAAGAAATTTCGCGCATGCATTTTTTTTTTTTTTTTTTTTTTTTTTTCCTCCCTCCAGGTCCACTCCCTGTGTGTGTGTTTTTTTTTTTTTTTTTTTTTTTTTTTTTTTTCCCTTGGAAAAGTAGAGCAAAAAAAAAAAAAAAAAAAAAGGAGAACAAGATAAAAAAAAAAAAAAAAAAAAAAAATGGGGGTAGAGGATAAGAGGATTGTAACACAAAAAAAAAGTGAGAAAAGAAAGGACCAATGGGGAGAGAGGGGGGGAATTCAATTCAATTCAATTGCTAACTGTATACTCAAAGTGGTGAGGGGGAGGGGGAGGGGGAGGGGGGAGAGAAGGAGAAGCTGGATTCAAGTGGGAATTTGTTTTTTTTATGTTGTTACCGGTTTAGCTGTGATAGGTATGGGAAAATAAAAAATAAAAAGGTTTTTTTTTTCTTTTTTTTTTTTTTACATCTCTGTGAATTCAGTCCCAACAATTTCTTTTTTTTGCAGGGGGGTTCAGCGGAAAATCGAGTCGAACAAAGTAGCAGATTATTTTCTTTTTTTTTCCCTTCTCCTATTTCTTTTTTTCTTTCCACTTTTCTTTTTTTCCCCCCACTTACGAAAAATAAAAAATGTGGACGCGCAGGAGTATAGAGAGAGATGGGGACGGAGGGGAAAATCGCAAAAAAAAAAGATTTTTTTGAAAAAAGAAGAGAAAAAAAAACCCCCCCCGAAAGAAAAAAATGCAGCTAAAATTAGAAGGAAAAAAATATGTAGGAAGAAAAAAAAGGCTAATGGGACAGCAACGAATAATGGGAAAAAAAAAGGCAAAATCTATTTCTGAATGAATAAAAACAGTTGGAGGGGGGGGGGGGGGGGGGGTAATGAGTTTTTTCTTTCTTCAAAGAGTTCTCGTTCAATTCCTTAGCCCCTTGCAATATACTTAACACCCTGTGTTGCCCAGCTGTGGAGGGAAGGGGGAGAAACAGAAAAATATTCGATATGGGTGGGGGCTAGTTGTTAGCAACGATCCGTATAAATAAAAAAAAAAAATTCAAAAGGAAAATGGGGATAAGGGCGGCCCTGGGAGCCTGGAGTCACGCCTTCATTCCTTTTTTTTTTTTTTTTCTTTCTTTCACTTCCCGATCGTTTGCCAAGCTATGCTACTACTGCCAAAATTTTTCTTTTTTTTTTTTGTTTCTTCCTTTTTTTTATTTTTCTTTTCTTAGAAATCACTCCTTTGTCTTCCCCCCTTCAAAAAACCGGCAGTTTCTTGAAGGGGGGGAAAGGGAGTGCCACCCGCACATTGCCTTCCTTTTTTTTTTAAATCCACTTCTTTTTGTTTTGTTTTTCATTTTTTTTTTAGTAACTCTCTTAATTACTAGTTAAAATAATTCGGTTGCGAGAGCAAAGGTAAATAAAAAAAAAGGGAACTTACTGAAGTACAACGTACGCGATAGTCCCCTTTTTCGTTTGCGTGATATTTTTTTTCAAAAGCATAGATATCACACAAAATAATAAAATTAAAAAAAAAAAAAAGACGGAAAAAAAGAAAAAAAAGAAGAAAAATATCCGTATTGTGTGTGATCGGTCTATTTTATCACCCCTCCTTCAGAGGCAAAAAAAGAAGAAGAAAGGGAGGCATAAGGAAGAAAAAAAACAAAACACAGTTTCACAACCATTTTTTTTTTTATACAAAATCGCCAATTTAAAAAAAAAATAACGCAGGCAGAGAAAGAAATGTGGAAGACCTGGGAAGGGAAAAAAAAAAAGGGAAGAGGCGGGGGGGGGAAAAAATGGTCCAGTTACTACAAAAGATTTCATGTTCTCAAAAAAAAAAAAACAAGGGGGAGATGGGAACTAGTGGGAAAGAGTGAAAAAAAAAAAAAAAAAAAAAAAGAAAAAAAAAAAAACACAGCAAAAAATCTAGGAAAAAAAAAAAAAAAAAAAAACTTAAACCCACCCAGATGTGCCTGGCGCAGCCTCTGTTTCAGTACCCGACACGTAGCCACCCCTCCCTCTGGTGGAAAGTGGAGACTCAACATAACTAGGGGAAACCGCAACACCCCGCCCCCTGCCCATAGAAGGGTAAACGGCGCTGGAGAAGGGATAAACCTCACCAGAAGGCGAAGCTTCAGGAGACGGCTGCACGACACCTCCCCTACTTCTTGCAGAGGGGAACTGGTACTGGTTAAGACCTTCAGGTGATGCCTCCCTCGAGGGCGTCTGGAATGCCGTGTTTGTTCTTTCCTCTGGCTCCGTGTACAATGGAGGATCGTTCATGTGCGTCTCAGGCTCAGCCTCCTTAACCGGCGGCGAAGCCATTTCGACCTCAGGCTGCGCTTGTTCTTCGGGTTGCTGTTGGTACGGAACAGACTTGCCTCCGTCCTTGCCACCCTTGCACAGGCAGTACAACAGAAGAAGCAACAAAATAACCGCGAGAACAATACCACCAATGATGACAATGCACACGCCGAGGGTCTGCCCAAAGCAAGCACTGTCATCATCATCAGGTGCAACAGGTGGGTTGTCCGATGCAGGGTTCACAGAAAGCACAGACGTTGGAACGAACCCGTTCATGGCGAGAGCGTTGTTGCCCTGAAGGTCGGCCTTTGCGTTGTCAAGGACACGCTTCTCAAGCTGTGCGTTGGTCTCGTTGGTCTTGGCCGAGACGGTGAAGGTGGCGTTTGTCCTGCCGGCATCCAATTCGGTGAAGGTCACGTTCTGGATAGAGCTTGTCGGCACACCCATCGCCACAGACAGTGCCTCGATGAACTCGTCCTGCATGGCGCGCATGTCGGCTACAGGGTTGTTCAGCGCCATCGTCAAATTCGTGCTTGCCTCGTTACATGTGTCGCACGTCTGGATGCACGTTGAGACGACCTTGTTGTTCGCCTTCCCATGCTCGGGTGACGGGCACAGGCACACGAAGTTGTTCCCTGTGGCGGCACCGTCGGTGTCAAAGCAGACGTGTGTCTCGTTCCCGCACTTCACGGCGCTGTTTGCCACAGCACAGTCACCGACATGCACCTTGTCTTCGGTTACAGCGTAACCCCTGCTCGGAAGGCCAGACAGCAGCTGTTTTTTTTTTTTTTTTTTTTTTTTTTTTTTTTGTAATACCAGCTCTCTGTAGTTCTCCCCCAGCTTCCCTGTGTTAGAGGCGCCGTTCGTGTTGACGATGTTGAAGACAACTCTCTGCCCACCGCGCCCGTCGGTCGTGATGTTCATGTTCTGCACCGACGCCCCGGTGTGCCCACCGGTCACCAGGATGTTCCGGAGCTGTGTCGTGAGGTCCGCTTCGTTCGGCGCTGTATCACCTGGAATGGTGAGCCCCATCTAGTAGTGTGGTGGTATAAATTGGTTTAAAAATAAGCAGCATACCCTGATGGTAGTGGGTCCCGTGGGAACAGTACAGTCCTCAGCGTAGGCCTTCCCAACAGCAAACCTGGTGTTGTCCTGAGTGCAGGCGCACCTCCAGTTGTTAGTAATTGCTGTGTCGGGGTCTATACACTGCTGGCTCGCTGCCTCACAGACCTGCCTGTTCGCGGCAACTTCGCATTCGTTCACGAGGCTCTGGTAGCAGACGGTAGGGGCGTTCTGCTTGTTGGTGCCTGTGAGCGGAGGCGCGCAAGCACAAGCAAACCCCTGTGTGGCGGTAGTGTCAGCCACACAGTACTGGCCGCTTGACGTGCACGTAGCGTAGTTATTCGTGCAAGCAGTGCTGCCGTAAGTGCACACTGCAGGAGCTGCAATCTGTGTGCCTTGTCCGTCCCCAACACACTCACAGGACCAGTCGCCCATCACATCCTGTCGAGGGTCCTTGCACACCTGCCCCTTCTTAGAGCACTCCGTCTGAAGTTGGCACTCGTCGATTAGGCATGTTGCACGCTGAGCAATGGCCTTCTGTCCCGTGGCAGGGGTGACACACACGCACTGCCAGTCGCCGGTAGTGCTCAGGTTCGGGTCATCGCAGGTCTGACCAGCGCTTGTACACGTCTGGAAGTTGTCCACGCACTCACCCTGCCAAGAACAGTCAGCAGTCCTACCGCGTGCCTGACCGACGGCAGGCGACACACAGTTGCACCTCCAGTCGCCTGTCGAGTTCGCGAACGGTGCGTCGTCGGTGCAGGTCTGGCCGACAGCCGAGCAGGTCTTCTGCCCAATGGTCCCAGCAGCACACTCGTCGACAACGCAGTTGGCAGGCTTCATGGTAGCCGACGTGCCCATGGGGTTGACGCACATGCACTGCCAGTCGTTTGCCTTCATCTCATCGGGGTCGACACAAGCCTGGCCCACACCATTGCACACGCTTGCATGAATGGCGCACTCTCCAGTGAACACACAGTTGTTTGCAACGGCAGCTATGGCACTACCAGTGCTAGAGCCAGCGCATCGGCACATCCAGTCACCCTGTGAAATAAAGTATTTTGAGGAAAAAAAAGAATGCATACCCTGATGTCGTCACTTGGGTTGGGGTCAACACATGTCTGTCCCACAGCGTGGCACACTCTACCGTTGTCCTCGCACTCATTCACGATACATGTTGCAGATCGCGCGCGTGCACTGCCCGTGCCCGTCGTGCACTCGCATTTCCAGTCATCCAGGGAAAGAGGGGATCTGTTAGGGTCCACACACTGCTGCTTGTTGCCGCACTTGTACCCGTTGGCGATGCACTCGTCGAGCGTGCAGTTCGCAGCCTCTCTCAGCGACCTACCCACAGCAGGCTCTAGACAGTTGCATTCCCAGTTGTTCAAAGAATTTGTGTTGGAGTCCAAGCAGTACTGCCCCTGAGAGGTGCAGATACGCGAGTTCTGTACGCACTCGCCAACAAAGTTGCATTCAGCAAGAGTGCCAGCGGCGGATCCTGATGAAACAGGCACACACTCGCACCTCCAGTCGCCAAGAGAGGTGGGGCTAGTGTTGGGATCCTTGCACCTCTGTCCAGCAGAGGAGCACAGCAACGCGGCGACACTGTTCCCCTTGCATTCGTCTTGAACGCAGAAAGCCGGGGAGACAGGTGACGGACTGCCCGACTGGGTTCCAACACACTCACACTGCCAGTCGCCAGGTGCGTTCTCGTTAGGGTCAACACACGTCTGGCCGGCGGCTGTGCACGTCCTGAAGTTGTCTTTGCATTCACCCCTCCAAGCGCAGGTAGCTGCACCACGGTCCTTCGTGCCGGTGCCATCAACGCAGCGACACTCCCAGTCATTCAGCTTGTTTGCACTGACATCCTTGTCGTAGCACACTTGGCCGGCAGCGGTGCATACGGAACCAAAGGTGATACACTCATCTAATGTGCATGTAGCCGCAGAGCCCACCATCTTCCCTACCATCGGAGGCACGCACGAGCACATCCAGTCTCCCACTCTTGTCTCGTCGGGGTCGATGCAAGTCTGGCCTTGATCGGTGCAGGTCCTGGAGTTGACGTTGCACTCGCCAGTGTAGGCGCATGCTGCCTGGCCAGCCACTTGCCTATTAGAAGCAGACTGTGCAGACCCCAGGCACGAGCACATCCAGTCACCAGTAGACACGGGGTCGAGGTTCGGATCGTGGCAGACTTGCCCAACACTAGTGCAGGTGATGTTGTTCTCACGGCATTCATCAAGTAAGCATTTTGCGGGTTTAGCAACAGCCACGCCAACTGTGTTGTCGCCAGTGCATTTACACCTCCAGTCCCCGAGGCTCGTGTAGTCGGTGTTCGGGTCGTCGCACTCCTGACCCTGTGCAGTGCAGATCTGCCTGTTTGAAGTACACTCATCGAGCTGGCACTTAGCCACACCACCCACTTGGTTCCCTTCCGCAGGTGCAGCACATCTACAAGACCACCCAGAACCATCGCTTACGCACGCCTGCCCTGCTGCCGCACAAACGTTTGCGAACTGGTTGCACAAGCTACCTGTTGCGAATACACACGTAGCCGGTGCCATGAGCTTGCTGCCACTTCCACTACCATCACACTTGCACACCCAGTCATTGTTGGTTCTGAGGCTGTTGTCTTCGCACGCTTGTCCCTTGTTGGTGCAGATGTCACTCTTCACAGTGCACTCATCAATTTCGCACACAGCCTGCGACCTCGGCAGTGTAGGTGTACCGGCAGCCACCTTAGCAGGCTCAACACAGATGCAGTACCAGTCATCCACAGCAGGGCTCGGGTCCATGCAAGCCTGCCCCACTGCCGAGCATGTCTGAGCATTTTGGGAACATTCCCCTGTGAAGGAACAAGAGGCAACAGAAGCTTTAGCAGAACCCGTCGACGTACCAGCGCACTGACAGGCCCAGTCACCTAGGCTGCTAGGGTCAGTGTTACGGTCAATGCACTTTTGCCCTGCGTTCATGCAAATTTGCCCGTTGAGAACGCACTCGTCCAGAACACATTGCGCGGCACGTGCCCTGGCAACACCTGAAGCGTCGCCCGTGCACCTGCACACCCAGTCACCGGTGCTTGTGGGGCTTGTATCGGGATCGATGCAGTTCTGGCCGTTCCTAGTGCATATGGCACTGTTGATCGAACACTCATCAAGGATGCATGTAGCAACAGCGCCCGTTGCAGTCCCAGTCTGGGGTGCAATGCACAAGCAGTCGAAAGCGGTGGTGCTGGAGCCTCTGCAGGCCTGTCCTTTGCTAGTGCAGGTACTTGCCGACGTTTGACAGGCGTCCGAGGCAGGGTAGTTGCAGTTTGCCTTCCGGCCAACAGCTTCATCATTGGCTGAGCCCTGGCACACACACTTCCAATTGTTGATCGAAGCAGTAGTCTTCACGGGGTCAACACACAGCTGTCCCTGCGAGGTGCATATGGTGCCCTTCGTTAAGCACTCGTCGTACTCACACGAAGCAACAATCCCGACAGCTCTGCCAACTTGTGGGGCCTGGCACACGCACTCCCAATCCCCTGTGCGGGTGGCGTCGGGGTCCTGGCACCTCTGGTTTGATTGTTCGCATTTGTTACGGTTAACAGCGCAAGATTCGCACGTGGAGAGTCCGTCGCTGCTGAGGTCTGAGCCCGAGTAGCCGCACTCGTCAAGGATGCAGGTCGCTACGCTCTCGATAGCAGTGCCCGATGAAGGCAGCTTGCACTTACACAACCAGTCGCCCATTGAAGTCACGTTGGTGTTAGGATCAATACATTCTTGGTTCGCAGTGTCGCAGATGGCTTTGTTGGAAGCAATGGTGCACTCATCCAATGTGCACAACGCCCTCTGTGCAGTGGCTTCACCTATCTGGTTGCCGACGCACTGACACCTCCAGTTCCCGAGCGACGCAGAAGACGTGTCAGGATCAAAGCACGTCTGTCCAACGTCGACGCATTTCGATTTCTCAACTTGGCACTCGCCAGTCCACGCACACATGGCAGGACTGCGGAGCGCAGTACCTGTACCGCTACCTCTGCACTCGCACCGCCAATCTCCGATGGAAGTCGGGCTAGTGTTAGGATCGCTGCATTCCTGGCCCTCAGCGTGGCAGACGTTAGCATTCTCAATGCACTCGTCCAGAACACAGCTCCTTGAGGCCGAAGCCACACCTGTGCCCTGAGTAGGGGGAACGCACTGGCACTCCCAGTCGCCGTTCGTGGTGGGGTTAGGATCGTTGCAGGCTTGACCTGCCGCAGAACACGTCGATGCGAAGGTCTGACACTCCCCTTCGGAATACGTGCAGACTGCTGCAATGCCTCGTGCAGACCCACTTCCTGCACCAAAGCAGTTACACGTCCAGTCGTCGGTGCTCTCGGGGTGAGTGTCGGGGTCGATGCAAGACTGGCCAACAGAGGTACAGACGCTCCCCTTCTGCAAACACTCGTCCAACTGGCAGTTAGCAGCAGACCTGGTAGCGTTGTTACCTGTCTGCGGCAGGATGCAGATGCACATCCAGTTGTTTGCCACACTTGTATCAGGGTCCACGCACGTCTGCCCAACGGATGTACACGTTCCGGAGTTACTGACACATTCCCCAACAAAGCTGCATGTTGCGGCAGTTGCAACCCCCCTGCCGACCAAGGGATCAGCACACTCGCAGTACCAGTCACCCTGCACCAAGGGACTCTTGTTCGGGTCGGTGCAAATTTGATCGGCATTCTCACAGGTGCGGCGATTCTCAATACACTCATCGTACTCACAGACAGCAACGGTAGCAATGTCAGATCCAGTGTAAGGGGGCACGCAACGGCACTCCCAGTTACCTGCGCGCGTTTGGTCGGGGTCCATGCAATACTGTCCAGAACTTGCACACGTGAGGTAGCCACTGGCACACTCGCCGGTATATTCGCACTGTGCCGTCATCATCAGCGCTTCTCCGCTAGCTGACCCAGCGCAGGTGCAGTACCAGTCATTCCTGGAAGTGGGATCCTGGTTCTTGTCAATACAGATCTGGCCGACACTCGCACAGACTTGCCTGTTGGATTCAATAGAACACTCGTCCAAAGTGCACACAGCAGCCTTGCCCACAGCCGACCCAGACTCTTGGGAACCGGTGCACTCGCAGGTCCAGTCATTCAGGCTATCAGCGAAGGTTTTTGGGTCAACGCACCTCTGGCCGACGGACACGCAAATGTAACCATTATCGACACACTCATCAAGGACGCACGTGGCAGGCTGGCCAGTAGCCGCGCCAACCAAGGGGGTGACACAGCTGCATTCCCAATCATCCGCCTTATTCTGGTTGCGGTCGATACAGGTCTGCCCCTTGGTGGTGCAGACTGCACTGTTGCTCGGGTTTGTACATTCACCAATGTAGGTGCAGGTCGCGACCTCCCCAAAGGGGACTACGCTGGTGTTTGTCGCCTGCCCTGCACATTTACATATCCAGTCATTGCGGCTAGTCGCGTTCTTGTTAGTGTCCTCACAGGTCTGTCCCGCAGCACTGCACAGGCTGCCGTAGATAAGGCACTCATCGAAGGTGCACACAGCAGCGTTTGTGACTTCGCCGCCGAGGTATGGAGTGATGCAGAGACAGCCCCAGTCATTCGACGTGGTCAAGTCTGGGTCACGGCAGGCCTGACCAGCGGCAGTGCATGTCGAGGCTTTCGTGATGCATTCGCCCTCATACACGCAGTCAGCGACAGCAGCAGTTGCTGAACCAGTGCCAGACCCTTCACACTCGCACTTCCAGTTATTGAGGGCCAGGGGGTTCGTGTCGGGATCCACACAGCGCTGCCCGCTTCTAGCACAAATCAGACCGTCTTGTAGGCACTCATCGAGGATACAGGGAGCAGGTTTGCCCTTCCTGGAACCTGCCTGCGGGAAAACGCACTGGCACATCCAGTCACCGTCCACTGCTGATGACGGGTCGTAACAAGTCTGCCCGGCGGCCGAACAGATATTATTATTGGCAATGCATTCGCCAGTCCACGCGCAAGTAGCAACACCACCCCTCTGGGAGCCACTAGAAGAAAGGCCAACACAGTCGCACTGCCAGTCAGCAGTTCCAAGAGGGGTGACAGTAGGGTCACGGCAAGTCTGACCGACATTGGTGCATGTCTTGCCGTTCTGTTTGCACTCATCTTTCAAACACGTTGCCGGCCTGCCGACCTGTCGGCCCTCCTGGTCTCCAACGCACACGCACTCCCAGTCACCGACGCGCGTGGTGTCGGGGTCACGGCAAGCCTGGCCTGCAGTCGAGCAAGTGACAGCGTTAGCAATGCACTCGCCAACATGGCTACAGGTAGCAATCTGCGCTCTGCTCGTGCCTGTCGCGGGGGCGAGGCACTGACACTCCCAGTCATTGAGGCTAGTCGGTAATTGTATGGGGTCGAAGCAGATCTGTCCAACGGCATTGCAAGTTGCAGCGTTTAAGATGCATTCATCAAGCACGCAGGTAGCAACCCTACCCGTCGCACGACCTGTCAGGTCACCGACGCAAACACATTCCCAGTCACCATTGCTGGAGGGGTTGGGGTCATTGCACGACTGTCCAGCAGCATTACACGTGGGGGCATTCGCTTCGCATTCTCCAACCTCCACACACGTGGCGGTGTTGCCCTGCTGCTGTCCCGTGGCACCCACGCAGTTGCAAACCCAGTCATTCAGCGATGAGGGGTCCCTCACCAGGTCCTGACACTCTTGTCCAACAGCATTGCAGACTTGCTTGTTGGCTATACACTCGTCGAGGATGCATACAGCCTGAGCGGCAACAGCTTCACCGACGCGGCTGCTTCCCTGGCACTTGCACATCCAATCACCCCTCGCCGCGGGGAGCTGGTTGGGATCCACACAGATTTGACTTACCGCGCTGCAAAGATCTCTCTGTTGCAGGCACTCGTCAATCATGCAGTTCTCAGCTATCCCACCGCTCTTCTTACCAGGGTTGGCAAGAGGGCTGTAGGAAACACATCGGCACTCCCAGTTGTCGCGCACGTTGGTCAACGGGTCGAAGCACGTTTGGCCTGCTCGGTTGCAGATTGTCGCACGCTGTTCGCACTCGTTTGTGTACGTGCACACGGCAGGTTTTGCAACTGCTCTGCCAACCCCTGTGCCACCGCCACCGCTGCAGTCGCATTCCCAGTTACCAGTCGATCCAGTTGCTTTGTTGGTGTCAATACAGACCTGCCCCACATTAGAGCAGACGGTGCCGTACAGGATGCACTCATCTAGCTCGCACTCAACTGACGTGTGAGAAGTCTGATCAATTTTGCTGTAGGGCCACACGCACTGGCAGTAAGCATTGTTAGGGATACTCTCCTCAGGGTCGACACAAGTCTGTCCCTTAGCCCTGCACTGGGTGTTGTACAAATCCTGGCAGTCTTGCGGGAAAACACAAGTGGCTCTCTGTGCGACCATTTGGCCGGTGCCCGACCCTTGGCACAAGCAGTACCAGTCTCCGATTGTAGCAGCGCTCGTGTCAGGGTCAATACACCTCTGACCCACCTCAGTGCATACAACGCCGTTCGCAAGACATTCATCCAAGATGCATGTCGCCACGCCACCAATTGTGAACCCGCCGTTCGCACCGCCACTGCACTGGCAACCCCAATCGTCGAGGCTGGTACTCTTCTTGTTCCTGTCAACGCAGATCTGGTTTGCGGCAGCACAGATATCGTTCTTCTCAATACACTCATCGTGCTCGCAGTCGGTGGAATAGTTACCTGTCTTCTCACCTGTAGACTGACCAATGCACTTACACTTGAATGTGCTGCCATCAGGCTCACACGTCTGGCCGTGTGTGGTACAAATGTGAGAGTTCTCCGCACAAGAACCACTGAACGAGCATGAGGCGAACTTAGCCCTGGCAGCACCAATGGCTGGGGACGGACAGACACAGGTCCAATCACCCGTCTTGCTCGGCACAGGGGTAGGGTCACTGCACAACTGCCCGTAGCTGGCACAGACAGACCAGTACTCATTGCATTCATCATGCTGGCAGGTCGCTGGCAGCCCAACGCGAGAGCCGTTCTGAGGGGACACGCACATGCACATCCAGTCACCAGCGACATTAGGGTTGGGGTCGTAGCACGTCTGCCCAGCGGTAGTACAAATCGATGATTTCTCGACACACTCACCTTGGAAGGCGCACAGTGCAGGCTTGGCAACAGCCTCGCCAACTGCAGGCGTCGCACATTGGCACATCCAGTCACCGGTGTTTCTAGGATCAGTGTTAGGGTCCAAGCACAGCTGCCCAGCCTTGCTGCAGATATGACGGTTTTCGTCACATTCGTCAAGAATGCATGTTGCGGCATCGCCGACCTTTGACGTTAGCCTGTGCGGAGGCACACAAGAGCACTGCCAGGTGTTCCCACTGCCAAGCTGGTTGGGAGTAGGGTCGCGGCAAGTCTGGCCAGCAGAGGTGCATGTTGCAAAGTTCGTTCTGCAGCCGCCCTGCCACTGGCAGGTTGCTGTTGCGCGGAGAGCAAACCCAGTGGCTGGTTCCACACAGTTGCAGGTCCAGTCGTCGAGACTCGAAGGCGCCATGTTGGGGTCATTGCACACTTGACCCACCGCAAGACAGGTGGCGCGGTTGACCTTGCACTCGTCGATGATGCACGTTGCAGGCATAGCAGATGCAGTACCTTCCGCGTCGGAACCTTGGCAGTTGCAGCTCCAGTCGCCCACGCTGTCGGGCGAATGGTTGGGGTCAACACACACTTGGCTGACTGTCGTGCATACTGCATTGTTAACAATGCACTCGTCAAGCAAGCAGCTCGCCGAAGTCCCAGTGGAGCGACCCTGCCCGATGAGGCACAGGCACTCCCAGTCGCCAGAGATGTTGATATCAGGGTCGTTGCACGTCTGTCCCTTCTCAGTGCAGGTTGAGTAACGTGTGACGCACTCGCCCTTCCACTGGCACACCGCAGGCTTCCCCACGGCAGAACCCACCTGCGGTTCAGGGCAGTTACACGTCCAGTCTCCAAGGTCCGTCGAGCCTTGGTTGGGGTCATTGCAGACCTGGCCGACAGCCGTGCACTCGGAAGCATGAATCAAGCACTCATCAAGAACACAAGCCGCGACCCTGCCAATGGCATCAGCACCAACCGATGGCGGAATACATCTGCACACCCAGTCGTTGCTCCGGGTGGAGACATCGAAGCAAGCCTGGCCCGCAGTTGCGCACGTAAGACTGTTCGCGATACATTCTCCTGTAGCCGTACATGTCGCCACAGTGGCGCGTGCTGAGCCGGTAGATGAGCCTGTACACATGCACTCCCAGCCGGACTTCGCAAGAGGCGACGTGTTGGGGTCACGGCATGACTGACCTGCGGCAAGGCAGATCTGCTGGTTGTCAACACACTCGTCAAGTACAGCAAGGTTTCTGACAGGGATGAGCACTTCATTCTGGTTCCTGTACTCCTCGTCTGTGGACAGGAGCGAGTTCAGAATTACGTCGTATATGATGTCAGCGTCGTCCAGACCGTCGTCGACACCAGTGATGGTGATGGTCCTTTCGATGCTCCACGTGGCGGAGGTGAACAGGAGGTATTCGGGATTGGCCGCACCTTCCGTCTTATCGGTCACGTTGACGGTGAGCGACACACCTGCCTGCGGCTGGCTCCCTAGCTTTACGTAAATTCGTGTCGAAGTTCCATCCTCCGATGTCTCGAGTGTGTCGCTGCGCCACACGAGGCCAGCGACGTCATCGTCAAGGTTCCTAACAACCATGTCGGGGGGGTTCACAATCGCGTTGTATATAAGATCGTTACTGACGCAAGGGGCAGTCAGCACGGTGTAGACTTGGGTACCGTCCGCAATATCATCGTTAACGGCAGTGACTGTCACTGTCTGGGGGGTGTTCCATGTTGCCGCAGAGAAAATCAGACTGGCGGGAGTAACTAAGCCCTCTGTGGGATCTTCGCTCGACAGCCCGATAGTGACATCAGAGGTGGGGCTGCTGGTCAGTGAGATTTCGAACTCAGCAATGCCCGCGAAGTAAGGAGTGTTTGCAGTGACACCTTCGGTGGTGGTGAGGCTCCCAGTGCAGTTGTCGTTGCATTTGCCTTCAGAGCCAAGCACAACGTGGTCGGTGCTGTTAACTTCCGTAGGGCACCAGTAGTCGCCACCCAGCACAGGCTGCGCACACGTTGTGTACATTACACCTTCAGAGATGAACGGGAAAATGCAACGCTTGCCGTGAACAAGGGGTGTTGCGGTGTTATCCACGTAGCAGCCACCGATGGTGGGACGGACCTTCGCGCCTGCGTAGTCGTCGTCCATGTTAACGACAGAGACGGTGCTCATAGTGACCATCCCGCTGTATACCATGTCATCGCTCACCGCAGGGTCTAGGAAGATTTGGTACGGCTGGTTGCCGTCTGCGAAGGAGTCATCAACCCCAGTGATGTTGACGAACTGCCTCGTCTGCCAGTTGAACTGGTTGAAGATCAGAATTGAAGGGAAGACGGAACCCTCTGTGAGCTTGCTCGAGACAACTCCAATCTGGACAGGCCCCACGGGCTGGCTGCCGAGGTTGACGCTGAATAAGGCCATCCCACCTGCCTCAGTGGTCTCCAGGTTTACGATGTCATAGACCAGAATCGATGCAGTATCGTCATCTGCGTTAGAAAGGCGTCGTGTCTGCGACTGGATGCTGCCGTAGATAGGGTCGATGCTGGCAATGCTGAAGGACACACTGTACGCGACATCACCGTCGTCAACATCGTCGTTGATACCGGTGATGGTCACTGTCTTGGGCTGGTCCCACATGGAAGGCACCCATTCCAACACCAGCTGTGTGAGCTGCCCTGCCTGTCTTTGCTCGCTCACAAGACCCTCGCTTGGGTTACTTGTTGTCACAGTCACTCGCACAGGGTTCTCGGGCTGCGTCATGAGTTTGATGATAAATTCTTGCGCAGTGCCTGTCTCACTTGTTTCGTACACATTAGTCGCCGGTAAGTTGCCGTCAGGGTCACCCGGTGTGGTGATGGACACACCAGCGGTATCATCGTCTTCGTTAACAACCACTACGTCGATAGGGTTGATCGAGTTGTAGTTCGCATCCTGCGAGATGGAGGGCAGCGTTTGGATGGTATAGGTAATGTCGCCGTCGTCGATGTTGTCGTCAACCCCAACGATGGTGACCGTGTACTCTGTGGTGATGGGCGCATTCTCAACGAAGACAATGGTCGCTGCCTGCCCAGTGCCGAGGGCACCCTCTGTCGCGTCCCCTATCACGAGGTCGACGGAGACATTCTTTTCGGGAATGCTGTTCAGCGCGAACCTGAACGTCGCACTGGACCCAGACTCATGCGTCCTCAGCGTAGTGTCCAGCACCTTGATGCCCGGCTTGTCGATGTCAATGTTAGTCACGTTGACCTGTTGCTTGGGCAGCACCTTGTACTCCATATCAAAGGTGCTCGGGTCGTTGATGGCCACGTCGATGGAGACCAAAGGGTCCACGACCTCGATGATGTTGTCGGGCATGCCCGTGATGGTGACGGTCTTTGGTGTCCTCCAGTCCATCTCATTGAACGCAAACGACAGCGGGCTCAAAGTTACCTCATCGGTGTCAGACGAAGGGTCCACGCCCACCACGAAGTGGACCGAGGACTTCGGCTGTGTGCTCAAAACAACTGTGAAAGTAGTTGCGGTACCGTCTTCGGTCACGGAAAGGCCCGACTTGGGTGTCACTACGAAGCCAGCAACATCGTTGTCCGTATTCGTGAGCTGCAGGGATGGCTTCGACATCCCCGAGTAGACAGGGTCGAGACTAACAGCAGGGCGCACATCCACCGTGTACAGGACATCACCATCATCAATGAAATCGTCAACACCAGTGATGGTAAGAGTCTGCGTAGTGCTCCAGTCGAGCGACGTAAAAGTCATGCTTACAGGGAACACAGTGCCCTCCTTGTCGTTCTGACTCTCGAAGGTGACGAGAACGTTAGCGAGAGGCTCACTTGTGAGAGAGACGGTGAACTCAGCAGTGTCACCAAGCTCGGAAGTTGCAGACATCATACTCATGCCCGTTGAGCCCGAGATGAAGATGCCTGCCGTGTCATCGTTGGTGTTCAAGCATGGCACATCGTTGGGGTCTAGGCCGTTGTACTTCTGGTCGACACTCATGACAGGTCCTACCTGCACAAGGTAACCGATATCACCGTCTTGGATATCGTCAGAGGCACCTGTCACCGTCACACGCTGTGTGATATTCCAGGTGTTGGGGAAGAAGACAAGCGAGCCCGGACTAGTGGTACCCTCCGTAACGTCGTTGGATGTAACGTGCACTGTAACCTGGTCAGTGGGCTGCGTAGCAAGTACCACGTCAAAGTAGTTGGTCTCCTGTGCCTCAGATGTGATCAACTCCCCTGCGGGGCCCAACTTCACGGCGGGATCAATAACAACGGTGGGAACAGTCACGATAACCTCGGCGGTGTCATTGTCCTCGTTTCTGATGAGCACACCCGGGTGGAACAAGCCACTGTACGGTGCATCTATGGAGGTCACGGGTCCGATGGTCAGGTTGTACGTCTGGTCGTCGTCGTCAATGTAATCATCGACACCAGTAACGGTCACCGTTTGTAGTGTGTTCCAAGGGCGGCCGTTTGTGTTGTCGGTATCGAACTGCAACGTCAGAATCTCTGAAGGCACTAAGTTCCTTGCGTCCGACAGCAGACCTTCCGTGGGGTCAGACCTTATCTTCACATACACCGGGTTGACGGGCTTTGTGAGCAACTTGACCAGAACTTCACCAGTCGTCCCGATTTCAGAAGTCACGATGCCCGTCACAGGTGAGATGTCAAGCCCGGCCGTGTCCTCGTCAATGTTGGTAGCGTTGATGAAGATACCAGGCGCAGGAGGCCATGACATGTAGTTGGGGTCGGTGCTCCCGCAGTCGGTGATGATGATGTTGTACGGCTGGTCACCGTCGTCTATCCAGTCGTGGGTCCCGTTTACTTCGATGATCTTGCGCCTGTTCCAATTAGTGCTGTCGAACTCGAGGATTTTCGTGGCAGGGACCTGGATGTCCGCCTCCGTTGTGTCATCGGTGTTCACGCAAAACCTGACGACGGTGCCCACAGCGGGGATGCTCGTGAGCGTGATGTCGATCTTCTCGTTACCACAGGAGCTCATGCAACCCATGCCGAGCGGTGCACCCAGCTCCTTCGTGATGATCGAGTGGTTCGGGGAAAGCCAGATACCCGGCTTGTCATCGTCAAGATTGATAATCGACACATCGACCGGGTTCTGGTTGTTGTAGTTCGGGTCGGTGCTCACAGCGCTTGCCAAGTCGATGGTGTAGGCGATGTCGCCATCCTGCAGAGTGTCGTCGACACCGGACACAGTGATGAGCTGCTTGGAGTTCCATGTGATATTTGTGAAAACGAGCTGTGTCAGCCCCACCTGGAGGATGCCCTCCGAGGTATCCTGCGACGTGATTCCAATAGTGACATCACCAGTGGGCTGCGAAGTGAGCACAACAGTGAAGGAGGTTGTCCCCAAGTTGCGCTCAGTTGTGGTCAGTCCCGAACTGGGCTCCACGAGAATGTCGGCAACATCATTATCCACGTTGAGCACCGTGACGTTCGAGGCGTCGAGGCCAGAGTACTTGGCGTCTGTCGACACAGCGGGGTGGGTCCTGATGATGAATGTCTGATTCCCATCAGCAACGAACTCATCGACACCACTGACAGTGAAGGTGCGCACGATGTCCCAGTTGGAGGCGGTGAATCTCACGTTGAGCGGTGTGACGGAGCCCTCAGTGATTTCCAGGGAGGAAACATCGAGGCTCACGTCCGCCACGGGCTGCGAATTGAGAACAATAGTAAAGGTGTCGGAACCGCCCTCCTCGCTTGTGATGAGACCAGACGTAGGCGCCACAGTGATGCCGGCTGTGTCGTTGTCCGCATTTGTTACCCGCACGTCCGTAGTGCTGAGCCCGTCGTAGACAAGGTCGCCACTGATGAGCACGATAGTTACATTGAAGCCCACGTCGTCATCGTCGATGAAGTCATCGACACCCGTCACGGTGATTGTCTGTGGCGTACTCCAGGTCAGCGATGTGAATAACAAGCTGGATGGGGAGGTCGACCCTTCCAAGGGGTTCCTGCTGATGCCCTGCACCGTAACGTCTGACGTGGGCTCTGACAGCAGCACCACAGTGAACTCACCGCTGTTCCCTGTCTCCGAAACAGTAAGAGCAGTCGGTGTAACGAAGATGCCTGCCGTGTCGTCGTCGATGTTCGTGAAGTACGCGTCGTCGGGGTTCACGTTGTTGTACATGGGGTCCAGACTGGTGATGACAGACGTGACTGCTGTGAACGCCACGTTACCGTCGTCGATGAGGTCGTCGACACCTGTGAGGGTCACTACTGCGGGGACATTCCATGTGGCCGCAGAGAAGGACAGAACAGTGGGTGCGATGAGACCTTCAGTCGTATCCGACGACGAGAGCATGATGGTGACGGCAGACGTGGGTTCACTGTTCAACACAACAGAGAAGGTTGCGGTGCCCCCTGCCTCAGTTGTCTGGCTTGTGATTGCAGTGACGGTAATTCCCACCTGGTCATTGTCGATGCACCTGACGCTGACGTCAGGGGGGTTGTGCGTGTTGTAGTTAGCATCTGTGCTCACTGCCGCGGAGGTCATGATGGTGAAGGAGATGTCGCCGTCGTCGATGAACTCGTCAACACCTGAGATAGTGACCGTCTGCGGGACATCCCACGTGGTGGGCGTGAAAACCATTGGAATAGGCGTAGCGGTCGGTCCTACGGCGCCAACGGTCAGGAGACCTTCTGTGGTGTCCGAACTCGTCACTGTCATCGTCACCTGAGCGAGCGGCTGACTGCGTAGCACAACTGTGAACTCAGCCTTAGCGCCCGAAGCGTCCTCGAAGATCGTCAGTGCTGTGGCCCCAACAGGCAGAAGCGTAACTACAATATCCCTCACGTCGTCATCAGCGTTCGTGACTAGCACGTCGTTAGGGCTGAACTTCAGGAACTCTGCATCGCCGGAGACGGCCATGTTGACCGCGTAGTCGATGTCACCGTCGGCGACGTCGTCGTCGATGCCCTTCACGGTCACTGTCTGAGGAACGGCCCACGTAGTTGGTGAGAAGATAAGCTGTGAGGGATCGACGTTACCCTCCGTCACGTCGCTGCTTGTGACGTCGATGGTGACATCAACTGTTGGCTGCCCGATGAGGACAACTGTGTAAGTCGCTGAACCGCCTGCCTCTGTGGTCTGGAGCCTTACACCGCTTGGCGTGGTGATCACACCCACACAGCACGTCGTGTCGCTGCAGCTCGGGATATCTCTACCAGCGCACTTGATAGAATTGGCAGCACCGCGCAGCTCGAAGGTGTTCGTGCATGTGTACCAACCACATGAAGCGTGGCACTCGTGAGTCCACACGTTCAGTGTCGTGTCGTAGTTCACAGCAGGTATCGGCACAAAGGCGGCACGGCAGTTGCAAGTGCCTGGCACCTCTGCGTTGGTCGGGCATGGCACGGCATTGCAAGTAAGTGCAGTCCAGCTGCCAGTAACGCCATCGCATCTCGTTTGGCAAGGTGTTGCAGAGCAGACAAACCCAGTCTTGCATACGACGGTGAAGGTGTCGTCGGTGAAGCCGGTGATGACACCGGTTGCTTCGTGTGCAACAGAGTTCGGTATCATAGTGTTGGGGTTGCACGGCTGAGCGGTGCACGTCGGTTGGTCCCACGTGCCATCGGGTCTGCAGGTCGCAGTACCAAAGGTTGCGATGTACCCAGGGTTGCAGTCCACCATGACAGCGTCACCTGTGTTGCCGTTCAGAGCACCTGCGGTGGAGTACAGAACAGAGTTCAAGATCTGCGTGGGCGTGCATGCGTCGGGCACGCACATGCCGTTCCATGCTGTGCCTGTCCAAGTCAAGGTACCCGTGTATCCAGTGAGACACACACACTGCCCAGGGATGGCGGTGGTGCCTGCATTCACCGGGCAGGGTTGAAGGTCGCAGCTCGCACCGCTGACATCGTAAGTAGGAGAGCAGATAAGGTTAATAGTCGTAGTACCCACCAGTCTGTACCCCGATCTGCATACTGGGGTGCACATCCCTCCGGTCTGCTGGCCAGTGCACGAAGCGTACCCAGTAGCAGGGTCAGCGTTGGGGTCAGGAGTAGTAGGTCCCGTGCAGGTGGTGGGCACACAGGTGACGCCAGTGGCATCGTATTGCTCTGCATTGCACAGCAGCGCGAAAGTCCCACCAGTGATCGTGTAACCAAGGTTGCAGACGGGAGTGCAAGTGTCTGCCGTCTTCTGGATGTTGCAGCTGGCGTAGTCGGCATTAGGGTCAAGGGCCATGCTGGGGCCCATGGTGCAAGTGTTGGCCACGCACGCGGCAGTTGACACGAAGACACCAGCAGCATTGCAGTTCAGAATCTCCGAACTGACCGTGACGGTGTAGCCAGCGTCGCAGGAGGGGAAGCATGTGTTCCCAGTAACTAACCCGTTACACGCCGCGTAGTTCGGTCCGATAGGCACGGCAGCAGGTGCCACGCACACGTTGGGCGTGCAGCATGTCGGGATATCGCACGATGGGGCAGTTGTCCCAGAACATTTCACTGTAGTAGGGGCAGCAATGTCGGTGTACCCAGCAACGCAGGGGATGAACAATTGGCACGACGCAAGGCACTCATGGGTCCACCTGTTATTGGCAGCGTCCCAAACCTCGGCGGCACCGTCCAGAAGGAAGTTAACGTTGCATGCAGTCGTTGTGTGTGTTGTGGCAACAGTCCCGTCACCGCAGGTTGTGTCAGCGCCCATGTCGAGGGTGTTTGCCTGGCGTGCGTTGACAGGGCACGCTGCAGCATTGCACACGAGCGGGCCACTTCCGTCCACAAACTGGTTAGCAGCATCGCACGACAGAATAAAGCTCCTCGTGCTGATCATGTCCCAGATGAAACCCTGCTGGCAGACAAGGTCGCACGTGTCGCCCGTCTTCTGCACCAAGCAGGTTGTGTAATCAGCAGTTGCGATGGGCACAGTCGCACCTCCACCACAAGTGTTGGGGGGGCAAGAGTGCGTCCATGAAGGCGTGGCAAATGTAGGAGCGACACCGGCACCGAAGCCGGCGTTACAGGCACAGGTGCCTGCCGTTGCGGCATTCGTCGGGCATGCTGCGGCAACGCAGTTTACCGCGGCAACCCAGTTACCAGCAGCAGTGCAGGACATCGTGAAGGGGGATGACAGGAAGTACCCAACATTGCAAGGGGGCGTGCAGAGTTCACCAGTTTTACGGTTCAAGCAAGAGGCGTAGGCGTCGGACACCTGCGGATCAAGGGGAGCAGGCGCGAGGGTGCAGGTGCTGGCTTCGCAGACGAAAGCAGTGGCATCAATGAGGAAACCGGCGCTGCAGATCAGAGGCATGGGGAGAACGACGGTGGCAGCAGGTTGGTAGCCAACTCTGCATGTGGGTGTGCAAGTCGCACCTGTGGCAAGCGCCGTGCACGCTGCGAAGGAGTCGGCGTTGGGGTCGAGAGTCGCGGGGTCGGGACCATTAGTGCACGGGTTTGCTGTGCAGGTGTGGGTGAAAGCGCCTGCAGCGACAGTGGGTGTGCCGGTGAAACCAGGCTGGCAAGAACAGTCGCCCGCAACCATGTTGCTGTTGGCGATGGCGCAGGCGATGGCGTCGCAGGTGGCACCGCTGGCGTCGAACTGGAGCGATGGGAAGACACAAACGAGGGCGAAACCAGCAGGGGGGTTGAGGACGTAGCCAGTAGCACACGTTGGTACACACGTGTCGCCGCTGTTCTGGGTGGCAGCTTGGCACGAAGCGTAGTTGGCGTTCGGATCAGCACCGCCACTGGCCCCTCCAGTGCATGTGTTCCCGTTGCAACACCTTTGGTTGTTGTTAGCATTGTTCGTGTCACAGAGCTGCGCCCCACCAGGGGTACATGCAGCGCACGTCCCGTCACAGCACGCGCATGTTATCGCTGCAGGCGTCCCTTTCGTTGTGAACCCTGCAGGGCACGTGTAGCCACCACAATTGCTAGCAGCGGCTAAGCTCATCAAGGCTGACAGCGCAGCCAACCTGAGCCACATTGTATTTTCTATTGTCTTGTTTTCTCTTCTTTTTTTTTTTTTAAGTTTTCCTTCTCCTGCGGGTGGTGTTGTCAGGGCAACGCGACAAAAAAAAAAAAAAAAAAAAAAAAAAAAAAAAAAAAAAAAACAGTATCGTTAATACAAAAAAAAGGGGGGAACTAAAATAATTTTGGTGACTTTGACTAAATGTAAACAAGGGTGGGGGGGATTTCCTTTTTCTTTTCTCTTAACCGTTTGCTAAACGAAGGTACACAATAGAACAGAACAAAAAAAAAAAAAAAAAAAAAAAAAAAAAAAAAAAAAACTGCTTTCTACTTTTTTTTTCTCCCTTTTCTTCCGGGCATTTTTTGGTTTTCAAAGGATTTTAAAAAAAGCAATAAAAAAGTTACGTGTAGGTTAGGGGGGGGGAATCACCAACAAAATAACATGAAAAAAGAAAAGGAGTTAAACACAAAACAGAAGTCTAAAAATCTAGAGAGCCCAACCACTCAGCAGTATTCCCGAGTAGCTCCTCTGCCAAGTCATCGATGATTTCTGTTACCAGCTCGGCTTCGTAGGGGTTCGTCTCCCAGGCAGGTTCCCAAAGACCGTGTTCAAGGAATGGGAGGTCAGGGGCTGAGGCGTGGGTCACTCGGTGCCACTCCGTACACCACTTGTCGATGAACCGTTGGAAGCTGGCCCTGTCAGCTGCCCTTACGGGCTTACCGAATTTGCTGACATAGCAATCTCTACCTTCCTTGGCCACATTGACCAACAGTGTGTGGTACGTCCTCTGCCCTTTGTTCGAATGAGCCGTGTTCAGCATTTTATCCATTTTCTCATCCAACTCCTGCTCCTTCATTCCTGGATTGCCAGCAAGCACTTTGCACACACTTTTCAAGGCAGCCTGGGTAATTTCCTGTCCCCGCTGAGCTTTCTTACCACCTCTCCCTCTTGCTCTTGAGACCGGTGTTGTTTGTGAAGCTGCCTTCACAGTACTCCTGTATTTTTTGTTTAGTAGACCTTTATTCCTTTCTCCATACGTGTCGTTATTGCCTATCACATGGCCAACGACTTCGTCCATCATGTCCTCTATCAAGATATCTGTGCAGTGGTCTATTGTTCTCAGCTCCTGTGATATGGTGCATTTGTGTTGTTGTTGTGGTAGTACCATCAGTTCGCCTGCGTACATCTCGTAGGTCTGTGCCACCTCGACCATGGACTGCTTTATCAAGGCACCCCTTGCCTCCATCTCATTTGTAATAAGGGCCATCACAGTGCAGATCATCCTTGTCGCACTGTCGCTTGCCTCCACCACCGCGCCCCATTCCTCTGTCTCAGCGTCCTTCACCTCAACGCGTTCACAGTCTTCCTCTGCGCAGCATTGTCCCACCGCCACCTGTATGTGTTGCCAATGTGCTTATCAACGCTTACCTGTAAATCTGCGTTTCGTGTTTCTTCGAGTTTTTCTGCCAGCTCTTGTTCTCGTTCTGCTTCTCCGTGTAATGACTGTCTCATGGACACCTCTGCGAGTACTTCCCCCACCATGTCGTCTGCCAAGCTGGTCATTAGCGACGCCGCGCACAAGTCCGCTTTTTGTTGTATCTGTCGCAGTTTGTAAGGTCTTGGTTCCCTGCATACCTCGATGTTGTTCCCTTGTGCCGCTTCTTCTTGCGCAAGAGCTTCACGTGCTGTCGCTTCGTCCGTTTGGAAGCCCATCACGTCACGGACCACTGCTGCTGCACGGTGGCTTTCCTGCATTGCTTCCTCCCAACTAGCGTCTTCCGCAGTTGTAATCTGCCGTCTTTCTTCAGCTTCTGCAGCAAGTCTATTGTCTTGTGCTTCCCTGTCGCGGACAGCTTGCTCTGCAGCCCATCGTTCTTTTTCCGCATCCAGGAGTTCTTCTTCTCTCAATCTCTGTGCCTCCAGCTCTGTTTCCTTTTCTTCGTCTATTTCTCCCGCTTGAACAGGTGAGGGCACCCTGGTGACAGCCTCAGTTTTGGTGACAAGCGCCACCACCTCTTCGACTACATCGTCCAGCAACGTTGTGAAGAGCGCCTCTGTCTGGCTTGTGGCTTCCTGTGTTGTGTGACAGGTGTGATTCGGAACTACCTGGTTCAGGTGGGTGGCCTCGGCAAACAAGCTCTCTGCAGCTGCAAGGTTTGCATTCTCTTCGCTGGCGATGTCCGCCCTTGTAGAGGTCTCCTGCGTTGGTTGTTGTGAGAAGACACACATACCTGCTCTTGCACAACGTTTCGTTCCCGTTGTTGGGTGTCTTTCAGGAGTTCTCGTTGTTCTTCAAGATCTTGTTTTCTCTGTTCAGCAAGCTCCCTTTCCTTTTGCTCTGCCAAGTCCTTTTCCCGTCGTTCCACTGCTTCTCGTTCTCTTGCGGCTTTGGCTTCTCTTTCGCTCTCTTCTCTTTCCGCCAGCTCCCTTTCCCTTTGCTCTGCCAAGTCCTTTTCCCGTCGTTCCGCTGCTTCTCGTTCTCTTGTGGCTTTGGCTTCCCTTTCGCTCTCTTCTCTTTCCGCCAGCTCCCTTTTTTGTTGTTCGGCAGCTTCCCGTTCCCGTTGCTCTGCGGCCTGCCGGTCCCTTTCCCTTTGCCGGTCAGCTTCTATTTCAGAGGCTTCTTTTCGCCGCCTTGCTTCGGCCTGAGAGGCTGCAGCTTCTCGGGCTGCGACAACCGCGTCCTCAAGTTCCTTCTGTTCGGCTCGCAGCTTTGAAAGTGCTTCGCTTTGCCCCTCTTGCTCCTCCGCAAGTGCCCTTTTTGCGATCTCTGCTTCTTGAAGTGCAGCACGCTCTCGCTTCACGTTCTCCCTAAGCTCCTGCAGCAGGTGTTCTTCTGACTCGCGCTCTGCTGCCATAGTCGTTTTTTGCTCCTCTTCCGCTGCTCTTTGCGTTTCGAAAGCCTCGCGCTCTTGTTCAAGCACCGTTCTGCTTGTTTCCAAAGTCTCTCTCATCTGCCTAAGCGCTTCTTCTTCTGTTCCCCTTTTGTGCACCTCTTCTTTCTTTCGTGCATCAAACTCCTCTTTCTCACGCTGCAGTGCTTCTTTTTCAGCCTCTACTGCCTCCCTCTCACGCTGCAGTGCTTCTTTTTCAGCCTCCACTGCCTCCCTCTCACACTGCAGAGCCAGGTTTTGTGATTCTTCACCCAGGCGCTTGGCCGCTTCTATGTCCTCCACAAAAGCCTGTCTATCACGCCCGAGAGCCTCCCCTTGTGCTTCCACGGCCTCCCGTTCCCGGTCAAGCGCGAGCCTATCTTCAATCAAAGCCTCGTTGCACTTGCTTGCCAACTCCCGTTGTGTTTCCAGTTCCTCCTTTTCTGCTTGAAAAGCGCTTCTGCTTTCCTCTAGCGTAGCCCGCATCTGCCCCAGCGCCTCCCGTTCCACAGCTAAGCCTTCTGTCTCTTCTCTCTGCTGTGCTTCAAATGCTGTCTTTTCCGCTTCAAGGGCCGCCTGGGACACAGTATGGGTCTGTTGAATGCGCTCCTTTTCCTTGCTCCATGTTTTCTCCCGGTTCTCAAACGCCTTGAGAGCTTCATCTTGCTTCTTTTCGTTCTCCTCCTTCAGCACCAAATCTGCATGGAATAACGCCAGTTTTTCTCCCAAACCCTTTTCACGTTTGCTGATGTCCTCTTCACGTCTGCGGATGTCATCTTCCAGCCTCTTCTTTTCTTCATGGTGCTGCTCGGCAAGGTGCTCTACCCGCCGCCTATCTTCCTGAAGCTCCTGTTTTGCGGTATCTAGCTGCTTTTGTTCAAGCTCCATTTGCGACTTCTGTGCATCCGCCGCCTGCGCTAGCTCCTCGCGCAGTGCTTCCACTCTGTCGCTCTTGTCAGCGACCTCCTTCTCTTTGGTTTCGATCGTTGCAGTCATGCGTTCCATTTCGGCTTTGCAGCGTTCCTCTTTCTCGAGCAGGTCGTGTTCCCTTGTGTCTAGATCTGCCACAGCCTCCTCGTGTCGGGAGTGGCGTCCCCGTGCGTCGTCAAGGTCTATGGTGAGACGCTTGTTTTCATGTTCCAGTGTGCGTTGCTGCACGCTCATGTTGGAGGTGATTTCTTGCCGCTGGAAGTGCTTGTAGTCTGAGCATTCCTTGCTGATGAAGTCGATCCTTGTCAGAAGTTCCTCGTCTTGCAGGAGGAACAGAGCGTGGTGGTCGTGTCTAGAGGCACGCGCAGCAAGGAGCAACAGGCACGACATGCCGTCGGCTTCCTCCTTCATCACAGCAACCCTGCAATCATATTCGCACGCGGCAAGCTTCCGGTACCCAGACATGTTCTGCACGATGTTGGTGACACGTGTTTGTTGATCCTTCTCGACGGCAGCTCTTGTACCGTGCTCCCCGGTTTCGATGACCTGAACGCCCTCAAGGTACGCACGGTCACGTCGATGCTGATCGTTGATGGCTTGTATGAGGACCTGGAACTCGGTTTCCTGCAAGGTGTCGAGCTTGCGCCGCCATTTGGTTTCCTGTTTCACGATGTACTTCGCGATGTCACGAAGAGAGGGTTTGCGTTTGGTACTTTTCGGTTTTTCATGCGGGTCGAAGGGATCTGCTTCGACATGCGAGTGCGTGTGCGACACGGCCTCGAAGTTGGGTATCTTAGGGATAGGAAGGCGTGGCCGTGTGGGGACGTCTTCACTTCGGTGGACAAACTCTCGGAACTGGATTTGGAACTCTTCCAGCTTTGCTTGGATGGCATCTGCCCTGTGGAGGGCCTCGGGGATGCTGCATGTGGCTTGTGTTGGCACTGGTGGTGGTTTCTCTACCTTCCTCACACGCTTTCGTTTTACAGCCGGTTCCTTTTCTTTTATTTTATTTTCGTCCTTCTTCTGCTCCACACGTTTCGGGGAAAACAACTGCTCGAGACACAGACTCCTCTCCCCTGCAGACCACGAAGACATCTTCTGGTACATGTCAGTAGTGATCCTGTTCATCTCGCGCACTACCGCCTCATCATTCATTACGGACCCCCTTGCGTCCCTGTTCATCCCTGCATGGGTGGGCAAATGGCTGAGATTTTTTTTTTTTTTTGCCGCCTTCCTTTTTTTTTTTTTTTTTTTATAATTTTTTTGGGGCACGGTTGTGTCAAAAAACTGAAAACTCAAAAAAGAAAGAAAAGAAACGAAAGAATGGTTCACTGATTGGGGGGGGATAATATAAAGCAAAGGTATAGTATAAAAAAAGAGGGAGGGGGGGGGGGGGAAAGAAATAAGAAAAGAAAGCTTGTGTGTGGAAAAAAAAAGGGAAGCGAGAAAGAAAAAGAGAACACACCTCCCCCCCCCTCCCCAGGATGGGATAACCAAAGATGAGATACACCGGACCCAGTCGACGCTGGGGAGGGGGGGGGGGGGGTTCTTTTTTGTTGCTGTTCCCCTTTTTCTCTTTCCTCTCTTCTTCCTTTCTTCCCTTTCTTCACTTGTTCTAACCCTTGTCTTTTTTTTTTTTTGTGGTTTGCCGGCTCCTAACAGCAATTTCCTCTTCTTTTCCCCCTTCCCTCTTCTGTTCTCTCGAAAGGATCAAGTCACGCGCACGAAGTGAACACAGAAGGGGGGGGGGTGCTGGAAAAAAAAGCCACAGTATTTGGAAAAAAAAAAAGAAAACGGTCTATTTCTTTTTTTTTAAAATAGTTCTCTCTTTTTTTTTGTTGCTCCGTATTTCCTTAACTACGGACAAAAAAAAAAAACACCGGACCAATAAAACTCAAAGTGCAGGACAAACCCCCTCATGGAGGGCCGCCCTTGGGTGGGTTGGGGGGGGCTATCTATTTATACTCCCCTTCTGGAATAAAATAACAATTTCCCCCCCCCATTTTTTTGCTCTTTTACAAATTCAAAAGGAAAAAGGAAAAAGAACAGCATCCCCCATTTCGGGGGGGGCAGCCTACCCTGCGAAAGGGCAAACACACAACGAGTAAAAAAAAAAAAGAAGAAAAAAAGAGAGAAAAAAAAGAAAAAAAGAAAAAAAACACCTCTCTGTCTTTGTATCCCCTATCTTCATTTTTTTTTTTAAAAAAAATTATTCCCCCTTTCTTTCTGACCTTAATCCAAGTAAGTAAAATAAAGTATAAAGTATTTTGTAATACTGTAAAAACGGAAGAAAAAAAAAGGGGGGGGAAGAAGAAGAAAAATATCCCGGCTGGTCCAGCTTTGAGAGTGGATTGCTGCTCCCAGCATGCTAGAGGTGTGCCCAGGGAAATAGATCTGGAAGGAAAGTACTAGCGGGTGCTTGGGCAGACCGGAAGCTTTTCTTTCCAGATTTCTTTTTTTTAATTTTTTTTTTTTTAAACGCTCCACATCTCTAAAACCTGTTAAGGGGGGTTGGGGGAAAATCTTGCAAAGGTTGGCTGAGAAGTTTCATATGGACAGACGCGAGGGTCCCGTGGATGTAATTTTCATTTTGAGTAAAAACCCTTTGGGCAAAAAAGAAAGAAAAAAAATAAATTGTCCTAACGAAAGGGGGTTCGATTAAACGTGGGTTTTAGAGATCTGAGGCGCAAATGTTTTTTTTTTTGCTGTAAATGTTTGAATAAGGAAGAAGCCTTTGGGAAGGGGCCTTTCCTTATGTGGTCTCACTCAGTGCAGGTATTGGAGAAGGAAAGAAAAAAAAAAAAGGGAAAAAAAAACTACCATCAACCCAATAAAGCTTGTGCGAATAAAAAAAACGAAATAATTCGGCTGTTGATCTTTATCGGCAATAGCTTTTTTTTTTTTTTTCCCCGGCAAAAAAAGATAATCAGGGGGGGGGGGTGGAAAAAACAGGCAACTGCCCGATCTGGGAAAGTTATTTTCCCAAAAAAAAAAAGTACCATTTTTTTTTTGTTGGAGGGGGGAGAAAAAAAAAAGAAGAAAGAAAGACTGGATAGAAATCTTTGTAAGAGCTTTTAACCTGAAAAAGTGAACCCTCCCCTTTGTATACAAATAAATATCGTTTTAGTTGGAAAAAAAATAAAAGGGAAAGAAGAAAGAGAAAAAAAAAAAACGTAAGGAAAAGAAAGGAGGAAAGAAGCGCATGTGGTGGGGGAGACCCCCCCCCCCCCCCCCCCCCCCAGCAGATCTCCGATCGTTCTGTCTTAACAACCTACACAATGCAGCGAGGCATTCAAACAGAAGGACGCTGAAAAAAGTACAAGAGATACGATTTGGGCTTCCCCTCCCCCTACCTTTTTCCCCCATTGATGATGCTATCTTGAATGGAATGAATATAGAAAAAAAAAAGAAAAAAAAAAGACATTTTTCATGAGCTGTTCCCAGCGTCGACGAAATTTTATGATCCCCTCTCTGAACGGGAGAAAAAAAAAATAAAATAAAGAAAGAAAAAAAAAAACCTAGAAATCTTGGTCATGTGTCTGCTATTTTTTTTTTTTTTTTTTTTTTTTTTTGCTGCCGAGCGTGTGCCTCAGCCAGGAGTGCACTTTATCCACCTGAGCCAATCTACTGTCCGTCTTCCACTAAGGGGGGGGAGTGCATCATCTGATGTACTACTTGTTTATCCCCATTAGCACCCAAAAATAAATCGTTTTTTTTTTCTTTCTTTTTTTTTTCGCACGTAGCATCAGTATCCCCCCCCCCCCCCCCCTCGAATTATGATACACAACTGTAGGTAATGTGATAATTATTATTTCACATCAAGACACACTGCCCTTCCCGTTCGAGATTGCCAATGCAGTAGGTGTCCCAGGCACTCTTTTGTTTATGGAGGAGGAAGTCTTCAGTTACATCAGTGCCTGCCCGTCGGAGGAGGGTCTCCCTGCCACCAGGATGCGTCTCAAAGTTTGTGATATTATAAACCTTGCCCCCGGCAGTAACCCATGCATCAGAAGAAGTGTTATGCCGTGCCACTTCTTCCATTGTGTATACGCTACCCTCACTTTTTTTCGATCCCAGCACCTTAGCAAGCTCGTAAAGACACAGATCATGCTGTTTCGTAGGTTGCCTGCCACACCTGCGCATTCGAGAATGGCCTGGGGAGGTTTTTTTTTTTTTTTTTTTTTTTTTTTTTTTTTTTTTTTTTTTTTTTTGTACATACCGCTGCTTGCACATGCAGGCATTGTTTTTTTTTTTTTTTTTTTTTTTTTCCCCTCGTCTTTTCTCTGCGCGTGGGGGGTATGGGGTGGGCCTTTTCCTATTTCCCCCCCCTCTCCCTCTCCCCCCCACCTTTAAACGGGGGGGGGTTTTTTTAAGAAAAAAAGGGGGGGGGGAATGCTAGAAAAAAAAGGTTAACAATCTTATTAAACAAATACCTTCATTTTTTTTTTTCCCCTCGTAATGTGCGTAGCCGATTTATTAGAAATTTGTTTCATTTTGGGGAGAAACAAAAAAAAATGTGTAACCATGGTGGGGGGGGATCAAAAAAAAAAAACACGCCCCTCTTCCCTCACATTCTATCAGGAATAAGAAGCGCAGCCCGGAGCACAGTCTCGTCATCATTATGGCGACCGACGACCTGCACGGAGCAGATGGGGAGGCCGGCGTTGTTTCTGTGCGAAAGCGGCACATTAAGAACAGGTAGCCCAGCGTGCGACCATGGGATGTTCATTGAAGGGTCACCGGTTGTCTTATCAGACAACAAAGGAGCACAGGGCTCGACTGTTGACGGTGCAAGCAGCACATCGACCCCAGCCCTGTCCATGCACACCTCGACAGCCTCACGCAAGGCCAGCATGGACGCCTGCCCGCTTTCTACCTCCATATCAGTCACCTTGGACCCACGAACCATCATTTCGTTGAACTTCACACTAAAGATGTCCTCGTTCCCTCGCCACAGGTTTTTATGAACACGGAATGCCTCGCCTTCAGTAAGGAGTTTGTGCCGTACCAGCACTTCGGACACGTTCTCAAGAATATTAAGATACTCTGTAACAACACTGAAGGTAGGTTCGTCGCCGATGTTCCTGGTGGAGAGAGACAGGTAGTTGCAATGAGGAAGTCCGAATGATATTTTACCCTGTCGTGAATAGACACCAGTGTCCCACCTATCTATCAAAGCCTGTGATAGGAGCAGGGTGAGGTCGTGGGTGGCGGCGAAAAACCCGGGTTGGTCCACAGATGGAGAAAAATTCACAAATCCGTCTCTAGGAAGGCGGTTCAAAGATGGTTTAAAGCCGTATGTAGCGCAGTATGCTGCAGGCCGGATGACGGACCCGTTAGTTTGTGTGCCTAAGGCAACGTCTGTGATGCCCAGAGCAACTGCAGCGGCACTTCCTGAAGAACTCCCGCCAGGTGTGTGTACGCGTGACCAGGGGTTTAGTGTTGCGGAGGAGTCCATGAATTGCATTTCGGTGCATATTGTCTTTCCTATCACAAGGCCGCCGTTTTGTTTCACGTTATTCACCAGGCACCCTTCTTTGCCTTCGAATTTGAGTTTTTTCGTGCCAGCGCGGGTTTCCCACCCTTCCACGTGGAACACATCTTTCACACCCACTGATACGCCCTCCAGAATCGACCCTTTCCAATTTTTTTCATTATGCGCGTTGATCCGTTCTCTAATTGCTTCTTCAGTGTAACCCAACATTGCCTTGTACCTCTGGTTGTCCTGTATCCCTCTCAGGAACCTGCTCATACATGTCATTTTTTTTTTTTTTTGTTTGTTCAAAACAACTTTTTTTCTCCTTTATGAAATATGGTGGTCCCGTGAAAATTATCATAGAAACAACAGGAAATTTAAAAAAAAAAAAAAAAAAGGAACAAAGAATTGAGTAGCATGGGAAAAGGGACAAAAGGAGGGATGATCAATTTGTCTTTTTTTTTTTTTTCTCTCGTTTTTTTTTTTCTGAAAAAGGAGAACAGGGGTATAGGGAGAAGGGGAAGAACACGAAAACAAAAAAGAGGGGGGGGGGGAAAGAAAAAAAATACTGTCGATCTCCGTATTTTGTTTACCCCTGAATGACCTTCAAGTTTTCAACGACCTATGTAACCCGTTCCCTTCTTTTTCTTCTTCTTCTTTTTTTTTTTTCCTCCCCTTCTCCTCCCTCACCTCGGGTTCATGGCTATTGTGTGTACCTCAGTTCAAAGGTTTCCATCACTCCTCGGTGGACGCCTCCCTCAGGGAATAAATTAAAATAAGGATATACTGTTCAGTATTCATTTTTTGTTTAGGGCAATAGACACAGGTTTCAGTGTGCCCATGTCACATATCTTGGGACTGTGTGTCTAAAGAACAGCCTTGCAGAGGTTGCTAGTTCTTTCCTCTCTCACGGAGCCGAGACTGAAAAAAAAAGCCAAAAAAGAGAGAGAGAAAACAGCTGTTAATCCCCCCCCCTGTAAGTTGCCTTTTTCTTTTTTTTTTGCTGTGGGCATCTGGGGGGGGAACAATTCTGAAGATTTAGCAACCTTTTTTCTCTCTTTTTTTTCCCCCTGAAATCCTGCCCCCCCCCCCCCCCCCCCCATGTCACAATTATCTTTTTTTTGAGGCCAAAATTAAAAAATACGGTCCTATAATTCTTTTTTTTTTAAAAATGAAAAGGATGTGGGGATGAAGAAGTAAATAAACAGAACTGGTCAAAAAAAAAAAAAAGTGCTCACCCTCCAATGCAACACGAAATACAAAAAAAAAAAGAAAAAAAAAAGAAAAGAAAAAGGGGTGAAGAGAAAAAGGGGCAGGGGGACATTAGGGGAAGAAAAAAAAGTTTCCTTTTATTTACTTATTTTATTTTATTTTTTTTTTACATTTACACCTTCCCCACCTCTTCCTCCCAATTGAGCGTCCGCAAACTGGAAGAGGCATCTGACTCTATTTTTTTTCTCTTTTTAAAAAATTTTTCTTCTACTTTTTTTTCTTCTTCTTTTTTTCCCTCTGCCATCTTTCTAGTTGCCAATTATCATATATTTCCCCCTCCTGAGAAGTAACAAGAAATGTACACAATCAAAAAAAAGGGGGATACGTCATATAAGTTTCTTTGCAAACATCTTCCTTTCTCCTCACCTCAAAATAAGAAACTTACAGTTTCACGCAGGGGGGGGGGGGGAGAAGAAAAACAAGAAGTTGCTTTACTACTACAGATGCTTCCCTAGCGATGTTCTGGAGGAGACAAAAAAAAGGGGGGAAGGATCGCAAAAACACGGCTTTAGCATTCCTGAGGGTGTTGGTCCCGAAAAAAAAAAAAGAAAAAAAAAAAAAAAAACATGGAAACATTTAGAAATAAATAAATCACTATTGGGAGGTAGCAACAATCCACCATTAAGAGAAGGGGAGCCACGCCTTGTCAACGAAAGCAAGGGGCAATACTTTTTTTTTGAGAGTCATTTTTTTTTTCCCTCCCCCATTCTCTTCTTCCGTTCTTTTTTTTTTTTTTTTTTTTTGCTTTGTTTATCGACTTGTTCCCCCAACAAAAAAAAATACAGAAAACAATGGGGGAACGAGAGAGGAAAAAAAAAGACTTTTTTTCTTCCTCTTTTTTTTTTTTTTTTTTTTTTGGGAAAGTAGAAGTCGTGGCTAAGTTTTATAGGGCGTTGTCCCTTAAGAAGAAAGAAAGGAAATAATAGAAGTATGGTGAGGAAGGGCCTTATCCTTTCGCCCTCCTGATGATCCCTCAACCCTCCTCCCCCCCAAAAAAAATCATGCAATATTGTCCAGCTAAGAATAAAAGCAGCGAAATATAAGAAAAGGAATGAGGGGGGTTCTCCCCTCCTACTCCCAGTGCATCCTGTTTTTTTTTTTTTCTCTTTTTTTTTCTTCTTCTTTTTTTATTTGCAAAATTCATCACCCAAGAAGGAATCCATTTTGAATGTGAACCGGGATCCCCCCCCTTTTTTTCTTTTTCTTTTCCCTCTCCTTGACAACACACGAGGGGGAGAGAGAAGGGGGAGGGGGGAGGGGGGGGGGGGGGGGAGTGATCGGGAGGGGAGGGTAAAAAACACTGGCCAGATATAACTCATAACACAACAGAAGAAAAAAAAATCTAAAAAAAAAAAAAAAAAAAAATCAGATCCTATCCGAGTGGAAATGTTTGACAGCAGTAGGGTAAGGGTACCCATTGCCACCAAGAAGCGACCCAGCCCCACCTCCAGGAGCATATACATCAGGCGAGATAAATGGAGGCACTGCTGGTGGAGTGTTAACATATCTTTTAGGCGAAGAGGCGGCAGTGTACTGAGGCACATGCCCCGCAGGTTTGGGAGAGTTGAAAGAAGCCGCCCCACGAGTGGGAACCCCGTAGTACTCAATGGGCTTCGGTGCCATATAAGGGCTGGGGCGGGTTCTTGAGGGTTGTTTCCTCATTAATTTCGAAAGACAATAACGAATGAGCTTTCCAAAGTAGCGTGCGAAGACACCAAAATGAACGGGTCTAGGTATTCTGTACGCTTTTAACACCGTGGCCTTGACAGCCTTTAACTTACCCATCACCCCGTTGCTCCGTGTCTCTTGGACGGGTAGAGGCGGCGCAGGCTGAGCGAGGTACGGCTGCCTGTTTACGGGGACCGGGACGATTTCCTCTAGTTCCTCCTTTGCCATCATGTTCTGTTTCTCTATCTTCCAGGCCTCGTACTGAGCATCATAAGCAGCAATAACATCATTTCTCCGTTGCAGCTCGTCCTGGAGCCGAAGGTACAGGACCAAGGCCACAACTGCAATCACAAAAAACCCCACACACATGACTATCAAGGTTACTAATGACGAATCCATTTTCTCCGCATATTATTTCTTTAAAAAAAAAAAAAAAAAAAGAAAATTCAAAAAAAAAAAAAAAAAAAAGAATTCCTGTGTGATGATGAGAAATGGGAGAAAAAAAAAAAAAAAAAACACTACGGTCTCACCATGTGTACGGCGAACAAAACGTTGGCCAGCATGAACATCACAAAGCTCGCGATTTTTTTGTTCGTCCATTGGATCTGCTCCGCTTTCAGGAGCTCCTTCCTTGTCTGCTCCATTCTCTGCACGGTCTCCGCCGCGTTCCTCTCGATCTCCATCACCGCCACGCTCTGCTTTTCCACTTGCTGTTGTATAGTAGCTGCTATCGTGTTCACCTTCTCAATCTCCTTCGCCACCTCCTTCAGCGCCAGTGCGTCCGTCTGCAGGGCTGTAACTAAGACTTGGTTCGCCATTCCAGGAACTTCGCTGTCTTCTATTCTGTTTTCCGGTTCTGTGTTGTGGTTCTGCTTGACAGGTACGGGAACAGATTGTATTGGATTTTCTCTTTTTTTAATTTCCGGTTTTTCAATGCTGCGTTCAGCCTTTCGTGCTCTGTTTTCCATCGATGTAGCATAGCCCAGTACTGCCGCAAGGTCGGCTTGGATGTTGTCTAGTTTTGTTTCGACTATGCGGTGGGCAGCTAGGAGGTGTTCTTTTTCGTCACAGCCGCGGACCCCTTTGCAGAGTTTGGATATTTCTTTTAGTTGCAGCTCGCAGTGCGTTGCTAGTTTGGTGACGCTTTCCCTTTCGCCTTCTTCTTCTGCACCCAGCAGCACTCCGCTCACTCGCCGAGAGCAGTATAGTTCCCCCTTCCGCACCACCCCCTGCACTGCAGCATCTACTTCACTGAGTGCCCTGCGTAGCCCTTCATATTGGGGTTTAACGGGTTGAGGGGTTTTCTTGCCAGCTTTGCTTTTTGCTGTCCATATGGCTGTCAGGTCACCCGTCCGGTCCACGTGCATCAATATGGGAATCGCTGGGAGAGACCCTTTGGTGAAGAACGGTAACAACAAAAGAACCAAAAAAAAAAAAAAAAAAAAAAAAAAAAAAAAAAAAAAAAAAAAAAAAAAAAAAAAAAAGAATAACACAGAACCTCCTCTGGAAAGAAGGGGGGGGTGACGACTTTTTTTTTTTTTTTTTTCCCAACTCAAATATGTCTTGTCGGGCACGATCTGTACCGTGAAGCGGCGGGTTTTGTGCCTTTTGTGGAGATTTCCCGTAGACATTGGAGGTTCGGGGGTGCGACCTCTGAGGAGGTAGACGTATACCGTACTTGCCAGTTCTTCCTGTTTGACTCTGTTGTGCAGTCTAGGATGTATGAGTCACGTAGAGCCGTGTTGCCCATTGTGCGGTAGCGTGATCTGTCGAAGGTGTCCTTAGCGCCCCACACTGCGTCAAGGGTTCTCCGTGGGCTGTCGAGGATCTTCCCGTTGAGAAGGACATCTTTTCTCTCCCCGGGTTCTGTGACGGCCCATGAGTTGTTGGCCTTCGAGATGCTGCATTGCAGTGAAGGAAGTTTCTTGCCTCCTGGTTTCTTCTTCATTGTAGTCCCCCTTTCTATAAATGGTATATTTTTTTTTTCTTTTTGTTTTTTTTTTTTTTTGAAGGGAAAAAAAAAACACATAAAAGTGCGGTAGTGAGGGTGGGGGGGAAAAAAAAATCATTTGTTTCTCAAAGTAAAAGACAACCTACGTATGGGTAGCTTTAAAAAGAAAAGAGGGGGGGGGGGGGAGGAGAAATCAGAGCTACCCCACATTTTTTTTAACCCGGCAGGGAGGCCAATAGGATGGCACTCGAAAGTCTTTTTTTTTTAAAAAAAAGATTTCGCATAGTACTGGTAGGCCGGCACAGACTTCTCTCTTTTTTTTTTTTTTTTTTTAACTCTTGAGAATCATTAGCAACTAATTTGAAATGACCAAGGGTGGGTGGTCGCACTTTATAACATTAGAAATAAGATTTTCAAGAGCAGACATGATGTCAAGTATTTGGTCGTTCTTCAACTGCTGGTGCTAAAAAATAATAAATAAAAATAAAAATGGGGCTTTGATTGCAACACTAGGTGGCGTTAAGCGTGCAATGAAGCATGAACTACCTACTTGATTACAGGGGGCGCTCCTCGGCCGAGTTGTGGCTTCTTCTGCGTTCCGCGTCGTGTCCTTAATGCGTGCGGTGTGCTCAACCCTAGCCGGGGCGTCCCGGGTAACCAAGATTCTGCGCTCGTGCAGTTTGCTGCCTGTTCGTCACCCTGAGCATCTGCGTTACGTTCTTCCACTTGGGCACTACCGGTGATGACCGACGAGGAGGTCAACAGCGAACAACACATCTGATGTACTTCTTATATTTTCATGTTATCCCCACCACCCTAAAAATAAAATAAAAAAAAACGAAACAACATCACCTTAAGACTTCACATAATTGTTCTAATTCCCCAAGCCCGCCAAGAGCAAAAAAAAAAAAAAAAAAGAAAGAAAGAAAACAGCTGAAATTCGAGCATTTTTTTTTGTGGGAGGGGGGTTTGAACAGTGTTGTCTTGCCATTTTAGTTTTCTTGGTTCGGCTTTTTGTTTGCGGTGTTTATGTCAAGAAAAAAAACCCCCCTTCCAAGAAGAGAAAAAAGAAAAAGAAAAAAAACCAACCCTCAAAAAAGGCCTTCCCCTGCCTGGTTAAGATGGGGGTGGAAAGAGGAAATGCTATTTTTTACCATTCAAGCAGGAGAAAAGAAAAAGAAAAAAGAACGAACGAAAAAAGAGGAACTGGCGGTTGTTTGCGCGTGCCAGGAGGTTCTCAAGAAATCTGGAGAAAAGTTTATTACAGCCAAACACGTTGCCTACATTCTTCTTCTTCTTCTTCTTTTTTTTAAAGACAAGTCAAAAGACTTTCTTGCAAAAAAAGGGGGGTAAATTAACAGCACGAACCCATAAGTCTTCAAAGATCCAGCTGTTACAGATATGCAAAAGGTGGCTGGGCCACGTTTGGAGACAGCTGCTAAGTCCTCTTTTTTTTTTTTTTTTTTTTCCCTTCCAGTTTTTTTTATAGCATTCCCCCTCCCTCCCCGGAAAGATGAAGGAAAAAACAAAACTTTTTTTTGCAAGGGGGGGTTATTTTTTTGAAAACAACAAGAAGAATAAAAAAGAAGAGAAAAAAAAAAGAAAAGAAAAGAAAATTGTCTTTTTTCCATCTGGTAGGTCATGCAACCAGTGGAATGAAGAAGAGCGTGGTGCTATGACACGG